>JAFHAQ020000029.1:0-398529 GCA_017347545.2 Arxiozyma slooffiae | reverse complement strand
GTACTCTGTTGTGTTATGCAAACCTCCTACACCTATTTTAAATTTCAATTTCGTTATTTAAATTAAAAATTACAACAAGAAATGAAAACTCCTTTTCTCCTTTTCTGCCAGAGCTTCTAACCAAAAAGTTTAAAGATAAAATGACTAAATCCTTCTCTCTATTTCACACATTTCATATGTATAGATACTCGTATGCATATTTGTACTACTGATTAGAGATTAACGTTAGTGAGAACGAAGGGGCTATAATTACTTTTGTTTTGTAATGCAGTTATCTGAAACAATTTTTTTTTTCATTTTTTCTTTAAACGATGAAAACAGAAACAAAGAAGGTAATTTGAAAGGAACAGTGGTAAATCCGTATGCAGAAAGACCAATACAGAGGCAAGATTGATGTGAAAAAGAAGTGGTTTCATTTTGTCTTAAGAACCGTCAATAACATATTTACAGATATATACAACAAATTGGGGAACAATGAGAGAGTCGTTAATAAATGAAACTTTTTAATATTTTTTTTTTTCCAAATACATTCCTACATATATATATATATATATTTATAAATGAAATTCTCTCATAATTTTACATTTTTAATGTTACTTAAATTATTATTTTGGATCGAGACAGTGTTACCTTTAATATCTTGCTTTTCACCCTTCTTATTAATAATTGTAATGTTCTTAGCATTAGACAATGTTTCAATAATATTATGTTTTTTACTCTTCTTAACACTATTGCTTTGCCTTGCCAATTGTTTAGCTCTTTTTCTTTTGGCAGCTCTACGTAATCTAGTCTTATCTTCTCTTGATAATTCATCTCTAGACATGGTAGTACCATCTTTTAATCTAATTTCATTTGTATTATCAGATCTAGTGACAGAATAAATTTCTTGTGGTGCTAATGTAGATGCAGAGGACATAGTCAATGGTTGTGCATCTTCCATAGTGATAGCCGCAGTATCCACTCTGACCTCCAAAGACCTTTTAGATGGTCTTGGAATAAAATGGGCAGATGATAATGCATCCAATTTATAAGTTAAATTAGCAAACAATTCAGATATTTCATCATGACTTTTTTGTAATTCTTCACTTATCTCCATATTTGCATCTACACCTTTATAGTCATCTTCATATAATTCAGCCAATGATTTAGAGGATTTTGTATCACTTAATTCAAATTCAGGTTTAATTTTTTTATTTTGTAAATCTACAACAGTTCTTTTCAATAAATCATCGAAATTATTATTTTTAATTCTATCTCTAATCATCTCTTCCAAGGATTCTGTAACTGAACTAGTTATCACAGGAACAGGTTTTGAATTTCTATCAAATTCTAAATCTTCTATCAACAAAGCATCTTCTGGACGGTCTTTAGCTTTAACTTCACCCTTCAAAGCCCATTTTTTCTCTTCAATGGCTTCTTTCTCCAATTGTTTAATTTGTTTCTGTATCTCTAATTGCTGTCTTTCAAAAGTTGATAGTTTTTCTAAATCATGTTCCCCATTCCCATTTTCTTCTTCTTCTTCTTCTTCTTCTTCTTCAAATAAATCTAATTTAGCTGAATCCATTGCAGTTTCATAGTCGCTTTCATTTAGCTCATCAATATCATCGTATGAATCCTCTGATTTCTTATCATTACTAATATGTTTGATTTTATTCTTTTTCTCTTCAACCGGTTGATCAAAGAAATCATTATAATATAATGCTTCTTCATCATCCTCAGATGGGATATCACCGAAATAATCAATATCATCATCCTCATTATCCTCAATACCATCATTTTCATTTTCCAAAGCCAATGTTTGTCTATTAAATTCTTCGATATCAAAGAATTTATCATTTAATTCATTTTTTGTACTTTCCTCTATGCTTTCCTCTTCAATATCTTCTTCATGATCAGTAGAGATATTATCTTTTGCATCTTCATATACATCAGATGGAATATCATTTTGTTCATTATCCTCCTCATTTTCCTCCTCCTCATTTTCTTCCTCTTCACTCACACCATTCACATCAAATTCTTCTTCTCTCTCAGATATTTCTTCTTCTCCCTGAGATTCTTTTTCTTGAGCTTCCTCTCCTTGAGATTCCTCTTCATTCCCCTGTTGATCTCCTAAAGATACGATATTATGTAAATCATGAATTCTATTAATCAAATCCCCTTCAATATTATTAATAACAGTCTTAGCTTGCCACCACACCTGATTTGCATCTAACCCATCAACAATAATTTCATCCAACCCAGTCTTAAAATCTCCACCATTCTCACCAGCCAACAGTTTATACGATTTGATCACAGAATCCAGATGTTGCTTAACTAATCTTAGGGACTGGACACTTGAATTATTTGAACTGACTAAATCGTACGGGTTCTCAGTTAGCAACTTCAATACTTTAGAACTCATTTGTATGATGTTTTATTAATTAGACCTACCGTATCTCAGATAACAGAGAAGTGATATAACGATAGAAATAGTGCCAACGTATTGAATATATATATTTGTAAAACGCAACAAGAATCTTCTATAACTTAAAATTCATCTCATCGCCTTCTTGCTACTGAAAAGAAAAGTTTTCTTCAAAAGTTTCATCAGATCACTTCACACGACTTTTCATCTTCGTGGCAATTTTTCTTTGAAGTTGTGGTTTTTGCAGTTGTCACTTTACAAAGACAAGAACTATTTGAATATAAACGTTATAGCAGTGCTTCACTTGGTAGTGTTGCTACTTGGATGTCATTCTTTTTAATATCCCTGAGTTGCAACACTTAAAATCAGTAAGGTACCTTGGCTAATAGACAGAAGAAAACGATAACTCAAGTTTATTTTTTATTTTATTTTATTTTCTTTGTTTTCAACTATGCGATTGCCTAGATTTAATAATCGTTACTCTGGTTTACCAAGAGATGAAACAGATGCCGCTAGATTAGATATACATAACAGCAGCACAAGTTCCCTGAATAATACAGACATAGAGATTCAAGATGATTCGCTTGTCTCTTCCGTTGATAATATCGATTTACCTCCAGATCCTCCTAATTATGATGACTTACAAGACATTGATCCAATGGATATAGACATTATCAATGTAGATAGCGATACGTCAAATTTTTATACAAACAGATGTAACATTAGAAGTAAACTTAACCATTATATAAACAATATTAACGATAATGTGATCATCCCGGTTAGATTAAATGTAATGGACCCCCTTACGCAGCTGTATTACCATATACAAGAAAGAATCGATTTTTATCTCAATAAAATAGGTAACCCCATCATCTTAAGAAGACTGTTCTATATCATACTCATGTCTATGATTGCCTTCTATGTTATGTCAAGTGGACTCATGCCAAGTAATAGATCTCCTCATTTTGGTGAGATGTTTTCTGATCATGAACTATTGATCCAGTACGCAAAACAGTCAATGGATTTGGCTAAATTGGAGACGGATCTAGAATATATTAGCTCCATGCAACATAGTTCAGGTACAAAAGGTGATGTGGCAATCTCGAGGTACATTGAAGAGTCAATGGATGCAAACAACCTAAAAATTATTAAAGAGTTTACGTATTCAGCATACTCTGATTACGCTACTGGGAATTCGACTCTTAATTTGATCCTTCAAAACGGAGAACAGATCAATATTCCATTAAATGAGAATAATTTCAATCCATTATCACCATCAGGCCATTTAAATGGCGTCAATGTCGTGTATGGGTATAAAGGTAAACAAAAAGATCTAGATAATTTGAAACAGAATGGTTTCTTAGATTCAGATTTTATTCTCTTATTAAAATATGATGTTTTTCCCAATGAACAAATATTGCTGGCTCAACAATACGGTGCAAAAGCTATTCTGTTTATATCTGATGGTGACCAAGATTTAATACAACAAGTATCTGTATCGTTGCCACAGTTTGGTACTGGTGATATTTTAACTCCAGGTTATAGTGGACCTTTAATCGATGTGATTGATGTATCAGAAGCTAAATATATAACAAAAATTCCAATCTTACCACTTTCATTCAATCAAGGTCAAAAGATATTGAAATATTTCCAAAATGATGGAATTCAGTTTGAAGATAATGAGTATAGTGGGGGTTCAGATCCTCTTGATGGGATTAAAGTTGATTTAAAAGTAGATGTTGCCTTTAAAGAAAGACAACCTGTTTTCGATATCATTGGTAAAATCGAAGGTAGAGAACAGGATGATAAGGCTATTGTCATTGCTGCATCTAGAAATTCTGTCAATTATGGTGCTAGGTACCCTGGGTTTGGTACCTCTGTCCTATTATCACTGATTCAGTTATGTCAAGAGATGAAATATAAATATGATTGGAAACCATTAAGAAACGTATACTTTATATCATTTGGTGGTAATGAATTTAATTATGCCGGTGCTACAGAGTTAATTGAGGAAAGAACAAGGGTTTTAAGAGATGAGGTTTATTCATTTATTGATATAAGTCAATTGGGGGTATGGGATGATTCTGCTAAAGATATCAACATTCAAACACACCCTTTATTAAACAATTTTTATAGAAATGTTATTCCTACACACGGATTTAATATCAACATTGAACATATACAACAATATGGTGATTGGATCCCATACCTAGCAAATGGGATTCCAAGCACAATTATCTCAAATCCATCTGTCAAGGATAAAAAATTGCCAATTAATACCAAGGATGATACATTTGATTCAATAAAAAGTTTATTACATGACAGTTCAAGGGAGGAAGTCATAGAAGAGTTGTTGTTATATATATTTGAAGTGATTCTAAAGTTGTCTGATTATCCATATATTCAATTTGATTTAACAAATTTTGGTGATACAATGTTAGATGTATTACATAATTTCCAAAATGAGATAAATTATAGATTGAATACAGATTCAGTAGAAGAAAGCTTAGTTTTTTGGAAAAGGATCGGGTTAGAATGGGAAGCATGGACCAGATCTTGGAACCATATTGTTATGGTCCAAGATGGGATTGAACCATCCTTAGTCTCTGTGGGTCGTTGGACATGGAATAGGAAACTGTCAAATATCGGGAGAAGACAACTATTCTTGGAAGGCTTGCCTAACAGAACTTTTTACAAAAATGTATTATTTTCACCTACCTTGTGGACAGGGGATTATGGTAATGGACATTGGACTTTCCCTGGTGTTAGAGATGCAATTGATCAAGATGATTGGGAAATGGCACAAAGACAAATGGATATTGTGGCCGACGTCTTGAAAAAGTCAGCCGAAATGTTTATTGAAGAGAATGACGAGGATAATATTTATAAATAAAAATATTATTAACGGTATACACAGATACACACATATACAACTATATACATAAAGAAATTCAACTTAAATATATTCATCCCATATTTTTTTGTTTATATGTAATTGCTACTATCAATGTCAAAATAAAGAAAGATATATTGGGTCGGATGGTTGTCAGAAACAATTATCAAGCCATTATTTGGTCTAGACATGGTATTAAAGTGATAAAGAGATATGTGGCCTTGTGTTTATGTCTTCTTTACTTACATTACTTATTTCTAGGTAAATCTCGTGGAATTTGTCAAAAAAAAAAAAATGAAATTCTTACTAATCAGAAATAAAAAAATAAAAAAACAAAGGCGTAGAAAAAGAGAATTAAACGATCAAGTTTTAGGATACGAAGGATCAATTTTATTAGTATTCACTTATTAAGTTAATGGAGGACTCAAATGTTTTGCAATCTAATTACATTTCAATTCAACAGTATCAAAGTAGTGCGTGGCTGTATTTTTGTTTTTTTTTTATAACCATTTATCCTATTTTCACTTTGTTAGTGTTTTTTCATTGTCCTTATTGTTTAAGGATATCAAATTAATAATACGCAATAGCTTTGAACCAAAACTATTAATTGTCAAAATGTCCTTTGTTAGAGATTTTTTCTTTGGTAGAAGCGAAGAAGATCCAACTGGATTAAGTAAAGAATGTCCACCACAAGACAATGCCCCAGATCCATTAGTTGAAGGTATCTTTTACCCACGTACTCTGTATAAATATAATGGACGTGATGACGAAAAAATATTTATTGCTATAAAAGGTAGAGTATATGATTGTACAACCGGTAGGTCCTTTTATGGTCCAAATGGTCCATATAGCAATTTTGCAGGTAGAGATGCATCTAGAGGGTTAGCTATGAACTCCTTTGATAAATCAATGATTAGAGATTGGGATGAACCAATTGACGATTTACAGGGATTGACAGAAAGTCAAGAGAATGCATTAAATCAATGGTTGGATTTCTTTGATAAGAAATATCCATGTATTGGTACTTTAGAACCGGAACCTGGTGTTAATGATATTAACTGATTTTATCAAAAATAAAAGAAATCAATAAAAAACAAATTTTATATAATGGCACCAATATGGACGGATATTTAAAACCTTGTGCTTCACTATTTATATGAATAAGCTACATTAAAAAGAAAAAAAAAGATTATGAAATATATTTAGATTGTAAATCAGCCAATATATAGTACTATTTAAATCTATTTCTTTACGTCCTTATTTATGTATACATGCATGCATATATTTATGTTTT
This sequence comes from Arxiozyma slooffiae, assembly GCA_017347545.2. Lineage (NCBI taxonomy): Eukaryota > Fungi > Ascomycota > Saccharomycetes > Saccharomycetales > Saccharomycetaceae > Arxiozyma > Arxiozyma slooffiae. Next base: position 391,938 of record JAFHAQ020000029.1, on the reverse strand, counting down.
AACGTTTGAATATTTACATTTTTGTGTTTGGATCCAAGAGTTATTTTAAATTGTCCTGGTTCTCAAAAGTTGAATGACAAATTATCTTAAAAGACTTAGATTTCTTAATTTGTCGAAGAAATGAACTTAAATTATTCTTATTTTTTTTATATATATTCCGTTGTTGTAAGATTATGTCATTGAGTGATTCCTTTTGTGGCTCTAGGTTATTTGTTTGAAGATAATTATGGAAATGCCATAAACTTGTTCTATGACGCACAGAAATTAATGATATACCGAAATTTTGGGCAGTTTTATATATTTTTCGTTCCATTTCTGGAGTTACAGTGGAAGTGCTCTTCTTTTGTGTCATTTTGAATATTTATAATTGTTAATTGGGGGGGGAGAACTAATACTCCCAACACCGTTATTACAAAATTTAATAGTTCTTTTTTTTTTGCCAAAAAATTGTCGGTATTTTCATTATTATTTAAAAATTTTAATGGTAATTTTCTTAAATTATTTTTATTATGGAAAATTGATCTTATATCTACATCTTTGTAGAAAAAAATTATTATTTGATCTAATTGTACAAACACATCTAAATTGTTCTTTTATAGTTATTTTATTATTTGATATTTTAACTAAATTAATTTAAAAATTCGAATTTAAATTCGCTTTTCATTAAGTATAATTGTGACTTTTTTACTTTTCTCCAAAATATTTATTTGTGGGTTACCATTACAATCTTTGAGAAAAGTACCAAAGAATACTGATCTTTTAGCAACACTTGTAGGTAAATGTTCTGTTTTAATTGAGTAACTATAATCTACTGTAACATCCTTTTCAGGGGTTTCCAAAGCGTTGTTTCTTCGGTGTTTATAGATTATATGACGTTTTTGTATCCTTTTCCTTTGCTTCCAATTATTACTTTGGATTTCCCTCATTAAATTAATTAAAAGTAATGGAGTTTTTAATAAAAGTGACTATCTCTGAGGTGGTGGATCTCTCATTTACGTTTTAGAGTTATTTATTGTTCTTTTTATAATTTTTTTTTTTTCGAAAATAGTGTATCTTATTATTTCCTATCTTCAACAAAGTTTACTATATAACTATTCTAAATTATAAAAAAAACACTAAAACCAAACTTTAGCAAAAAGAATGAAATAGAATATTTCAATTTAACAAAGTATACACAAAATATATATAAAAAAAAATGTATTTACCCCAGAAAATACAAACATAATCCAAATTATTATGGTGTTTTAAAACTAAAAAAAATTAAAAAAAAAAAAAAGATCTTTTGCAATATAAAATAAAAAAAAATTCTTCATAAGAATATAGAAAAAAATATTTCGTTGTCATTGAAATAGGATATCTCTAGTAACTTTTGAAATTAAAATGGAGGGCCAATAAAATAAACAATAAATACTAGGTTATATGTGATGAACTACTCTCAGGGGAATGCTTCTCACAAAATTTTTTATATCTTAAATGTATTAAAGAGAGAGAGAGACGACATTATTGAAATTGGCACTTAGTTTTATCAAAAATTTATTATTTAATTCAATTTTGATTAAGAAACATAATACATAATTTTAAGTAATAATTACTCACTTGATTTTTTTTACCCCTTACTAAACACAAAGAGGGTAAAGTTTTGTGTATAACCAAATTGTTATTTAAAAAAGATAAAAAAATTACAAAACAATTTGTGATTTTTATATATTTTAATAATGTCAAGTTTTAACATTAAAATCTAACTTTACTTATAGTTATTGAGTTAAAATTATTCTTATGGACACAGATGGTTGTGTAATCTTCTCATTTCCTAAAAAAAAAAATCTTTTAATGATATTCTTTTTCTAATTATGTTTGTTGATTTTGATACTCTAGTCATTCAATATGAGTTTGTTCAGAGTCAATAATCGTTCATTTCATTTTACTAAGTCTTAAAAGAGTATAAGTCAGAATTGACCCTTAATTTTTTTTTTTAAAAAAAAGCTTGATTAAACTTTTGAACACAGATTCGGTTTCTTATCTTTCTGGGTCTAGTTAACATGAATAAAAATGAATATAGGATGCCTTTCAATACCCTTGAATTACTTAATTGAATGTGTCAAGTTGGCAATTCTTATCTTTTTTTTTTTTTAAAAAAAAACAATACTTATAAATCGAAATATTTAGATACATGGATCCCCACTTATATATTGTTCCCAAATGATAGGGCAATAAAAATATGGTGAGTTATATTAATTCTAAGTTTTTAGGTATATGTGTCAGTTAAAGATCACATTAGACGTGTTCTTTCTAGCCTAAAATTTGAAGAAAGAAGTAATAATGGGTAAATAAAACATAACTGAGAGGTGACAAGAGAAATAAAAACATTAACTTAAAGTAAAAAACAAAAAAAAAATTAAAAAAAAAATCAAAAAAAAAAATCAATATTGAAACAGTGACATTTGTTTCTAGTAACCATAGGTATATTTAAATATAATTCCAGTTACCTTGGTAGGCTACAACGCAGATGTATTGGTAATTTAACTTTTTAACAACATGCAATTTTCTAATTAGATCAATTTGTTTTGGCAATAGGTAATGACTTAGTGGCAATTGTAATCCAATGCTAGGTAAGTTTTTAATCTGTGGCTGGGAATTATTCAATGATATATTTGTGATAACATCTACTTTTATTTTTAAACTTGAATGAAATTGTGGTATATTTTGAGATGCTCAAATGTTACTTGAAAATGATCCAATGATTATTTTCTCTGTTACTACAACAGGGGTATTATTTATCACTTCTAAAGTCCACGTTCTATCAAAACATTTTTAGGTAATTTTCTCCTTCCAGATTTGTTAAAACTGTTATAATAATAATTATTGTTATACCAACTAGCTTAGCTTCTTGTTTTATATGTTCATCCTTTCAATATTATTACTGCTAGCCGTATTTACAGAGTTTTTTTTTTAATCTTTTCAAAATATCTATGCAATAATTTAAATATTCCGTTGAGTTGCGGGGAGAAATATGATTTCCATTTTATAACTCTGCTATTTATCTTGTAATTGATGTTTGGTCTTTGGAAATTCTTTTTTTTTTTTTTTTTTTAAGTAAAGTTAATATTTCTTTAGAACCTTTAACTAATAGAGACTGTCATTTATTAATATTTTGAAAATTTGGTTATATTTCTAGAATTAGGAGTACAGGATTCAAAAGATAGTTTTTGATCACTCATTTTCATGTTACTACTAGGGATAGAACTATTTATAGCTATGGAAAAATTGAGAATCTATTGTATATAAAGGTAATATTTGGTTTCTATCGGTATCCCCCCTCCGATAGCCTCAAAAATTTGTCACAAATTCACCAGCTGTGGCACTTAATTTATTATTTTCAAAGAAAAAAGTTGTTGGATTTTAACAGGGAAAGTCATATATCTAATAGAATTTGTTTTGATCTCTTACAATAACATTATCTAAAATAACCAATTTGTTTTTTTGGGGTATGCTTTTTTTTAACATATCTTTCTTGTAACCATGATATTTAGTCACGAAATTCTTTTGACATTAAAAATTCTCTTAAATTTAAAAATCTGTTCTTCAAAATCTTGCAAACTGTAGTCTCATATATTTGATTTTTAAATAAGCACAAATACGTTGAAGTAAGAAAAAAAATATTTAAATAAAATTATCAATCATATAAATATCTCCTAATCTATTGTTAGCTACATGTATATTTTCCATATTCATATTTAGTTTTTTACTAATGCAATTTTAATTAGTTCAGGGAAAGTTCCTGACCTTGTTAGTTACATTAGAAATAATCCCACTTTGAATCAACTTTTAATCCTGATCTAAATCTCTCGAATTTAACATTTTATTTTGTGTATCGTAAATGTCTCAATATAACACTTCTTAAAAAAAATCCCATTGTATTTGATGTAGATGATGCACATTTACCCATATTTTCTATTTCTAGTCTATTCTCAGCAAAATAACATACCAATACATAAAAAACAATTTGCTCTGCTTGAATCCTACTAAACACATATCATACAATCTACTGGCCTTCAATTATAGTAGTATCATCAAATTAATACAAGTGTTTCTACATATAAAGCTTAATAGATCCAGACAGACAAAAATCCTGCCAATTTCTGGTCCCCTATTATTACCGTTGTTCACATTTCATCGGCATCTTTTGAAAAGTGATACACATTTTCTTTTACTTTCCATATTATTTATATTAACGTTGTTTCAAATATCAAAGTCAATAAACTTGTCCGAACTGAGAGGTCCATTCATTAAATTGTGCAAATTAGTGAACTACTTTCTTCTTCCTGCCTAGTCTTATTATTACAAGAACTTCTATTTGGGTCATGGTCATTTATAGAAGGAAAGAATGGGAGGGGAAAAAAAGATGAAAAAGTTGTTTCAAATTCCCTAAACCCTATAAAAAATCAATGAAATTATTTTTAAAAAAATGAAAAATTAAAGCAAACCCTAATTTTTAATTCGGAACAAAACTCGTTTTTTTTTCAAGTTTTTCTTGTTGAAGAAATTTTCAATTGGAGGTGGAAAAGAAAGCCGCTACCATGAAGATAGAAAATTTTTTTTTCAAATAACAAAAAATAGTAAAATAATAAAAAAAAACATCAAGAGTTGTTTGCATCTTAAGAACACGTAAACAACTAACAAATTGTTTCAGGAAAAAAAAAAAAATAAAAAAGATTCTTTTAGTTTCTTAAAGGGCATTAATCATAAATTACATTAATTTGACTAGATCTCCATAGTCGAATTGAGTCCTGTACCTATCTTCAACTTAATAAATATCACTGTTGTTCATAAAACTTTCTTTCTTTTTTTTTTTTTTACGTGTGTCCTTTCTGATAGGATTAATATTAGGTAGGAACAATTCGTTGGAGTCAAAATGGCATTAAATTATGATTATGATGAAGCAAGTGAGACCTGGCCGTTTTTCTTACTTGCTGTGATAGTTATTATACTTGTACCGTTAACTTTATGGCAATTGATATGGATAATTCGTGGCGGTGATAATGATAAAAATAATAATGGATCAAAAGGAAATGACAAGCAGAACGATGAGATTATGGAACCACTTAACAACATCTACACATCCACTGACATTAAAAACTTTCGTAAAAAATTTTTGAAGAATGGCAGTAATAGAATCTTTAACAAATGGAATCTATTTATTATAATATCATGGTGTTTTGTGATTTTTTTAATAAAAAGAATTAACAGTAACGATGCAATTAAAGAAGCTGCATCAGGTTTATTCGATCCATATGAACTATTAGGGATTTCGACAAGTGCCACCGATAAAGAAATTAAAAGTGCTTACAGAAAATTATCTTTAAAATATCATCCAGATAAATTACCAAAGGGCTTAAGTGAAAAGGAAAGAACATCGTTAGAAGAAACATATGTTCAAATTACAAAAGCATACGAATCTTTAACTGATGAATTGGTCAGGAGTAACTATTTGAAATATGGTAATCCAGACGGTCCACAAGCTGTATCTCACGGTATTGCGTTACCAAGTTTCCTTATTGACGCTTCTACTTCTCCATTCCTAGTGACTATCTATATATTATCCTTTGTTTTGATCTTACCTTGGATTGTCTCCAAATGGTGGGCAAAGACTCAATCTTATACTAAAAAGGGTGTCCATACTTTAACTGCATCATATTTCGTTGATAGATTAGTCAATTATAAGCCAAGTGAAGTTATTACTATTGATTTGATTATTAAATGGTTATCTAATGCACAAGAATTTAAAGATTTTTATCCAAATTTGACTCCAAAAGATTTTGAAAAGTTGTTACAAGATCATATTCATCGTAGAGATAGCGGTGATCAAAATGAAATTAAATACAGAATTGTGGCTAAATGTCATTCACTTTTGTATGGTTTATTGGATATCACATGTGCTTTCAGGAATACCGATGCAACTATCATGACTTTAAATACATTTAAATCTATAGTCCAAGCAGTTCCATCTACTAATGATGCAGAAATATATCAACTACCAAATGTGGATAAAGATACTTTCCAAAATGGATCAGTTGATGAAATTCATACATTAGGTAAATTATTTACTTATGAAGATTCAAAGATTGGTAAAATTCTTGGCATTAAAGATGAACAAAAATTAAAAGAAACTTTGCAAGTTGCTTCAAATATACCAATTCTAAAACTTTTAAAAGCAGAGTTCGTAGTACCAGGTGAAGAATACGTTACACCATCTTCGATTGCTTACATCTCTATTAAAGTTTTGGTTAGATCTGCTAAACATAAATTAATCCCAGTCGATAAATTTCCACAAGAAAAGTTTGAAGAATCCAACTCTTTCGAGGATTTGAGCAATCCATTTGCACAAATGGCAGAACAACCTATGTTACCATACACTTTTGCACCATATTTCCCTACAAAGAGACGTAATGCATGGTGCTGTATGGTTACATTACAAAAGGATAATAAAATCATTCAGAACCCATTAGTTGTTGAAAAATTATCTTTAAAAAATTTGAGAAACGACTTTGGCAAGTTAGATATTAAAGATTTCGATAAAAATTTTAATCCAGATGATTGGGAAATTGGTACTATAAGGATCCCATTCAGTCAACAAGCTCCTCCAGCAAAGGGTGATTATTATTTCAGAGTTATTATCAAGTCTACTGATTACTTTGGCTCGGATCTTGACTTTACAATGGTTATGAATGTTCGTGATCCACCAAAGGTTGAAGAATCCGAAATCGAAAAAGAAATCGACGAACTTTACAGTGATGATGATGACGACGATGAAGATTTTGATGACGATGAATCCGATTATAGTGATTATACTGATATAGATACGGACACAGAAGTAGAGGAAGATGCTATTGAAAAAAAGAAATGATAATATTTTTTTCAACAACTTTTCATATCCATTAATCCTTTAAATATATCCTGTCTTTTTTTTTTTTTTTACGTTCATTTTCTTTTGTGACATGGTTGTGTTTTATCTTATTTATAATATTTATCGAGCATAATCAATAACATAATATAAATGTATCATATAGTCTACATAATAATTATAACTTTGAAAGCTTACCTTATAAAATGTCAACGTACATGTACGTATAGGCGAATGTTAAAAAGTTTACGATGAATTAATATTAGGTAGTCTTTTGGGAAATAATAACCCAGTTTTGGAGCCATGGAACCCTTTTATATTTTGATAGAAGTGTTATGTACAAACACCAAATTAAAATTATTTTTGTAGTAAAACAAAAGACCTACTAAGTTCCCCAAGGAGACAGGTAATTCAATGGAAGTTAAATTCTTACCTTAGCTCTTTTGTTCTATTTCTCGTAGAAGAATCTGGGAAAACCCTAACCTTCTATACAATCTACTAATGGCCATTCAATGTAGAAAACAAAGCCATAAGTGTTATCATTATCAATATTATTGTTGCTATAAGACATTTGAATTCTACCTAAAGCCCCTCCAATAAGTTGGTCCTTTTCATAATTAATTAAAAATTTTCCCATGAGAGGATCCGATTTTTTTTTTACATATATTAATATAGGTTTTCAAATATTCTCTGGGAAAACTTTCTGTAAGAACTTCTTCGATAAATCTTAAAACGGGTTGTTAAATGACTTCAATACAGTCAATCATTGCAATTATAATAGAATAGTAAACCTAAGTAGTTAAAATAAATGAAATCTTGTCACTCCCTGTTTTTTTCAATGATCTAACTCATTAATGCCTACTTCCTTAATTGTATCTATATTCCAATAAATATAATAGCTAATATAAAATAGTTATACATATATACATTTTATTCTCAGATGAAGACTACAACTAGCGCTGGTAAGAAGTATTTACTTCTACCAATAAAATGTTCTATATTTATAAGTGCTTTGAAAATAATTTAGGGAAAATATTTCATTTGAAGATCAATAAAAAGAACCAACCAAAAGGTACAATAAAAAATTAAAAAAAAAGGTAAGGAATATGGAAATTTCAATATCTGAGTAATCATTCATTAGATTGATAAAATTATAGTCTACACTCATATTTTATACATCACTTAAAAGGAACTTGAAGTAATATATACTATTGTTTGCAAAAAAAATGCTAAAGGTTGCTAAAATCCCAATTTTTTGAAGACACTCGAAAAAATACTATTCTATTGTGGTTAATGAATCCAAAAAAATATATACAACTAAATCTTGGAAGGACACTCTAGATGGAGTTGTTTTGAATTTATTGTTAACAACCCTATTTGATTCAGAGAGATTTATATCAGTTGTTGTAAAAGAGTCCAATTTTTTGTAGGTAAATTGACTACTTCATCATAAACATTATATAGGAATAAATATAATAAAAATGATTTAACTATAATTAGAACTTTATTTGTAAATGCTTCAGGTCTCAAGTATCAACTTAAAATAAATAAATAAATAAAACAGTTAAAATCTAAGTCATTAGCAAAGAAATGGAAACTACTCTTGAAAGTAATAAGATTAATAACAACGTATTATTTCAAAAAATTAAACAATTCAGAGAAATACGACTCATTAATGTCGATATAACCATTAAATACCACTAAGATATAATTTATTTTAAATTCAGAAAAAAAGTACTTTAAAACCTCCTCTAGTTTTATCATCGGGACAAACAAATGAGAGTAATAACAGCAACACGAATAGCACCATGACTTCTGCCAATAGTATATCAGTGAAAATAGTGGTAAAATTGGTACTTATCTAGTTACAAATAATTACAATATTACTAGTAAAAACAATATTCAGAACAATATTTTAGAAATCTTGAACAAGTTAGAAGCCCACTCATTAAACAAGAATGTGAATGCTAATAATCTTTATCAGTTTTCAGTAATATGTTAGATGAAACTATTGGGAACTTTCTTCAATGATGAAAATAAAATAATTTTTAGAAGAGAGGTTGCAAATAAAAAAATGTCATATTTTTTTTTTATGTATTGAAATGTTTGTTTATAACGATCAGATGTGGTATAGTGTATGAGATGTAAACACGGTGTTTTGAGTTGAGAAAAGAAGGTAGAATAGAAAAAACGACCAATGTCTAATTTTTGTATATGGCATGAAAGGAATATTGGATTTCTTTATCATGTTACACTTATTGACAAAATGTGCATATTCAATGTAGAAAAGTTATGCACTTGATGTTATATATTCATATATTTTACATATAAGGATGAATATTTGTTAGATTACCACTCATCTAAAAACTTTAAAGAATGATATCTTCTTGATAAATTATCATCTGTTAGATATCCCTTAACCTTTATTCTAGAATAATATACGGGGCAATCATATGATTCACAACCACTGCTAATATAATGACCCTCTATATTTGCATCCTTAGTATTTTTATAGATACATGTTCGGCAAACAGTTAATATATTATTAAACTCCTGCTCCCTTGATATTTTGGTTATTAATATGTTACTTGATGTACCTTTTTTATTTCCAAGACATACTTGACACAACAGAGATTCTTCTGATATTATGATTCCATGACCACAATTAGAACCTAATTGAGATTTGTCAACTTTTGTATTTTTTTTGGTGGTTCGTAAACTTTGTTTAAAAATAGATCTTTTCAAATCAGATTTCCATTCTTCTATATTAATTCCCATTATATTAAATAATCTTGAAAGTGGGGGAATTAATGCTTTGTCAATGTAATAATTTGCATCCAAAGCTACGTCAGGGTTTGAAAAGTATTCCTTTGGGGATATACTCCGATTTCTTAAAATTTCTCCTGACTTTCCTTTAATAACATGATAGGGGGCTCTTTACTTATATTATGGTTCAGCTCTATGGTCTTCCTCCATTTGCTTTTTTGCTACTACAGCACCTACAGGGATATCACTTTTATATGTACTTAGCTTCACTTCTTTAGCAAAACGAAAATCTTGAATTGATTATGACACTTTACCGTCATATAACTTAGAAAACTGTTTTTGTACATAACATTTAACTAAAGAAAGATCGCTTGTATCAAATAGGAGACTTATCGATTTTTCTACAATTTTTTGCTGAGCCGGATGGCCATCCCTTCTAACAGTTTCTATACCTTCAGAATCAAAGGTTTGTTTGCTTTGTAATATACTTTCTTAAGAATAACTAACGTATCTTTTTTTGGAGAGCAGAATGCTGGAGTGATATACTTTTTCGAATTTTAAAAAGATTGGTTTAGGATTACTTTCAAAAACTTTTATTGAAATCTCATTGCCCATCCGGAAAGCATGCATCTTCTTTAGTCTTGTCTGGTTGATAAATAAATAAATTTCCTGTGTCATCATATATAACTTTTGCACTCCATTTAATATTTTGTTCAATCATAGAAACTGTGTGTTCTAAAAATTTTCTCCCCGTTTGCACAACAACATTAATTAAATCAGAACATAACAATTGACCAGAAAATGATTCAAATGTATAACGATAAATAGCATTAGCTAATAGATTTAAGGCAAGCAACTTGTTTTTTAAGTACTTTTTCAACTACTCGTTTTTTTGGTGGTAAATCAGATATAGTCTTCTTGACCATGGCTTTAATATCTAAAATTTCTGTTAATATCTTTGACAGTGTAGATTTTTGTACAGATTCTTTTATAAACTCAATACTATTTGGTGAAATATTATTATCCTCTTTCAAAATTTCTAGTAGAATCTTACTTAACTGTATTTGTATTGTCCCCTTTCCATTACCTTTTAAATTTATTGAAGACGTTAGTATTGTTATTATTTGTACTATCAGCTCTTTGACACTATTTGTTCAAAAGATGTGAACAATTTGAATCTAACACTATATTATCAATATTTAGAATTCAATATAAAAAGGAAGATCAGAAACAACATTCTATTAATTTAATTCAAAAACAATTAAGAAAATAAAAATAAGTGGTAAAATTGCAAATGACAGAGGTTATTACTTTCAAAAGTCCCTACTGATCTATTTAAAATGATACCATTTCTTAATACACTAGGTAGTCTATTAATGTATAATGGGTTTAATAATGATATTTTATAAAATACAGACCAACCAAAATGACAACAATAAAAAGGAATCGCTTTAACTAATGTAGTATCAGTGATATTTTTAAGATTTCTATTAAAGACATATTTAGGTTGAACATGGATATTGTTTAATTCAGATTCTAATTAAAAAGTGTAAATTTAAATACTTCATATTCCTCATGAACAATAAACAATAAGACAAATTCGATTTTACAATCCTGATCCATAAGTATAAGGGATAATATGTCATGAATATGGTATAGATTTGAAGATTGGCTGGGCAATGTTTAAAGATTCCAATTATTGGTACATGTTCAAACATATTTAAAAGTATATTTTTAGAATAATTGATACCTAGTAATACAAATGGTTTTGTTATATGCGAATCAGTATTATTTAAGTGCAAATAAATTAAAGTTTGATTAAAGCAACCTAACAATCACCCTGTACTAAAACTTTCACAATTCTTTTGTAGTTTTTGGTTTTGTGATTTCTTACGATATTTTTGGTCAATTTATCACTAAATAATCAAATTAGAATTATTTTTTATGATATCATGATCAATTCTAGCCTAATATGGAAAGATATACTTTTGTCACTGTACTTTTTGCACATTAAATTAAATGTATTTCTATTCGTAGATGTGTGAAGTTTAAATATACATAATTCAAATAAAAATGTCTCGTATAGAGTGTTTTACTTGATGATTTCACCAATAAACACATTTTTAAAACTTCGAAATTGTTAATAAGAAATCTCTCAGATGTTGTAAGATTTATTTTTGATTTTTAAATATTTCATTAACACATTGCTCATTAAATCTGAAAGTAAATTTTAAATACCTACACTCTAAAATAGAGTGACTGGGCCATTAAGGAAGATTGTTTTCTATGTTTACTTTTACTCTTTCTTGTTTTTGTCAGAACTTACAGTTCTTCATGAATTTAAAGAGATTGTCACTTTACCAGTCTCCTTTTCCTTGTTTTGCAAAAATATAAGGTGAAGATGAATTGATACCTTCTATATGTAATACATATGGACTTGTACAAAAAAAAACCGCAATCAATTGCTTATTTGGAAGAATGTGCATAAAAAATAACAATGCAAATGTATGTATAAATAGGAAGGACTTATTTTGCTCTTCTTTCTAATGCTTGTACTTTATTAAATATTTAAACGGAAAATAAAAATACAATCTTATATGTACAGATTAAAAGTAAAAGACCACCCAATTTTGTAGATTCAGAACCACTCGAATAGAATGATGATTAAGATAAACAACTATGGAATTTTATTTCAAAATCAGAAAATACAATGAATCAAATTTAGTAAATTAAGCTGTCTACAATTTTAAATGCAACTGAATTTTTCTGAAGGAAATGAAGTTATAAATTGTTTGATACCATATATTATTAATGAAAAAGACTAATTAGAGCTAAAAGGTTGGATCCTATGACACCAAGTGGAAAGTTTGAAGTATTAAAAAAATTATCCTGCTGTTAAAGAATCTAAAATAAAAATGTCAATTACAAATAATTTTTTTTGGTAATTTATTGATAGACAGGTCTAATAGCTCGAACTATTTTAGGAAGATCGATGAATTAGGATATGATTAATATACGGAATTGAATGAAAAATTAAATCAAGATAATTTGTAAGAAAAATATACATCAAATATACTAAACCAGTTATATGTTTCAAAAGTGCTGGGAAGATTCAACAAAAAAAAATTATAAAAAAAAAAACTAAAAAAACTAAAGAAAGATTCCAATATTGATATATCTTCAAATATTACTGTAAGAAAATTTACATTAGAAGAGGCTTTGTTGGAAAGACTACTTCTTTTAATGTAGCTATAGAATAAATCAAAATTATTAAGGAATAACATTAGTTGATTATTATTTCATTCTCGTTTTATGGTTTACAATTCAAAATAAATATTTTATAATAAATATATTTGTATTATACAAATGCATGGTCAATAATATTATGCCTTTATCCGATAATGCGACCTTCTTATATATAAATTAGTTTGCCAATTTTAATATTATAATTTTTATAAATACCCTATTGTTATCGTTAATTTATTATTGTCAATAGAATGATAGAAGTTCGGCTACTGTATACGTCGGAAAGGTAAAACATATTTAGTTAAATTATTTGTTAACACTTCAAATTCTAATTTTGACCAATCAACACCAAAACTTAAAACAGGGTATCTACGGCCTTTTGAATTCAAAAAATCCATTAAGAATTACAGTACATTATTAATAAGCTTATATCATGATTGATATTTCTTTCCATTGTTAAGTATCTTTTGGTTTAACATCTTCTTAAAACATTTTAAATCCTCAATATATCGTACCAAAAAAAAAAAAAAAATTTTTAATAAAATTTTGAATTACATTATATTTTTCAAATATAAACTCTGATAATGCAATAATTTTTAAAGTATCTTTGCTTTTATTACAGATACTAGTTTCGCCATAGTCAAGTATACTTGCCTCTCTAGCCAAACACTATTGTTTACCCCCTTCCCTAAAATTTACCTTTATAATGGCCGAAAAGTTGAAATTCATTACCATCTCTTCTAGTCTCCAATGATAGCTTTGATAGATTTTTTAACTGCACCATGTCATCTTTAGTGTAGGTGGAATCCCAATTTAATCCTCGTATCACACACATGCGGGTCTAAAATTAATAATAAATAGTATTGAAACCTTACTAAATTTAGTCGATACGAATTTCTTTTCAATTTGAACGATAATATCACAATTAAGCAAAGTGATATTTTATTTAATTTTATAAGCTAGTGTATTCAATTCATCCTCATTTATTCTCTTAACATTAAGTCAAGTGTTATTACGTAGTTCTACATTTTTCTGTTTTTGAAGTTGAGAAAGTTAATAAAAGATTGATGCTGCTTTATTTACTTTGTGAGGGGGGGGGGGGGGGGGGGGAAGTCTTCATGTAATGGGAATTATAAAGAGTACTTGTTTCCCCATAAAGAAAAATTCTTTCTATTAATTTACTTTAAAAAGAGGCTGTAGAATTAGATAAAGGTATGCAAAATAAAAACATAGACAATATTTTATAAATGAATATTACATACGATAATATAAAAGGATATATTTTCATAAAATATTAAACATAATTCCATGCAGTCAACCAATTTTAAATCTACAAAGAGTCTCAAATCGATGTAAAGATAAGGTATGGGCAAAATAATGAAGAATATACTTAATTGGTTGACAAAGTTGAATTGAATCCATTAGATTGGTTAATCATACCTACAGTGACAGTCCTTGTAACATATTGAACATTTGGAGTGACAGTTACAGTAATTGGATTTGCAGTTTCAGTCACAGTAACTGTGTTGATGATATCCATACATTGTTGCCTGAAAGTGTTACTTAATACTGCATTTTCAGTAGCGGTAGCAGTGCCAACGGTATCAGCATCAGTAACAGCTGAAGTAGCAGTTACAAAGGCGTTATTAGTTGTTGTAGCTGCATTAGCTGATGTAGTAAAACCCACATTTGATGCTTCGGTGTTTAATTGGTTCTTAGTTGTTCTGATGATGGTTTTGTAAACTTTTAAAGTGGAAGTTATAGTAAGTGTATAAGTGGTACTAACATCTGAATAAGTTGAAGCAAATTCGGTAGTAAGAGTAGATGCAGAAGTGGTAGTCATGGTAGTAAGATCTTGTGTTTGAGAAGAAGACTTAACACTAGTGATATCGACTGAAGTTGACAATGGAGTATAATATACTGTGGAGAAAACAGTCTGTGTTATGAAGAAGGTAGTTGTAGGATCTGCGTATGTGATTACAGTAGTAACTGGCTGAATTGAATAAGTAGGCGACAATGTAATAACGGAATTACTCTTTGCGTTAGTACCACCGGTAGAGTTACCATACCAAGCAGCCATAGAAGTGTAGCATAATGTGAATAATAAAATGAACGATTGTATTAATTGCATCTGTCCTTGCTATTCTTCAAAAAAAAAAAAAGTTAGTATTTTGATTTCTTGTGATAGTGTTAGTGGATAAGGGGAGATGATTTTATAATGAAAGCTTGATGCAATGATATGAAATGAAGGATAGGGATTTAGTGGGATATCACTAGTTGCTAGTAGTAGAGATCATCAAAAATACAAAGAAAACAAAAAAAAAAGACTAAAACAAGTTTGAGAAAGAAACAGAGAGGACTTCTTTGCTGATAAAATTCACCAGTCCCTTCTTATATATATTGGTAAATCAAAAAAAAAAAAATAAAGAAAGATCCATTTTAAAAACTTTGTAAATAGTTGAATGCTGTCATTAAAACAACATCTTTGTCGCTGTCACCAAAAAAATAAAATAAAATAAAATAAATCTCGAAGTGTTTCAAATTATGGGAAGATATAATAATTCAGAATGCAAACTCTAGAGACATAATCAGACAATTGGTGGCTGCTATGTGTCTTGTCAATAACACTGAATATATTTTTTGAAGAGATCAAATTAACTGACTTTATTACCGTAAAGAAGAATCAGAGCATCTCACCAGCAACAATTTACCGAAAACAGTAAACCAGCGTATTTCGTGGTCATTGTGGACGACACCATTTCTTGAACTTCACGAAAATTTTCGTGTTTCCACAACAACAAAGAAAGGATGAAACGAAAATTTGGCAATTTTTCCTTCTATGAAGAAACTTGATCTGAGTATTTTTTTTTTGTTGCCAAATGAGGAGGAGGAGGAGGAGGAGGAAGAGAGAGGGGGACAATATTCATATACAAATTGTATCCACGGTTCATAAATGTAACGAAACTTGAAATATTTTCAAATCAACGAAATAAGGTCATTTCAAATGTAAGGGGAAGTGACTCGCCGATATATATATATAGATATATATTGTCTCGTCTAAAAAAATATTTTTAACAATTGTTCTATTAGATGATTCCAATGGAATATGTTATTGTCATGTTTTGGATCAAGAAGAAATACAAAATATTAGTTCTTAGGAGATAATTCTTCTCCCCTTTCAATTAACGTAGTCTTTGTGGTTCCATAATTCTTGATGTTTAATCGAGACGTGTTCCGTCTTACAAGCTCCTCTTGTTCTCCGTTACTTGTTTCAAAACTATCTAAATTTGCTTGAGTAACATTATTATTATGCAATTTGATTATATTATCAATGCAACAGTACTGGAAACAATTCAATAGTACAGGACAGATAAACATCACAAGAAACACTTGAAAATTTGGCCATGGATCGCACCAACCTATCACTAAATTAGCAATCATATATGCAATCGGTTCCATAAAAGTCAAAATCATGTAAATTATGAATTTCATTATTATTAATCCCATTAAAAATAATAGGAATTGTTTTAAAAATGCTTTGAATTTGGGGTGTTTCTTTTGTAAATGATGGGGCAGATTTGAGATACATCGACATTTACTTAATCCACATTCTAAATGGTGTTGAATTTGACAATCGCTTCCCCGTTCATCTTCCTCTTCTTCTTTTCCCTCATCATCACTGAAATAGTCACCACTTTTGATATTAGAAATATGATACAATGTACCCAAATACTCTAATCCATGTAAGATATAATATAACATAGGAATACCTAACGTAGTATCCATAAGTAAATTGACAAAATACCAATCACATTCGTCATCATATTCATATTTGTTACCATTACCACTATTATTACATAGTAATATCCTGGGACCATTGTTACTACTATCTTTTTTCCATATACTTAATATAATATTTAATAGATGTATCACAAGAGACCCACCGAGTTGTTTAATGATGTCGTATAACCAAATAGATAGTTTTCTCTTAGGGGTTTCATATGTTCTTTTCAATAATAGTACCAAAATAATCAAAACACCCATTATACTTTGAACTACAATAGATACTGGGCCTAGAAGTTGACATTTTCCAATAGTTGGTGGGTTGACATGAGGATGTATCATTATGATATATAAATGGAAATAAAATAGAAAATATTTGATAGCTAAGTTTTATGAAATTTGAGGATCAACCTTTCCCCCCTTATAATATAGAGGAAGATGTGGTATATATATATATGAATATTTATATTGGTTATTTTGTTTTGTAACATATGGAAATTATTTTTGTTTTCCCTTGTATCAATCAATAAAGTTGGTGTTAATAACCTATTTAATAAATATACGTTTTGCTAAGTTATTTTTGTCATTTTATTTTTTTCCATAAAAGAAAAAGGTAGTAACAAGAATTCTTTATCTACTGGTAAGGTAAGAAATAAATGGTTTATAAAAGAATTTAAAAGACATAGAAGGAAAGATAGTTTTATATTCATAGTATTACTATTAAGAACTTATAGTATACTAACTAAATAAATAATGTAAAACATTAAACATTGAATAAATAAATAAGTAAATAAGGATTTGTATAATAAATGAATGTGTACGGTGGTGTATAAAAAGCCAAAAGAAAGTGTAGTTGATCTTCTAATCTTACCACTTGTTTTCATGTATGCTATATAATTGATTCACAGTTTTTTTTTGTTGTTGTTCTCTGTTTTGTTTGTTAATATTAATATTATTACTATTACTTTTTCCCTTGTTTATAAGTTTTAAATATTACATCACATAATTGTTTCAATAATCCATGTGGATCTATCTTATGGATATCCAAAGTATCTAATCTTGTATTACTCATGTTATTGTTTTGTAAGTTATATGGAGGTACATACGGTTTTAATCTGCTTATCATATTTAAAGGAATATTCTTCCATTCATCATAACTCTCAAGCCCAGCAGCAGAATTCATCCAAATATTTCTATTGTTGTTATAAATTACATTAGACAAATAATTATTTAAATCCAATGAAACTTCAAGCATTGTAGTATTATTACTCGTATTACTTCTTCTTTTATATTCGACATCACTAATACTTTGCTTTGTTATAAATGGTAATGGTTTATAACCGTTAAAAAAAATCTGCATATTTAATTCATGCAAATTCATCCTTGTTACATTCTCAACACGTGGCATAGACAAATATTTAACTATTTTTTTGATCTTTTTGTTTTGAAATTTCATTACATCTAAATATGGATTGTATTGATAACCTTGAAGTGTACAAGTTGTTCTTTTTAAACTGTCTATACCTTTTTTATCTGTATTTTCATATTTAAATGATAAATTTTTTGAAATGGATAATGTGTATTGATACCTTAAAAATGTGAAACCAAATTGATTACGAGTCACAAATTGGGATCCAATACGAAATGATGATATCTTCAATAACGGAGAAATAACAGTCACTACCATTTGGACTTTTTTATTTTTACTATGATTTGATTATTTATTCTGTGTGCTACTTTTTAATTCGTCAAATCATATATATATCTGTAAATATTTTATATTGTCCTTTGACAAATATATATATTGTTGTATATATGAAATCATCCTTATTTTATTAAAGAAGTTGAATTGGCTTCCCCCTCCATTCTAAGTTCGAGTGATCTTTCCAATTCGTATATTGATCGTTTAATTGTTGCTCCATTCCTGTATATTTGGTGTAAAGATCAATATGATATTTTTGTATGGAGATGAGGTGTCTTTCATGTTTTTTTCCCTCTCTCTATCATTATTATCATCATTATTATCATTATTATTATCATTATTCATTCATTCATACTTTTCCGTGGTAAAAAAAAACAAAATATTTTATAAGACTATGCGGTGTATGGGTGTATTGACTTTTTTCTTTACCAAAGGGCGTTTGTTAGCAGGAGAGGTCCAAAAATAAAAGAGGATATATATATAACTGTAATAAGAGTAGATTGATGAGAAAAGAGGATTGTCTATACTATGGAGTGTTCTGTTATTACTATTATTATTAATACTATCACTTGTAGTAGTATATGTTTAGAGAATATTAGTAAAAAGATATATTATATATATTTATTATATATATATATATATATGTAATAATAGATGTATCTGAGACCATAGATAGCCTTTTTTTTGTCACTTTATATTTTCATACCAATGGGTAAAGTCATAGACCTTTTGATTGTAGAGGTAGGGATACTCAATACCTTCTCACGATTGGGCCCCAGTAATGTATTCATGCCAAACAATACATCCTTTGATTGGTATTGTAAAGACATGGGACTATTCTTTTCATCAATATCATCATCATATTGACCCTCATCCACATCTGTGGTCGTATTAAATTGACTGAATTTGACTAAACTGTCATTATCTTCTTCACTACTTGTAATCGAAGACGATGTGTCACTCTCATCTTCATTTTCACTGTTGCTCATAATTATAGAGTTTTCACGATTTTCAGTTTCATAATTATTTACTAACTCATCAATCATCTGTTTATATTCAGGCTCCATAATATTGGATTCTTGGAATTTAATCATTTGTAATCTCATTAATATCCTCCTTTTGATTATTTGACTCAAGTAGGTTTTCATTATCTGTTTTATCTTTTCTTCTTTGTTTATATTATCTATATCATCTTCCATTTCATTCTCCATGGCTACCACTGTTGTTGTTGTTGTTCTTGTTTGTTCTTTCTTTTCATTTCTTGTCTCTAGTGATGGTTCAATGCCATTTTCATTTGATTCTGTTGTATTTTCAATAGTGATTCCTAATTTAGTGAAAATTGAGGAATCTGAATCACTGTCAACAATGGCAGATGATAATGGTCTCTTTTCTTCTTCTTCCTCCTCCTCCTTAATCGTATCGAATGTGTCATGAATATTATTCTCTACTAATGGACTGCCAAATCTATTTGATATTTCATTCTCTATCACATGCTTCATATCACAATCCATTATTTCATTCATTGAATATTGGCCACACATAGATAACGGAATCACTTTATTTTTAACTACAATAGATGGTTGTCTCACTAAAGAGTTTAGGGAAGTAGAAGCCACTGACCTGATTAATCTAGATTTTCTAACAGGTGACCCATTTTCTTGGTGTGTAATGGTCGAATAATATGTGGAAGTAGATGGGGTCGACGCTGTAAGGATTGAGGCGGCTCTTCTGATACTAGAGTTGGTTCTTCTTAATGTACTGTTGGTTCTTGTTGAGTCTCCATTTTTGATAAATGGGGAAACAGAGATGCTATTGTTATTGTTTGTGGTCATTATACTATCTACGTTATTCATAACGGGACTATTTATAGTACTGTCAGCTGGAGCTTTAATATTAGCATCAATGTTGCTGTCATTGTTAGTCTTTCCAATTTCAACAGTGTTGGGATTTTTATTTTCTGTGCTTACTGCTAATGGTTGATTTTCATTAACTGTTGTTGGTTTAACCTTTTCAATTAAAGCGGGTTGTAAAGCTTGTAAAGAAGACGAGTTGGGAACATGGTATTTATGTTGTTTTTCCTCATTGATTTTTTTGATAGTGTTGTTTTTGTTGTTGTCTCTCAATTTTTTGTTTCTTATATTTGCAGTTAGTGTATTTGGACAACTATTAATCGATGAGAATGAGGAACAAGAACGCCTAGAATTGAAATTCTTAGATTGATAATTGTTAACAGTCCTTTTCTTAAAAAATAATAATCTGATATGCTTAAGCAATTTCTTTATCTTAACACCAATCATTTCAAAATATTTTAGTAATCCACCATGACACCTAATGGCCTTTGATCTTTTTAAAGTCGATCTAGGATGAGCCCTCATCGAATTCATTCGTCTAACTGTTTTACTGTTACTATTATTAGTATTACTCTTATTATTGTTGGCAATTTTCTTTATGCTTGATTGAGATTTCGATTTACTATTACCATAATGAGAATTATTTTGGTAAAACTTATTTTTATTCGAATTTTCACTTCCATTAAAGTCACTATAAACACTAGAATTTTCCATAGAATCAACTTTTCTTATTGTAGGTTTACGATATAGGTTCATTGGAGTTCTTTTCACTGTAGAAAAACGACGATATAAAGATCCTTTGGAAGAAACATTGCTTGAGCTTGAAGATGATGGTAATCTTAATGAATCCAACTTTGAAGAATTTAGACACGATAACGAGGATGATGATATTATGTCGTAAGAAAGGTTATCTGCAGTCGGTATATCCGTTTGTGTGGTATCTGTTGTCTTACTAGATTTAATTGATGAATTTTCCATTTGAGGAGATGAGGATTGGTGTTGCGGTGTCGGTGATGGGGAGGAAATTGAAGTGATGTGACTCTCTACTAGAGAAAAATCTCTGATATCTCTTTTGGGTGCTAAAGTCTGTGGATATTCAAATTTAGAAAAAAATGTGTTACTTTTAGTATTTAACATAGAGATACTATCGCTTTCTGTTTCGGAATCTCTTTTATCATGAAAGAAACTTGGCGAGGTTGTGTTATCTGATATGTTGGCAAATGAATAATAACCATTTGAAAGATCAGCATTCAGACTCTTCCTTTTTGAATAATATGATTGTGATGTAATATTTGAAGTCGAAGGGATGGTTGAATCCTTTTCTTGGGTCATTTTATTGTTTTCATTTTTTAAAGATTCATTGACAAGGAAATGGTTATTAAGTTCAACTTCATCGTGAGTTTTAAATTCCGAAGAATCATTAGAAGGGAATTTAAAATCCATTTGTTCTCCCTTAAAAGACTTAGTCTTTGTTCTAGTTGGGGTTCTGATTATCATTCGAATTATTATTTTTTTTTTTAAAAAAAGTATATCCAATTGAATTCAATTGGAGATGCACTGAGGGACAGATATAATTGTACTTAATTTTTAAAATTATTACCTTGATACTATCAATATAAATTGATATTAAATGATTTCATCGCTTTTTATGCTCTAAAAAAAAATAATCAGACGTGGATATATACCCAGATATACAAAATAGAATAAAGTTCGCAATTACATAATTTACAAATATATATATATATATATATATATATATATAATTTGTATGTTTCCTATTAAAAGACTAGCTGGTACAACAATAGGAGAGGGAGGGGAGACTGTATTTGGTTGTGCTATGCTGTGATTTCTCTTCCAGTTGTACTTTCAAGTAATATTGTTGAATCTGGATTGATTTTTTTTTTTCAATAAAGACTAACACCAGTAATCAAGAATTTTGATCAAAGTGGGAAAAAAATAAGAATAATTCTTTTGTTCCTTTTGTCTTCAGATCAATTTAACCAGCATTATTCCTATTTGGGTAATAAACCCAGCTTTCCTCGAAGAAAAAAATAAAATAAATGAATAAGAAATGGCACTGAAAAACGGTACTTTTACCTGTGTTAAGAGAAGTGAATTTAAAGAAACGTAGTTGGGGTTACTTTCAGTGTTGTATCGGTTGGATAGTGTTGGATATGATTGAGGCAGTAGTCGAACCCAGCAAAACCTTTTTCCGATTCTTATTCATATTCCTTATTTTTATACATTTGCCTCTCTCTAATTCTCTTTCTCTCTCTCTATCAATTAGCCTATTGATTAAGTTATTCATTTGTTCAAGAGAACTTTTTTTTTTTTTTGCTTTTTAGCTTATTATTACAGAGAACGTGGATTATTCATAGCAGGAGCTAGACAGGTAGATCAAACATTAGCTGATAGTGTAACACCAGTATTGAAAAAAATAAAAAATAAAAAATATATATATAAAAAAAATAGTAACCTAGAATATAATAATAATATTTAGTTTCCCTTTTTTTTTTATCCCACCTTAAATATATCAATAAATATTAAATGGGTAAAAAATTATTGCATGCATCACATTTTGTGAAGAGTTTATCTAAAAGATCTCCAAAAAGGTATTCTAAATTGAAACCAATAATTATATCAGATGTCTATAAAGTAGACCCAAAGAAACCGGTAAAAGCTGAAAAATTAAAGAAATATTGGAAGAATAGAAAACATTTATTTTCTAAGATAGATGGGGACCATATTTATATGACTTCTGAACTATGGTTCAGTGTTACTCCAGAAGATATCGCAAAATTTTTATCACAATTCGTTAAAGCATGTCTACCTCAAGCACGTTGTATACTGGACGTGTTTTGTGGTGGTGGTGGAAATTCAATTCAGTTTGCTAAATTGTTTCCTCGTGTTATCGGCATAGATAATAATATGGAACATCTTTACTGTACTGCAATGAATAGTCGTGCTTATAACGTTGAGGATCATCTATGGTTAAGGTATGGCTCTTGGTCTCAAAGGTTTATTAAGAAAAATGCATCATGGTTACATAAAGAGACTATCGATTGTATCTTTGCATCCCCACCTTGGGGCGGACCACAATACCTTAAAGCTAATTTGTATGATTTAGAGACCATGTTGGTACCGATGGGGATTACATCATTGCTTGAGACTTTTAAACAGTTGAGTGATAACATTATAATATTCTTACCAAGAAATTCGAATCTAAATCAATTATCACAAGCTACATTAAAAGTGTTTGGTCCAAACGCCAAATGCAAAGTATTATATATAAAACAAAATGGATTTATGAAAGGAATATTATGTATGTGGGGTGAACCTTTTTTATATTATCAAACAGAAGATGAAGAAGTGAGTGGCATACAAGAAAATAATAATATAATTAATATTGATACTGACTATTCAGACAACATTGAATCAAAAACAAAATCACATGAACCATCAATATCTGGCATTGATCTGTATGATATTAATGGATGAGGATAGATATATTTGAAAATGAATTTTTCCCTATAACTTTGCTATTTGATTAGTTCATTAAACAATTGCATAAATTTACATAGTAATTATAATTCTTCAAATAATAGGGAATATAATCAAACATTCAAAAAAAAGTGTTTTTTTTTGTTGTCATTTATTTGACGATAACTAAATTTTGTTAAATAATGTAGAATTCTTTCTCATTCCTTTATCCTTTCAGGAAAAAAAAAATATCGGAATGTAACACTGGAAACCTGTCTTCTAATGTATTAATGATAACAGGCTTCCCCTTTAAAATATAAGAATGTGGCATTGCCAGTACTTGTGGAATCTGAATGAACTTGGTCTTAAAAACGTGATTTAAGTTTATCCTTCTTAAAGTACTTGTTAAAATCAACAGTTGTTAGTTCAGGATATATTTCATATTCATTTAATGTTATATTTTTAAACTACATTTGTTGGTGGAGTCAAAAAAATAGAAATAAAGGTGACAAGTCTGTTATTCTTTGGAACTCAAAATTAATCCTACTTTGTATTAACTTTTTTTTTTTAAAGTTTCGATTTGAATGTTTTTGATGCTTTTTTATAATTTTGTCCTGGTTAAATCATACCTTTTTTTTATTACTCTTTATCTTATTTATAAGTTACATCTGCTCTTCAGGTGTGTTCCCTTGGGTGTCTTCATGTTTATCTAATATTGGTAACCAAAGTATATTACTCTTAGGATGAGCAAACCCATTGTCCGTATTATAAAATAAAAATGTTTCATGAGATATTGCAGTAAAAATAATGCAAAATATTATCATTATGAATACCAATGTTAATGTGTGACTCTTTCTATTTTTGATATTTTGTTTCATTTTGCTTTTAGTGAAATGTTGGTACTCTAAAATATTATATCCCTATCAGTGGCATTTAAAGGCACTTGTTATTCTGCTTTAGAGCAAATGGAAAAGAAAGTAGATTTACTATATAGTTATTACAATTATACTCTTGTAACTCTAATAACTTATTAAACCGTTAGTGTTTTTTTTTTTATTTTTCATTTTAAAAATTATTTACTCTCTTTTTCAAGTAAAAGTATTGTTTTTTTTTTTTTGTATATGTCTTTATAGTCCTCTTTAATAATTGAATGGAGTAACTATTTCCTTTTTTTATTGTATATATGCATGTATTTAAACTATAATTCCTGAAACGGTAAAAGAGAATGTCGTCGAATAGAAATATATAATATAATTTAAGAATAATAAAAAATAGTAAATGAATATATGATAATTGTTGATTAATAAATATTGGGATGCTTTTTTTTCTTCTAATTACTGTTTTTGTACCACCTATCAATTATTTATCGGTGTGTTGTAGAGCTTATACAATTTTACTGTTACAACCCTTGGATATTGGGTTAACGGTGCGGTTTCTTATTCTTTTTGCACTTTGCAAAGCTTCAATCATCATATCTTTCCTTTCTAACATTTTTTCTAAGTCATTTATTTTGCTTTTTTTCAAAGACAATAGATCTTCCAATTCTTTACATCGACTGTTATAATCAGATTTTGATGTCGGGATTATATCCTCACCATCAAGAGCTTGTTTTTCATTCTTTACATAATGCGTCTGTTGTAGTTGAAGTAATTTATTTTCTAATTGTTTGGTATACGATTTATATTGTCTAATTTCTGACTCTAGCCCTTGAACCTTTGTCTCTAATAGTTCTCCAACTTCCATGGGTAACATATCTACAATTTCAACAATCTGGGTGTCTTGTAATTCTAAACTATCCTTGTCTAATAATCTCTCTAAATTTTGTATTTTGTCCTTTAGAAATTTATTTTCAACAACTAAAAATTGATTGTGTGAATTATTCCCTATATAATTTGATTCTGAATTAGAGCTCCCATAACTTATCATTAGACCTCTATCTTCAAACTGAGATGTTTCCTTTTTCTGTTTCAGCTCCTGAATAATATTTTCTTGTTCTTTTATCAAATTTGTTAATTCCCTGATTTTTCTATCTTTTTCTAAATCAGATGTACTACTATTCATGTTACTATTGCATGATAAACCGATATTTGTTGATTTTTTGGATACACTTAAAGATACATTTTTAGCTCTAGAACCAAATCTTAATGTATTTATTGTCTCGGTTTGTGATTCCTTTTTAGGATCAACAGTACATATTGTCGTCACTATATTATTGCCACTTAATGCGGGCTGTAATAATCTTGTCAATTTGGAATCTCTGTATGGGATATGACCCAAACTGTTAGTACTACTGGATCCAATACTTGCACTGTCTTTAATATTTGATTCAGCACTTAACTTGGAGATCACTGTTCCAAGTGCCAATAAAGATTTGTTAATATATGCACCCTCTTTTCTCCTCTCTATTTGACCACTGGCTCTCTCAGAACCCGCTAAGTCACATAATGACAATATATTACTTCTGATTGCGCCAGTATAAGTGTCAGTTGAAATTAATTTGATTTGAATAATAGCATGTGACCGCGAACTTCTTGTATTGTAATCTGTTTTCCCAGTTTTACGAGATAGTTCACCCATTTTGACCCATTTCATAAGTTCGTCACAATTTTGACAATTTCTTTCTGTTAGTCCAACAACACGGACTCCATTACTTTGAAATGTATCATCTCCTCTTAATTTTAAATCTTTGTTTTTCTTGGTTGGATCTAATAAATCATGAATCTTCTCGTTGTATATTTCCAAATATGATACGGTTATATTGAATTTTGGATCTGAATCATCTTTAGCTCTATCAAACAGATATGCTCCACATAATTCCACAACCCCTTTTTCTGTGCATCCTTCACCCAACATAGTATAAGTTTTCCCAGAACCAGTCATACCATACGCAAAAAGCGTAGAATTAAATCCCTCAAATAATTTGTCAACCAAATTCGTTCCAATATGGTTGAATATTGTATGGTTATCTGATTGAGGACCAAAAACATGATCGAATGTGAAATTGCCATGATCAGGATGTGAAATTTGATTTGAATTGATTGCAGTCCACTGTGGAATTAATTCTGATATAGGTTTAATTCGAATTACAACAGTAATTGTCCCAGTATATCTTTGTGGATATGTCTTTTCTAGAGCGGGATCGCTACTCGTAGAAGGTGAAAAAAATCTTTTTTTAATAGTAGAGGAGGTTGTTGACATAGAATTTAGTGAATTTGTAGAATCACCACTAGTTGTTGAAGTGACAGATGTGCTTCGAGGACTTGAAGGCTTTCTAAGAGTGGAATATGATGGTACAGTGGAAAGTAGAGGAGATAGACAAGATAATTTAGAATTATTTTTTGGCGTACTAAACTGTGACCGTATTGATTGTCGCCTCATATTGGGACTTGGTGTGGTTTTGTATGTAAATATGGCAGGAATATCATAGTAGCGATTGAGCTTACTTACCCGAGTTGACGATTTTTTTATTGCTAATAAGCGCAATAAGCGTTTGGTCTGGCTTCTTTGCAAAAGTAACTTTTCAGTGATTTATTACCTATTTTTTGTCATGGGTAATAAGAAATGTCTTGTTTTATTTTTTTTATTTTTTTGAGATTTAGATCTTAGATTTCCGTTTATGGCAAAAGATCAATTATTATATACAGAATCGGAAAAAATAAACACAATCAAGATACAATTTGGCTATCTATACAAAGGAATATTAGGCAAGGTCTTTATATAAGAAGGAAAGCGTTTGAATAAGAATAAATTTACTCAATAAGGTGTTGGGTAATTCTCAATTACAGAGCAAAAATTCTTTTGGTAAGAAGGGGAATGTTAACAAAAGGAGTAAAATATTTTAGGATGATATCTGAATTTTTGTTTTCAATGGTACAATATTAACATGATATTTATAATGTTTTAGTGATATAAATTCATATAGGTGGCTTTCTGTGGGTATTGGACTGGTAAAAGAATACAAAATTGCAAAACCAAAAAAAAAAAAAAAGAACAAGAAAAAAAAAAAAACTTAAATTTGACATTCAATTGTAAACATATTTTTTTTTTAACTGTTATTTCTCCAGCTTCTTGAGATCTAATATTTTATATAAATATGTCATATGTGTATAAAAATTGGATATGGAATAATAAAGCTTTGTTTAAAAAAAAAAAAAAAAAAAAAAAAAACACTACTAGACTAGATTTTATTAGAAAGAGTCGTATGCAAATATTGGTTTATTTTCAAGGTAATTTTTGATTTGGGCCTGGTAATAACAACGAGTCTATAGTATCTCTATCAATTTTTTTAGAGCCCAATTCCTTAAACAATTTATCTAATTGTTTTATAGCATTGTCGTTCAGGTCATCATTTGAGACTAAAAGACAGCCATCGCCACCTAACTGGGTCTCGATTGTGTCAAACCCATATACATCAGTTAAAGTCTCTTTAAACTTTTGTAAGTTGGTAGAATCTTGGATTAAAATAAGGGTGCATCCACCCCCACCGGTACCAGTTAATTTAGTTGGACCTATATTAAGTTGTTCAGATAACAAGCAAATCTTGGAGATAGTTTCGTGGGATACGCCTAACGATTGTAATAAACCTTCATTTATATTAATTAGCGGGAGTAATGATTGCAGATCAGGTTCCTTTTGAATTAGAATTTCGCTAGCTTTACATGCAATTGAATCCATGGAATCTAAGATTGGAGTAATGATATCAGGATGTGTTTCATATAATTTTCTAACATTACTGACCAGTACTTTTGTGGAACGTGGGACCTTTGTATGTGTTAGTAGAATCTGTAATGGATTATTGGATAAATCTAATAATTTTGCTTCTGTACCCTTTTTATAGAGAATTGCACCACCATATGTAGAGACTAGGTTATCAACACCAGACGGATTACCATGGATACATTTCTCACCAATAAATGCCCATTTATTGATTAAATCTTTGTCAACTTGTTGATTCGTCAATTGTACCATGGCATATGATAGCGCAACAGACACAGCTGCAGAAGAACCTAAGCCTGTACCAATTGGAGATGTAGAAACCATGGTAAATTTAAGGCCGGAAGTATTTGGTATTAAACATTTATAAAGATATAAGAAACAGAAAAGTGCATCAACATGTAACGGATTAACGATATTAGAATCCTCAATTAAGTTTTGGATTTGGTCAGCGACTTGTGAATCTATTGTATCGTTGATATCGACTGAAGTTGAAGGAGATGGTATCTTGGATAAGGAATGTATACTCCATGTATGGTATAATTTAATGTCTGGGAAATTCAAAGTGATTGAATTGTCAACTGTTGATGGTACATATAAATATGTTCATAGAGAATGAATACTAGTTGCAATCGCATGTTTCTCATATACAACGGAATGCTCACCAAATAAAATAACTTTGGCTGGAGCTGATGTTAAAAATGGCAATTGCATCATAAATATATATATTCTTTGGTGTTTTTTTTTTGTGGAGGTGGGCCAATTTCTTAAAGTGTTATACCAACTTCTTTTGAAGACTCTCAAAAATAAATAAATAAATAAATAAAGCTTTGGCTATCATCAATCTTTGTTGGAAATAATGATCTTTTATCATTATATACAATGATATTTTGTTCTATAATCCAGTTATTACTTGAGAATTATTATGTGGTGTACGGATCTAGAATTATAAGTTACGATAAATAAATTGAAACCTTTTAAATTTCGCTAAAAGTAAAAAAATTTTTTTAAGAAAGAAGAAAAATACTTTTAAACATGTGTTTATACAACTCTATGTAATACTGTATGTAACATTTTATACGAAGAAAAAGAGGAAAGAGCAAAACATAAACTAAAATGTCAGACATTACCAAGTACGCCAAGTGCTCCAATTTCCACCATGGCAGCGTCACTAAATTCGATTCTGTGCATCAGGAACCTTCAAGCCTAAGTTTACCATTTTGATCCGAGGAATCAATTTGGTTGGAGGAATTTTTATATGGATAAGTACTGAATCTATATCTCATTTTGCAGTTTTTTGCATAGTGGAGATATGAACCACAATTATCACACTTTTTCTTTTCCAATCTAATTAAACCTTTGGATTGGCGAAATCTTTTGTTATTCAATTTAACTGTATCTCTAACAGCCATGATGTATCGGTCAGTCGCCAATTCCTTGATATTACCTTTCAATTCACCTGATGAAAAGTTGGTTATCAACTTCATGTACAATCCATCTGATAGGCACTCACGAATTTTACTATTTAAGAATCTAGAATTCATTTTGATAAAATCGCTATCACCATGACTCTAAACTTCAATATTAACCATGTACGTCAATTCCTTGACAATGGAATCAGGATCAGAACAAAATTCATCAATCATAATTTCATCCCACATTCTGTCCTTGGTGATCCTGTCAAAATCCTGACGTAATGAATCTTTGATATACAAAATGCATTCAACTCCAGTTTTATTATCAAATTCATGATCATTCATGTCCCCACAAATTGAACTACAGATAATTTGTCTAATAATTTCATCCTCATTTTTATCGATATTAATATCACGATTAATTCTAGTGATATCGTCAAATTTCCAAAATCTTAGATATCTAGATAGAGCTCTAAACCAATTTGGAATATCTTCGATAGTTTCCAGTTTTTTATCAAACTTATAAGATGAATTATCATACTAATACTTGGCGTACTTGGTAATATCTGACATTTTAGTTTATATTTTGCTTGCTTCTTTTTCTTCGTATAAAATGTTACATACAGTATTACATAGAGTTGTATAAACACATGTTTAAAAGTATTTTTCTTCTTTCTTAAAAAATTTTTTACTTTTAGCGAAATTCAAAAGGTTTCAATTCATTTATCGTAACTTATAATTCTAGATCCGTACACCACATAATAATTCTCAAATAATAACTGGATTATAGAATAATGATAAACGATCATTATTTCCAACAATCTTTAAGGATGTGTTGAAAAACATTTATATATATATATATATATATAATGGTTGTTTTATTTTTTTATTTATTGATTCGAGATACATGAAAGTTTCGAGAAAATAGACGAAAAATAACAGAGAAAAGAAAAAAGATCGAGAATGTGTTTATAATATATTATTTATAAGAAATCAACAGTATTATGTAAGTCTATGTGTAAGAGAACAACTGAAAACATTTTGAGATGGTTGATAGATTCGTGAAAAGTGGAAGGGTAAATCAATGAAATAGGAACAATTACAGTATCACAGCAATCCATTACATAGTTGTATCGTGTATTCTGTTTTCTTTATTTTTCCCTGTTTGCATAATTAAGATGTCATAATAATTTATACTTGCTTATTTGAAATGTAAAAGAAAAAAAAACTTCCTAAAAAAAATAAATAGACATACCTAGCCACATGGGTATAACTTTCTGTAATGTCCTTATTGGGGAAGCTAGTTTATTCTTCTTCTTCTTCTTCTTATAGTCAGAGGGAAAGAAAAGAGACATTTACGAACATTAATCATAATGATTAGTAAGCAGTGGCACGGGAAAGTCTGTTTCGGAAGGGATTGTTTCCGAAACATTACGGAATAATTCCGTTGGTACTATTCCGAAATATCCTTTCAATATCTCTATTTTTTTGGTTAATAGTCAATAAAAAAAGTGCCTTCTTTTTTTCCCTTCCTCGAGAAAAACACTTTTTTGTTTTTTTGTTTTTTTTTAAAACTAATTTTTGCTTCTAGTGTAAAATGGAAAAAAAAAATTTCCTTATAGAAGTAGCGATGAGTAAGTAACTAATGTATGGACACAAACAAAAAACTTAAGAATATCATTTAGCAATATAAATTGAAATATACATTTACACATTGTACAACATATAAAAAAATTAAGTATAGATTATATCGAGTTGGCAACACATTATTTACTTATTTTTTTTTTGTTCCTTCTCTTCCCCCTGTAGATTAATTGATTGATTTAGTAATGTCTAATTTAGTAGGTATTGAATATAATCGTGTTACAAACACTACATCCACTGATTTTCCAGGGTTTTCTTCTAGTGGTGAAAATGCATGGGATGTTGAAAAATTTAGAGATACTTTTGATATCCAGATCTCAAGTTTGACTGAAAGAGAAGCAAACTTCGATTTGATTCATATCGACACTTCTATTGCAAATGCTTTCCGTCGTATCATGATCGCTGAAGTACCTTCGGTTGCAGCTGAATACGTTTATTTCTTAAATAATACATCTGTTATTCAAGATGAAGTTTTAGCTCATAGAATAGGTTTGATCCCATTGAAAGTAGACCCCGATATGTTAACTTGGGTCGATCAATCTTTACCAGAAGATGAAAGATTCAATGATGAAAATACCATTGTTTTAACATTGGACGTCAAATGTACAAGAAATCCAAATGCACCAAAGGACTGTACCGACCCAAAGATATTATATAACAATGCTCATATCTATGCTCGTGACCTTAAGTTCGAACCTCAAGGTAAACAAGTAGAAACTTTCGCTAATTGTCCAGTGGTTCCATGTGATCCTGATATTTTATTGGCTAAACTAAGGCCAGGTCAAGAAATTTCTTTAAGAGCACATTGTATCTTAGGTGTCGGTGGAGATCATGCTAAATTCTCTCCAGTGGGTACTGCCTCTTATAGATTATTGCCACATATTAATATTACTGAACCAATTAGAGGCGAATTGGCTGAGAAATTCCAAAAATGTTTTCCAAAGGGTGTCATTGGTATTAATAAAGATGGTGAAGCCTTTGTTAAAGATGCTAGAAAGGATACTGTATCAAGAGAAGTTTTGAGACATGAAGAATTTGAAGGTAAAGTAAAGCTTGGTAGAGTTAGAGATCATTTCATCTTTAACGTGGAGAGTACTGGTGCCATGACTCCTGAAGAAATCTTTTTCAAATCCGTGAGAATCTTAAAGAACAAAGCTGAATATTTAAAGAACTGTCCAATTGGTCAATGAGTAGGGGGGATATACATACATGACAACAGGAAAAATAAAATATTATAAAATAAAATAACCATATATGGAAAACTAGATCAGTGGAATATACATACGTTGTTTGAAAATGGTATGTTATGTACTTTGGTATAAATTTAATCTATATATTTATAAATAAAAATATAATCTTTTAAAAGTTAAGAAAAAATCTGTATCAATAGAAGATGGTTATTCAGAGTACTTAGGTATACGTCCGTGCGTGTTTATTTCTATGACAAAAATTCACTTAATGCCTCTGAATAGTTTATTTGGGTGGCAATTAAGAATCCATCATATCCATCACTTTTCGCATACCTGATTTCTTTTGGTTCTTTATAACCCAATCTAGCGAAATTAATACTTGTCAAAGTTAATAGTGTAAACTGACTTAAAAAGATAAACAAATCCAGGAACCATATCTGTAAATTAGCAATAAAATTATTAGTTGGTAATCTTTCGCCAATAAGTTGAAGTGTAACTCCGCCTCTTAATTCCCCTTGACTAACACCATTGCCATTTAAAAACATTGAGGGAGTATCAGTAAAGCCGGTATCATTTAATCGCATCCCATCAGACATCTCTATAAAATCGATCGGATTGAAAAGCCTGTAAATGAGGATAGTGATATTTATTAAGATTATACCATGGAATAAAGTTATCCGTAATCTTTTTTTGAAATCTATAATTTCTTCATCGATATTAAAAGATTCCTCAATTGGTGATGTATCATTGCCTTCATTGAAAGCACCAGGAATTGAAGATGTCATGTTGTTTATGGTAAAAGAATACCTATTTGTGTTTGGATCATTATTACTGTTATTATTAGCGGTAGCATTACTGGTTCTTACTCTTTGAATCACCCTTATTAATTGACTATCAGTGGGAAAAGGATTATATATTAAGGTTTGGAGTATGATACGAAACACAAGGATCCACGAAGATGTATTGAATTTGATATATTGATAAATTATTAATATGAAACCTAATAAGACAGTATTTTTTGTTAAATTCTTTTGGGCATTTTTCTTTCTAAGTTTAAAGATTTTTCTAGTTCTTTGATTTACAAATGTATCGTCCACAAAAGACATTTTTGTACCACTATTATAATTGGATTAGTCATTGATCGACAATTGTAACCATCTATATATGTATTGAAGTAGGTATATATGTTCCAATAGACCAATATATACATTTTTTTTCAATTAAGGAACAACTTTTGATACTTCTATGAAATTTTCTAAACGAGGTAAATTATTTTTCAAAAATATATGAAAAGTCATATAATTTAAATATATATATTGAAAGAAACATATAACATCGTTTATGTGTCATAGTTTTTGTTATTGAACTCATATATATGTATGAATGTTGGTGTGTGTATTTCGCAGCTATTATTATTAACAAATCACAGATTGTTACACTAAAACCAGTTAATTCGAGACAATTTATGTATATAAAAATAAATAATCATGTGTTATATACAGAAAATAAAAACGTTTAGGCCACTTGAAAACTTTTAAAGGAGAAATTAAATAAGTATCCACTGTTAATGTGTTTTAAAATATCATAAAATAAAAAAATGAGAAATTACTAAAATCAAAAATATTTCAAATAACAAAATATCGTTTGCATTAGTGTCACAACAGCTTTCAAGTTTCTAACTAAAAAAAAAAGTATTCTGTTAAATTCCCTTTATTGGTTATTAGAGTTATACTATTGTTAGAACAGCTTTGTATGTTTATTAAAAATTATTGTAATGTATGATTTTATTTTAATTTTTATATAGATTTTATTGAAAATCACATGGATATATGATCACTTACACGTAATTAATACCCACTAGTAGGATTATTATGATGCAACATATCCCCAAGAAATATATTTTGTGTTTTGTTTGCCCAATATTATATAGTACCGAAGTTGTTATATAGATAGATGGCTTATCTATTTTTAATAACAATAATTTTGACAAATCTAGGATCCTTATTTATTTACCTGATTATCATTTTTATAAAACATTTGTAGTAGATTGTTAGGAAGATTTATACTGGACACCGAAAAAGGAAATTATAAATGGTAGGGTAACGATAAGTTACACATAACTAAGAATATAATATGATACGATAGGATCAACATGAAATAACCTTGGTGGCTGTGTAAACTCGTCGTAACACGGAATCTCATTTAAGAGGAAGTATTTCTGTTCTAGTCACTCTTTAAGTTTACCATGAACCCACTTTACGTTCTTTATGTATCTTATATAGAGAAAGTGAGGCTAATAACAAGCTTTTAAGGTATATAGCTCGTTAACACATATTTAAAGTATTTTCTTAAGAGAAATATATCTTACATAGATAAGTGGTAAAGTGGAGTATTAGAAATTAAAACAGAGTCACTGTAGAAAAAAAAGCAGACAGGTAATTAAACTCTGACAAGTTTTATTCTAGTAATATTCTTTTCGTTCCTGATTTCCATTCAAAATTGATGCAAAAAAATTTGAGAAAAAATTTGCCACTTGCCAGAATTGAACTAGCGACCTTTGCATTACAAGTGCAACGCTCTACCACTAAGCTAAAGAGGCAACTCCAAATGTGGCTCTCTAAATGTCCGTGATAAATGTAAAATTTATAACGTCTACTAAAATAGAACATTGTCGAAAAGGAGAACTCATATAAGGCCTTAACCTGAATTAACTTATTTTTTATTAGCTTAACAAAGTTTACCTATTATTATAAAAATGTTTGTCAAACTCGATCATACCCATATCCAAACATATATACAAAGAACATCTAATTTAATTTTCAAGTGTCGCGTTAAGATTACACTCCTATATTTACTTTTATCTTCAATAAATACTAGATATAATTATTCTGTTAAGACCATAAGAT
The DNA here is from genome assembly GCA_017347545.2 of Arxiozyma slooffiae. NCBI lineage: Eukaryota > Fungi > Ascomycota > Saccharomycetes > Saccharomycetales > Saccharomycetaceae > Arxiozyma > Arxiozyma slooffiae. Next base: position 356,342 of record JAFHAQ020000029.1, on the reverse strand, counting down.
AAATTATAGGTTATTTGTGTTATAACAAGTGTTAAATCTTCATAGTCGATTTTAGATTATTAAAGAACATCAAAAAAATTCTCATGAAACCTTTAAACATTAAAAGAGGATGAAATATTCTAATATTTTTTAGTAATATTAGTTGAAAGGAATGCGATAAAATATTTCTTTTGGAAAGTATTAGATTTAAAAACTTCAATATTCATGGTTTAGCTTTTTACGTAAATGGATCTCTGGTTAATTAAAACTATATAGAGGCAATTTCTATATTTATTTACTATGTTTATAAACAGATACAAGTTTATCTGTTATGATTTTAAATTTTCTTTTACAGTATTTTCTTCTTTGAAAAATTTTTTAATGTTTTTTTTTTAACAAGCAATCAAACATAGCATTATAAAACATTTTTTAATAAAATAATAATGAAATAAAGCAGACAACTATAACAAAACAGTTTTCACTAGACAAACACAATGAGTATATTATTAAATTTCCTAACAGTTTCAGATTATTTTTTTCATACTAGACAAAAGTTGAAATATATAATGTTTCAAAGCACACACTAATATTCAATATTACGGAATATTTATGGTGTAGGAGTTTTTTTTACAGAGTATTAAGAGAGTTATGGTAGGTCATTATTTAACAAATGGGGAGGGTATTGTATGCATACCCAAACACGGTTCCATAATACATTTATCCTATCAAAATCAAAGTCTCCTTTAACACGTTTGTTTAAATATAAATACCTCATTGCCCCTCTCTCTCTCTCTCTTTTATATTTTTGGTAAATACCAGAGTTGTTTTCAAATGGTTTTGAAATTATATTTTTTAAGTTTTCTGCCATATTTGGAATTGTATGTTCATTAATTGAAAGGTGAGTATACATATACGTGTTGTATAAAAGTAAAAGGTAACTTATTCATTTTTAAATAAATTGATTAAACAATTAAAGCGAAAAAGAATGAAGTATTGCTGGAATAAAAGATTCTAGAATAATATAGAATAAATCAATAAGATTTTAACAATAGATTACCCCTTGATGATAGATCTTCCAGCAAAAGTATCTCATAGTAAAATTATGATTAGTAAAATAATTTACCCCTTGTTATCCAAATAGAATATTATTAATTTCCTATTAGGTTAATGTGGTAAACTATTATTTACCCCCTGAAATAAATACGGTGGCAAATTATTATTATCTATAGGATTCGACGCTCATTTCCAAACATATATAAGGAACATGAAGTTGTCGATAATTCAAATTATTTTCCTCACTACTTCTTATACATCATGTATTTTATTTTACTTTATATTATCCTTTATATAATTTTTAAATCACCGAAGAACGATTATTGAAGAACATTACCGAAGAACAAATATTGGACAAACCTCTCCAATATATATAACAAATATAGAATCCTAATACATATACAAAATACATTTAAAGTTAAGAATGTTTACTAATAATAATATTAGTGACGGCGCTCATTCTTATCAAGTATTTATTTGGATTGATCCAAATACTGTTGTTAAAAAAAAAAAATAAATTAAATTTGATTAATAGAGAAAGGAAAGGTTAAGTTATATAAAGTAGAATGTTACGAAAAGTTCCTTTTTTTTTTAATTATATGCATATTTTAGTTTTGTATTTATATGTATTTTAATCTTTTATTCTGCAAAAAAGGCTGGAGATCTTTTAATATACATCCAACTAACGATTAACTGCTATCTCTAACAGTTTTAGTAATATTCTCAATGAATAACCTTTTGATTCAATATTTTTGTATGAGATCGATTTCACTGGAGTGAAATTCGCCAACGAGTCAACTAAAAAATTATACAGCTTCATTGAAATTTCTTAATGAAAAAAGAATAGAGACCCATTATAGGTCTTCTCTCTATTTCTTCTTTCCCACTTCCCACCCCTTTTAATCCAGATATTGAATCTCTTAGAAAGTTTTTTTTAAAAAAAGTTTTATTATCAGAAAATCTAACAACCATAAACAAGATATCAATCCATGCACCAATGGAAATTGTAGTTTCTAATGCTTTACCTAACAAACGTTTTCTTTTACTCTATTGAATTTACCGATCTGTATATAATACACACCCAATTTATTTTTATCAATAGGTAATTCCAATGGAATCAACATCAAGCGTATGTAAAAAAAGAAAAATACTTTCATTCAATTACTTAATTTTATTCTGATCGAGTAGAAACAGATTCAGATCACTTGTGAGATATTTATAGAAGGGATCCATTCCATCCTTATCAACGAAACCAAGAAACTCTTGCATCAAATCCAAATTTTTGTCGTTGTCGTATTGATACAAGGATATAAGAAATATTTTGTCATATACCAGGAAGTTAGAAACCATTAACGCTTCTGGTTCCTGAATGACACTTTTCCCCCTCGTTTTCATTGGGTTCTATAAACCATATGTGTAGAGATATATAGTGGCATAGTTTTATTTGTTATGTAAGTTAATTTAAAACAGTTAGTGCTGGAATTTTTCCAATTTAGGAGATTACTGTGCTAGTTGTTTATTTATTATGCTAGAACTGTTCCCTATGTTGGAAATATATTTTTATAATGGAGAAAATTTTATCTTCCGGAAATTTATTTTATATATAAAGAAGGAATAGATAGATTTTCCATCTATATAGGTTTATATAATGTATAGTTATCATACATAGAATAAACCGAAGAAGTTTATACATAAAAACATTACCATATAATTATTATCGAAGAATTAACAGATCTACTTACTATTATGTCAAATATCACCACAGACATGAAAAATCTATCCCTTTCCTCTCATGGCACTCACGAAGGCATTAGCTCTCAGGTTGATGGAGCTAAGAATGGTAGTACCATTCTAAACCCAGTTACCACTGTTCCTAATCATGATAATATGTCTACTTCCCACCAACCATCTTCTTCCACTGCTCTTCCTGAAAATATCTTCATCCATAAACCAAGTTCTACTTACATAAATGGTAATATACCTTCCCCAACATTTATGGGCACCGTTAACCATTCTCACTCCAAACCTTACCCTATACCTTTTTCAGGACAGTCAAATATTCCCTGTGCTCCTTTTCAGCATTACTTGGACCCCAGAATGTATCCTTTCACTTTTAACCCCATTATCATGACAAATTCCTTCACTCCACCTTTACCTACCTCTACATCAACCAACAATGCTAATACTTCCCTTTCCACCACCATTCCTGTGAGTCACTTAACTACTGACCATAAACTTCGATACATCACACAACCTACTCAATTTCCTGAGTGGATCAGAATGTTTGCTGATTATCTTCGTCAAAATGATTTGACCCACTTAATTCCTACTTCATCTAACATACCTATTACTTTCTCTACTACTGATAAAGACTACTTGGTCACTGTATTCACACACTACGTCCGTCCTACTGCATATCCTAATTGGTTTGCTGAAAAACTCACCAAACCATATTTCACTTTGGCACACGCTATTTCCCTAGCATTATATAAATACGGTAAAACAAAAACAGGTTACGAATTTGCACATGAGCTATACACTATTACTTTCACTCCAGACACTGAAATCTATGATTTTAGACTTCAAATTCATTACCTCCAAGAACAATGTTCACATTATGGCATTACTGTCGATGAACAACAAATCATCAAATCTATCATTTGTCATCTACCACCTGGATATGAAATCGTTGGCATCCTTTATCGTTGTCATCCTACTACTTACAAGCTTAACCATGTATTGGATTACATTGCTGCAACCCAAGAACAATTATCTTATTCTATTTCCACACCCACCATTCCTTCTACTTCTTCACCTATTCAATGTCAATTATGCTTAGCTAAAGAACACCTTGCATCTTCTTGTCCTACATTTTCAGTCAAGCCCAAATTACCAAAACGCTTTTCTACTTCAAAACATCGTTCCAAATCCACTACTAAGCCCATTCCATCTAAAAAATTCATTTTTAAGAATATTGCTTTAAAAAAGGTTACACTTACTCAATCATACACTACACCTGAAACTCACAAGTCTTCTACACCATCACTACCACAAGTAACCACATATCAATACCATGCACCTCCTACCGCATTACCTTTGCACGACTACTTATCCTCCAAACGTAACAGTCGACCTCTCACCAAAACTACAAACGTTTCTACGATTCCTACTACTTCACCTACTTTAATTACACCCACAACGTCACTACACTCATCATCTACTTCTCCAAAATACATCAAGGGTGGTACTACTGTTCCTCAATCACATTCTCCTTCTAGTGAAGCGACTGCTAATCCACTTCATCTAATATATCAGGACAGATCAAAGACTAACCCATTTTCTACTCAATATGTCAAGACATCCCATCAATTTTCTACAGAGTCATCTAATAACCTTATTCATGCTAATATCAATTCCTCTCCTTTTATCCAAGGTATTTTTCATCAACATTCCGTCTCTACTCATTACCATACTCATAATTCACCTCCTCCACCATCATTTACACATTCTCATAATACCATCTCGGGTGGTATTCCCTCAGCCAATAAACCTGCTACAACTAATTCATTGCCCTCTAACAACATAGAGATGAACAATGAGAATTCTTTAGCTGAAGATGTTGTCGTTGAGCATGGTAAAGCTGCTAATTTCTCTAGAAAAAATTTTGACACACAAAACAAATATGTTGAAGAATTAATACCCATTCAAAATGCTTATGAAGGAAAAAGAACTCAGATAGAAAAGCTAAAGAATGGATAAATAAAAAATAATTAAAAGAGGACATGAAAGGTAATATGTCTCACAATTCTAGCATGGGTGGTATGCTGGAATTTTTCCAATTTAGGAGATTACTGTGCTAGTTGTTTATTTATTATGCTAGAACTGTTCCCTATGTTGGAAATATATTTTTATAATGGAGAAAATTTTATCTTCCGGAAATTTATTTTATATATAAAGAAGGAATAGATAGATTTTCCATCTATATAGGTTTATATAATGTATAGTTATCATACATAGAATAAACCGAAGAAGTTTATACTTAACAACATTACCATAATATTATTATCAAGAATTAACAGATCTACTCATCACAATGTCTAATATCACTAAAAATATGGAAAATCTATCTCTTTCCTCTCAGTTAGATATTTCGCTTGATGTGTGGTAAGGACAAGCTACTCAATAGAAAATAAGAGAGGTATTATAACCCAAAAATTGCTTATATTACTTCCCCTCCCTCCCCCACATGCAAACAAACAAATATAGGCAGACTAAACACAACTTTATCTTTTCGCCTCACTTTTAAAGTCGTTAAGTTTTGGGAAAGGAAGAAAAACTTATACAAGACAAGGGGAAATATTTCCTGTCTCTCTATCCTTTGTAATAGAAACGGTGGGTGGTGGAAGTGATAATAATAAAAGTAGTGTTTGATTTGAATAAACAAAACAAACGCATACACACATTCTCTCTCTCTTCAAATACAAAGGGGAGGGAGTAGGGAGAGAGAGAGGAGGGGGGATAGAAATTAATGACCCATTTCCCACAACAACTAGAAATATACAATACTTTTTGAGAGTGTAGTTTCTTGGACCATCCAAGAAAACAGTTAATATAATATATACAGATATGCAAGAACAAGTAAATAGACAAGATTATCTATTAGAAGTATTGGATTAAGTGACCTCTCTTTTTTTTGTATGAAAAGGGAAAGGAAGGTGAAAGCACAAAAGAACGAGGGAAGACAAACTACACAAGAGAAAGGGGGGGTAAAAACAATCCTGTCTCCCTTACAAAAGGGAAATAGAAGAACTATTGCTCAAAACAAAACAACTCTTTAAGTAACATATTTTTTTTCTATTTAATAATCATAATAACAACATTTAGTATTCAATACATTATCATCATTATCATTATTATTGGTATTGTTTTTGGTGTAAATAATAATAACAAAAATTATTATTATTATTATCCTATTGCCAGTTTAAAAAGTAAAACTAAAAAAATGGAAAAGAAAGAATATATATATATATATGCCATCCTTTTTTATTTATTTATTTTTCGTTCACTTAACTTTTATTTGGATCATATAAATTGTACAAAGGTTCTATTTTTTTTGTCTTCCTCTTCTTTTGATTTATTTTATTTTCTTGGCGAAAGAAACTAAAGAAAAACTAAATAAGATATTGAGTGATATCTTTACCCATTAAATAACAGCTATCTATATTATCTGTACATTTTTTTTATTTTTTTTTGCCTCTCTCTTTTCCCTCTTCCACTTTTCTTTTCATTATAAATAAAAGAGGTTTATTACCATGCATAAGACATATTCCCTAAGAAACTCACGAGTTCCTACTCAATCAGAACTACAAAACCCTCCTCCTCCTCCATCGTCAACAAAGGGGAGGTTCTTCGGTTCTCGTAGTGGTCTGGCTTTCACATTTAGAAGAAATTATGCAGGAGCACTAGGTCCCCAACTAGCAAGAAAATTGGCACAACTAGTTAAGATCGAGAAAAATGTTTTGAGAGCCATGGAAATCTCTTCCATGGAAAGACGTCAGGCCGCTCAACAGCTTTCTCTATGGGGCTTCGAAAACGACGATGACGTTTCTGATATCACCGATAAGATCGGTGTATTAATCTACGAGATCAGTGAGTTGGATGATCAGTTTATTGATAGGTACGATCAGTATAGACTGACTTTGAAATCTATCAGAGATATAGAAAATTCTATCCAGGGATCCCGTGACAGAAAACTGAAGATCGACGATAAAATCGCCTATTTGAAATACAAGGATCCCAACAATTTACCTAAAATTGAAGTCTTGGAACAAGAGTTGGTTCGTGCTGAAGCTGAATCTTTAGTGGCTGAAGCACAATTATCGAATATCACAAGATCGAAATTGAAAATGGCATTTCAGTATCAGTTCGATTCCATTATTGAACATTCAGAGAAAATCGCTTTGATTGCAGGTTATGGTAATGCTTTGTTGGAATTGTTAGATTGCTCTCCTGTCACTCCTGGTGAAACTAGACCTGCTTATGATGGATATGAAGCATCTAAACAGATAATTATCGATGCCGAACATGCTTTAAATGAGTGGACTTTAGATAATGCACAAGTTAAACCACATTTAAGTTTAGTTAATGGAACAAATGCCCAATATGAAGTTGATTCTTCTTCATATGAAAATCTCATTCAAAGAGAACAAGAAAATGGATGGATTAATGATAATGCAGAAGAGTTTAACAATAATAACAATAATAACATAAATTATACGGATGATGTTGACAATGATCATGAATCTCGTATTATTGAAGAGGAGGATGATGTGGATATACAAGATGTTGCTGATCGTATAGAACAATCTTTATAATCTTTTTTTTTTGTTTAGTAATTATCTCCTGTCTATTCTCACCCTCTCACCTTGATCTTCCTACTCTCTTCCTCTTCCAAATCAAGTCAAATCAAAAAAAAAAAGCTTTAAATTTACTCTCTTACTATTAATACTTAATTTTCTTTTTTTTTTCATTTTCTTTTATTTTTAAAACAGATTATTCTACATATTCTTTTTCTTATCCCAACCATCACTACCAGTGGTATATATATATACATCATCATTTTATATCAGATAAGTCGATGATAATATTATAATTTCTTATCCTTTTGACTACCCTTGCACCATTCAGGGTTCTCTCAATATTTTTTCTTACTGTTTGCATTTTTTTTTATTATTGTCTCTATTTTTACTTCAATGATTCTTAGTGTTAAATATATAGTTTTACTGGAAATAAACAAATTATGCTATCTAATTCCTTTGTTCACAACCAATACACAACAAAACAATGATTAAAAAACTATTTGGTAGTATAACAACTAGTTTTTTTCTTTTAGGTGCTAATGGAACTGGATTCTATCTCTAAAGACCAATTATCTAAAAATTTAGCTAAATGTTCTTTAATTCTAACCAAATTATCTGTATTATTTCAAGTTAATAAAGTATCAAGTATAATCAAACATGACCATATAAAGAAAAACTCAAATTCTTAACTATTTCATTCACGGCACTCATATTCAATAAAATTAACAAATTAAAAAAGTTGAATTGAAGTAAACAGTCCTGAATATCATCCTAGCTCAGTTTCATAACATTTTTAGCAACCTCACCTAAACCTAATTATTCTTCCAAACCAAATCATTCTGATATTTATCCTAATGATATAGAACTTAAATATTTGGAAAGCACTCTAACTTTCCCTGAATCGATAAGGACTTTGACGAATAACATTATTTTGATTTACTCTGCCATCAAATAGTTTAATTGCTTAATAGCTGCAAAGGGGATCTACGAAATCAACCTATTATATAAAGATATTGTAGAAACTAGATTTGCACAAGCAATCATACTGACACCGGATTTACCATCTCCGGTACCAGAATTGTTAACAATGTGGACAGTTCAATTTCATGATCTATTTAAAGATCAATTTACAAAAGCAATGGTAAATAATGATACCTTAACATTAACTAAATATTTATCCTTATTCCCATTAATTAATGAACCAACTTTAGGTTTAAATTTTCATTCTAAATATATGATGAATATATTTGTTCAAGAGAAATAAGAAATTTAATATGGGGTCCCTGAAATTAGAGTCAAAGTTTGATTTAATTTTGTTACAATTATTCGAAATTAAATCTACTATGATTGGTGAACATTCATGGTACATTTCTAAGGCCTACGGAATTCAATATATGACTTATGTGATGAAAAAATTAGAGGTTGTAGTTGAATTACAATATTATCTTGTCTGGAATTATTTCCACGAAAGAAAATTGTCAAATTTTATGATATCTAATTTTAACCGAAATGATGATGATAATAATCTTGAAAATAATGATTCTTTACCAAATTTTATATTGTTAATCAGCGAATTCTTATGCTGATTTTTTTTTTTGTAGTTTTTTGTAAAATTGATTAATGTATTTTAGATTCTTTGCTGAAAGGTGGAAAGAATTTTTGTATTCAAATTCAAATCATTCTATTGAAGTAAAATTGGATCCTAAAAATCAAATGATTGAAAATGTTAATAATTGTATTAACAATAATTCCACCAATTAAGAAAACATGGAAAGATAAAACAACACCTTATCAATATCTCCTCCAATATTGGATGGTAGTTTCCTAAGAAGGTTATAAAAGAATAAAAGCATTCAGCTATTTCAAGAATTAACTTCAAACTATTTAATCACTTCACTTAGAAGAAGTATATAATTAGAAGAAATTCCATCACTAAACGGATTAATTACAGATAATCCAATAGTACATGAAGATCCTTCATCTTGGTCAATAAGTTCTGTATTAGAAGATTTGACACTATTGCTAAGACAAACTTTGGTGAATAATGTTATAACAGGGCAATTTAATATTGCTGAAATAAAAGATTCTAGAATAAAATATGATGAACCAATAAGATTTTAATAATAGATTATCCCTTGAGGATAAATATTCCAGCAAAAGTATCTCATAGTAAAATTATGATTAGTAAGATAATTTAGCCCTTGTTATCCAAATAGAATCTTATTGATTTCCTATTAGGTTAATGTGGTAAACTATCATTTACCCCCTGAAATAAATACGGTGGCAAATTGTTATTATCTATAGGATTCGACACTCATTTCCAAACATATATAAGGAACATGAAGTTGTCGATAATTCAAATTATTTTCCTCACTACTCTTTATACATTATATATTTTATTTTACTTCATATTATCTTTTATATAATTCCTAGATCACGGAAGAACATCTTCAGTATATATAACACATATTAAAGCATAATATATATACAAAATACATTTTAAGATTGAGAATGATAACTAATTATAATATTAGTCAAGGCGCTACTTCTCAATAAATATCGTTGAAAATTTATTAGCACAATTACCCAATTTTTTTTTCAAAATGAATTTCTTGTAAATATATCTTCAGAATAAAGTTAAGAGTCTACAGAGTAAAGTGTTAATAGGCACTTTAATAGTGTTAAAAAAGTATCAATCCAAAATATCACCACTGGAACAAGATAAAGAAGGTATAGTATCGCCACGAACATTACTTTCCAAACTTTATAGTGGTACAGACAATAGTAGTATATCAATTACCTCTAAGCTCAGGGGTGTGTTTGCCAATATTCGATCAAATTTACATTCTGTGGTGACAGTTGATGAGGATTAATTGGGAATCTATATTAGCCTTCCATCACTATAGGATATATGTTAACACATCATACCTTGTTGTATTAGCGTTGAAAAAAGTATTAATATAAGATATTATAAATGATAATCCTGAGTTATTAATTGAAAATTTCCCCTTCTTTTGGACGAATCTACTAAATCAAGATATTGTTATTAGATTCTGCGAATGGAATGGTTGTACAAGTGAAAAAATTACAGAAGGGTCCATTAAATATTTGTTTCAAACAATATGTTTCCTCAAGATCAAACCTTTATTTGATACTCTGTTTATCAATACATCTGAAAATAAGTATGTTTTGTGGTTTAAAAGACTTTAAAAATATGAGGGACATCAACATATTTATTCAGAAATGGAGTTAATTGCTACAACCATATGAAAACGTATTCTATCAGAATGCATATATAGACTTATTAGAATTGATTGTAAATTTCTTAAAACATTTGATTGGAAAAAAAAACTATGGAATTTAAAAGGTAATGAATTAGGGGCAAAAAAGCTAGATAGAGAATTAAGTCTTTTCATAGGAACAATCTGTGATGCTTATTATTCTATTAGAGATATTTTTACTAAATTGACCCAAATAGTTCTTATATAAGGTTTGGCTATGATGACTTCGATGTTCTTTCAGGTAACGTACAGGCAAAAATTGCTACATATACTGAGTGGGTTTTAAGTCCACAGGAACGAATTCAAGCAAGAAACTTAAAAGTAGACAAAAGAATATAAACAAATTCATAAATCGATACACCACATCATTATTAGAGAAAACAACAACAGTCCTTTGACAAAGTTTCAGAAGGATTGAATAGTTCAATCTATGACATTATTTTTTTTATTTTTCAAATCTATTGACAAATCATATGACTAATACTTTTTTATAGTAATTTTAAACCCCAAGAAATTCATAAACTATCTGTGGCCCATTATTTTGACGATATAAGCAGGTTTATTCTCCTTTACAAAGTTCAACTCAAATAAGTTCTTCAAAATCTTTGATCAAAAAATGGTTAAATCCGGTACCTTTTTCCTTTTCATTAACTTTTCTATATATCTAGAACAAAATAAAATATAGGTGATATCATTCTTCAAACTTTATTTTTTAATTTGATAATAACACAATCAGTATTGGTACATTCTTTTTTATTAGATGTGATTTATTTAATTTTGTTTTTTTTTCTTGGATCATATCTAACTGTATTTCAGATTCGTTTAGACATAAACTATTATAGCACCTTTTCTAAAATAGGTAATCATAACTACAGATCGTATCTTTGCTAAAACTAATTCTCATACTGTCTTGAAGAAGATAGTTAACAACCGGATTATTTGCTCTATTTAATTATTTAATTATATACAAGTTTGCTACTTGTTGTATTAACATATTAACAATAACCAAAAAACTATATTATATCCAACTCTAGGTAGTACAACCCTGTATATATAAAAAATCGCTCCACTAAATACTAAATGGACAGTTTCTTTCCGTTCTTCTCTCTCTCGCCTTGTAATTATCATTAAAAATTTGGTTCGATGCTGTTTTTACACATGGACCTGTCAAGCATCACTTGGAACAAGCACATAAATTTTCTATAAGTGAAGAATTAAATACTTAAATAAAATAAAATAAAATGATATCAAAAAGAGTAAACAGTAACTAATCACTAGATATATGCTCAAACAGTTAAACTAACGAAACATTGTCAGAGGGAACTATAATTTGACACCATATCAGATATACATTAGTACTATTCATTTATCAACTTTGGATTCTCCTCTCAATTAGTCCCGTTTCTTATAGTTCCAATTAGCTCTCTTAAAAGCATATACTGCTACCAGTATTGAAAGAGTTTTTAAACTCCGGTTTTTTTAGGAATAATATTCAATTAGTCAGGGAACTCAAGGCATTTGTAGTCCAAGTATAGAATAAATAAATAAATAATAATAACAATAAGTTCCATCAATTTGACAATAATCTTACATATCTTTCAGGAGCAAAATACTTTATTGTAACATTAAATTTACTTTTGATTTAAAGTTTGATATATACATATACATATATATCGCCAATTTTTAATCTTCTGTGGGTTAGTTACATATACGTACTAGTTGTATTGACAATGGAAACCTTGCAGTCGTTAAATACAGAGACAGAAGTAACTGGTAGTAGCACTAATAATGACATACGCGATCCACAAAAAGTTGTAAAGAAACTGATGTCAGTCTCAATATTCATCTTCTTAACCAGTCACAGAAACATGATCCAGATAACAGACCAATAGTTCCTAATAACCTCTCAGATAAATTATTGTCCGTCACAGAGTCCCATGAGATAGACACATTTGATGATATATCTTCTTTGGAAAATGTTAAGGAAGAAGTCGAAGATGTTGGGGGTACTTGTAACGGAAATAGAATTAGGTTCTCAACATGATTTACCGGGACAAAAATTGATTTCATATACACCCCACTGATATCGGATGAACATAATGATACTAATGTTGCTATTAAGAAGAGTGAAACTATACCCATATTGAAACAAGAAGAATCAGGTACAATTATACAAGGGAACCCTTCACTAATAACTAAAGAAACTAAGGATAAAGGTATAGAGAGTAAACCAAATTCTGAAAATAATGATATAAAATCTGTTACACTTGATATTTATATCCTACCAGCTATCCATAATAATTCCGTCTTTCGATTACCAGATGGAAAAGTAGAAAGGGGAAAATCAATAGGTAAACACACTCAAGATAATCATCGACAACCTTCCAATATGAATATTCACAAAGAACATATAAGTGATGATATTGACAGGAGAATGAAACAAGAGGTTATGGAAGCTATAGATCTTGAATTACCAATAAATTTGGGTGATGATGATGATGATGATTTCCCAAAACTTTATTACTTTTACACGAAAGAGGATGACGATGAGATTTTTTCTTCACATGACCAAAGACAGATGATATCACCGATGAAATGAATATAGATGATACACCTCTTTTAAGTGGTGATAAATTAAATAATGAATTAATTAAGGCTTTTGCATTTAAAATGGAAAAATTGTCTGATATTAGTAATATAACATTACCTTCGTTGAACTATAATGAAAACTCCTCGGACTTACAAAGTATCACGAGGGAATACAGCCTCTTATTGAATGTAATAGAAAATGATGTTTCGGACGCTAAAGTAATGCAAGAAGAAAATGAGAATAAATCTGCAAAATAGCACAGATGGATCATCACAAAAACAGATGGATACATTTGACAAACAAGAGAACAGAAATACACCCATATCCATTATCTTAGAGAAGAATAACTCATTATATAGGGAGAGAAAAAATTCATATATATTGGGGCGCATTTTACCCAACCAATTTATCAGGTTACACTTTTAATTCAATTCAATCTTCTGATTTTAGCAGTAATATAATAAATGAAGGTGTACGAAATATAACACCTGCAGAAGACATCTTCGTTGCTTCTCGTGCTGTGGTAACTGATATGAATATACTGAAATTTGGATCGAATGGTAAAATAAAGAATGATCTATCATCAGAGATTCCTGAGGAACAACCAACTATATTTGCTTACGGTAAGTTATACTTTCTATGTTCAGGCTCTACATGCAGTCATAGGGAGACGATCAGAAAATGATACAACGTATAAGGTTGATGTCAACTTAGGTCCTTCTAAGCCAATTTCTAGAAGGCATGCTCGGATATTTTATAATTTTGGGACTGGTAGATTTGAATTATCTATTATTAGTAAAAATGGTGCCTTTGTAGATGACATTTTTATAGAGGGAGGAAATACAGTTCCACTTCACAATAAAACTAAAATTCAAATTGGCTGAATACTGTTCCTATTTATATTACCTGAAAAAGACATGCGAATACAACAAGATAATATACCTGAAGTTGACAAGGAAAAGAAGGGCATGCCTAAGAAACAAATTACAAAGCCATCTTCAGAATCCAAGTCTAAATCTAAATCTAAACCACCAAAGAAAAAACAGATATTAAACCCAAGAAATCAAAAAAGAAAGCACCCGAGACTTCCAAGCTAGCAAAGAAGGAGCCAGAGGAAAAGGAGAAAAGAATACCAAAACCTCCTAAAAAAGTATATACTGTGGAAGAAATTTCAGTGGAATATAGAACCAAGCCTCCATTTTCATATTCTGTTATATTAATTATTTGTATTAGAAAATATTCTAGTGAACAAGGTATGTCTCTTTCTGAAATATATGGGGGGGATTAGAGAATTATACCCATATTATAAATATTGTCCTGATGGCTGGAAAAGTTCTGTCAGACATAACATTTCTCTAAACAAATCATTTAGGAAAGTTTGTAAAAAAAAGGTAAAAGTTAGCTATGGGGTCTTGACGAGACATATATAGCAGAACGAGAGAAAAGATAAAACAAAAACAAGCTGAAGTAGCGAAGGCAAAAGCATAAGCAGCCCAATCAAAATTACAGCAACAAAATGTTGAAAAAATGGTAGGATTGTAGTAGCACATGGTAAAAAAAGAAACAGGTAACAGCAAATATATCTCAGACTTTATTAGCAAACAGAAGTGGGTAAAATGATGCATTGACATTAAATAGACAATCTACACCATCAGAGAACACAAGAGCAAGTGATAAACAAAGAACTATGAAGTTTCTACAAGACTGATTAATAATTATGACTAGAGACAGAAAAGGTTTAGACAAGCAAACAATTGCAACAATCTTAACACAGGTTCTAGCAATGACAATAAATCAAGTCACACAGGCTACTAAGAGTCAAGGTATTAAAGGGGAATCCATTAACAGCATTACTGGATAAAAATCCACAACATCTTAATTTGATCCTTTCTGCAGCAGTGAATGCTGCCACTGCCAAGGTTACAAAAGGTAAAGTTAAACAATTAGTTGACCCATCTATTTTGCAACAAGTTAATGAAAATCTCTCAACTAGTGGCCATTCTAACATAAAAAAGGGAAAAGCTACTCCACAAGTAGAGAAAAATACTACTCATTTGAAACAAAACGCACCAGTGACAAAGTATTCATCAAAATCCAATTCCTTCGATAACACGAATAAATCAAATAGTACGACTATTCCTTCTACAACATCCATAGCATCTTTAATTTCAACACTATCCGGAGTATTAGATCCAACTTCATTGTCAAGATTTTTCCACCCCAAGAATTCAAACTAATCGAACAGTTGCCTATTCCACTTCTTCGTCAACTAATTATAATAGATACACAAATATAATATCACGGGCTGTGTCCACATCGACAAAGAGACCATACAAAAATGTTAACAGTAGAGAAAGCAATAAGAAGTTGAAACTGAACTGTAATTCAAGTGATTCTAATGACGGTAGTGACAGTGATACGAGTGATACAAGCGATGATAGTGACATGAGCGATATTTCAGCTGATAGTTCAAGTGACAATGACAGCGACAGTTCCGGTGGTAATGATAGTGATTCTGATTCCAGTAATAGTGATTCAACTGGTGCTGTTGGTAATAATAAAAATGTTAATGACCAGGAACAAAGGACGATAACAGAACAAAACGATATAAATAAAAATAATCAGGTTATAAAAGAAAACATAAATGAGGGTGATAATGATAATAAAAACCCAGCATACTGTCAATGCTGATAACGCATCAGATAATACAAAACAGAACCATATGCTTGAAGATACAAATATTAAATCTAAGAACGTTGAACTGAATGAAGAAGAAAGTAAATTGGAGACTAATCAACATACTGACTAATATTCCTGATATGATACGATGAGAATCACTACCACTACTACAAATAATAATAATAATAATAAAATCAAGTTATTTTTGAGATATGACATGAATCAGGTGACATTTACCGATATATATATATGACACTTTGCATAACTACGAAAGTGAGTTTCAACTGAACTTTTAAAAAAAAAAAAAAAAAAGAAAAAAAAGATAATTCGAAATCAATTTATATTATATACTTAAGTATTTTCCAAATCTTCTTTATGTATGATGTAGTTAATAGATTTAAATCATTATCTAATGAAATGTTATACAGAAAACATACAATTGAACCTATATCTTTAAAACAAAACATACAGTCAATGATACTATTTAATTCGTATGATCATATATGAATAAATATGTTTATTTATTTATTTATTTATTTCTTGAGAAAAAAACAATCACCCAACAACATTGTTAAAAGAACCCTCCTTTTCCTTTATCTCCCAGAAAGTTTCTCCAACGTCATGATTACCATGATAAACCCAACCATTTTCAGTCACATGGTATAAATTAATAGACCCACCAGAGTAAGCATCTCTATGTGCAGCAGCCAAGATGGATCTTTTCCCTAAATAAAGAGCTTCTTCCACAGTTAAATCCCATCTATAATTTGTGTCAAGTACACCATAAGCAAAGGTCTGCCCAGACCCGACACAGAATATATCACCTTTCAACCGTGTACCATCAGAATCCACATAATATACGGTAGGCCCCTCCTTCTTAGTGTAGCCGCAGATCATAGTCCCCATAGAGAGACCAGCCCCCTTATATTGATAGACTAAATTACTTAGAATCTTAGAAGCAGCCGCCACGGAGATCCTCTGTTTTTCTTTTAATTCGTATAACCTACATTGAGAACCTAACCAAGTTTCCCAATATTGACAATCTGCTGCACCACCTGCCATAGTACCTAACAAGAAGGGATTAATTTCAATAACTTTTTTCACAGTCTGTGACGCGACCCAATTACCTGCAGTGGCACGAGAATCCACAGCGACGATAATACCGCCTTGGAATCTAAAGGCTAAAGTAGTGGTACCATGAGCGATCTTAATTTTACAATCTGGGTTTTGTGAATCATCGGTGTGTGCCCTTAGGAATTGTTGTGGGGATGAAATGGGTGGTAATTCTAGAGATGGAGTCAATCTTTGGAATCTTTGTGAACCAGTTATAAGATCATTAGCTAAGGATTCTTCGTTATCGTATTGTAGTTCCCTAACTAGGGCATTGCTTGGAGCAAAGGAATCAGCAATAGCTTGCATGTTACAATAATATGTTTAATTGGATTGATGAATATTTGGGATGTCTATAAATTTGAACCAGTTGAAACTTGAGTTGACCTATACAGGTATACTTTCTTCCTTTTTCTTTTAGTTCATTTAATACACTTTACCCACCTTTATTAATATATCTACTTTTATTAAATGAAATTAAAACCGCCACCGACTTACATTAACATACTACAACACTCTTTGTGTGTGCGTTTTCTGTATTTTGTATTTTGTTTGTTTGTTTTTTTTTTTTTGGATTTTCTTTTGCGGAAAATGAACAAAGTTCGGAATTATTGCGGGAGATATTTCAATGGTATATTCCGCCTGACGGGAAGGACAAGTAATCTTTCCCAAGAGAGAAGACGGGGAAAGACACTTTACTGGTTATTATTAGTATTATTATTAGTAGTAGTATTAGTATTTTGTAGGGAGTGAGTCTTCACATCCACAGAGCAAGTGGCCAAGTTCGACACGAAGAAGAAACCAGTATATTAAGTTGCACTATTGATAAACAATCTATAAAGGATATGCATCATGGACAAGGAAGTAGTCGTTAAGAACACGGTAAATGCCTTCAACTTATACCATTGGTGAATTACTCCTCCTCCTCTTATTCTTCTTCTTCTGTTGGTGCTGTCTTTAGTGTGTTGTGTGGTGAATCACCAACAATTGTATACGTTGTTGACTGTGAATTAAAAACTCCTTGTGTCCCAGGACTGTTTATTTAACATCAGAACACCACCAAAAAAAAGACGCACCTTTTTTTTTTCGTTCTTCGATACTGTTTGATCATTCTTGACGAACTCTTCTTTCTTCAATGAGAAGTGGAGCAAATGAATAAAATAAATAGATAAAAATTTTTTTTGGTTAGTGTGTGAACGATTAATTAATTAATAATGATGATGATATTTGTGTAGTTTATTGAATTGTACCAACCATTAAAGTATTTGATACCGGTAATATTTACTATTTTTATTTTTAATTATATACCCTATTTGATTGCTTTGGTTTTTTTTTTTGTTTTTAATTATCGCTATTTTAACTGTCATTATTTAATCCCAACTAAGTCACAATTCCATACACAACCGAACAGTCAAGATGTCTGCCAAAGCCCAAAATGTTATGAGAGAACTAAAGATCGAAAAATTGGTCTTAAACATTTCCGTTGGTGAATCTGGTGATAGATTAACCAGAGCCTCTAAAGTCTTAGAACAATTGTCTGGTCAAACCCCTGTTCAATCTAAAGCTCGTTACACCGTCAGAACCTTCGGTATTAGAAGAAATGAAAAGATCGCTGTTCACGTTACCGTTAGAGGTCCAAAGGCTGAAGAAATCTTGGAAAGAGGTTTGAAGGTCAAGGAGTACCAATTGAAGACTAGAAACTTCTCTGCTACTGGTAACTTCGGTTTTGGTATTGACGAACATATCGATTTAGGTATCAAATATGACCCATCCATTGGTATTTTCGGTATGGATTTCTACGTTGTTATGGGTAGACCTGGTGCTAGAGTTACTAGAAGAAAGAGATGCAGAAGCACCATCGGTAACTCTCACAAGACTTCTAAAGAAGACACTATCCAGTGGTTCAAACAAAAATACGATGCTGATGTCTTGGATAAATAAACACTATAAAACTTTCTAATTATATTATTATATAGTAATTATTTGACTGAATATATATATATATTTTAAAAAAGTTATATTAGGAAAAAGATAATAAATAAAGCATATAACTTACGTATATTTAAATATGAATATACAATAACATTAGTTGTGAAAAAGAAGGATAAACTAATTCATAGATAGCAATTTATTCAATTGTTTTAAAATGGATTTCTTGTATCATATAGATATTTTTCTTTTCCATGAACCCATTATTAACAGCCCATTGATTAATTATTGTTTTATTCAAAATTGCCATTGTCCCTTAATAAAATCAATTGATTATCTAAATATGAATTTATAGATTGTATCGTATCTATTCATATCAATGCCAACATTCTTACTCTTATCTTCCATATTTTTATGTCTTTTCCTATACGTTTGTAAGAAATTTTTTCTGATGTGTCATGATTATTTGGATCTTTTCTTATCGTTATCATTGGCAGATAGTCTCCACCATTATTTGCATATTTGTTTAAACATTTAATAACTAAGAATGAAGGGGGAAAAAATATATATATATATATATATATGAAGCTTTAAAATCTTTAATTTGATATTAATTATCTAGGAGAAAAGATGTACGAAAGAATAAGGAATCTGTTTGATTGTATGTATTATGTACAGGCATTTGCGATCTGCAAAGAATATAATCATCGATGCAGAAAATAATATCAGACTCCTGGAGTATCATGTGCATGGAATGGCGACCATATACCTCTAACGCTTTTGTTCAAAGACCTAACATTATCGTTCTTTGTCCATCTACGAAGAATATCGCCACTTGAATCGATCAATAACTTTAATTTCTTATCAATTTCATTAGGTTCCAAATTTCTGACACATATGGGTTTATTTCTACCATTTGTATACCAGCCTGTGATAACAGGATGACCAGATTTTTTGACAACTTCAAATTCTATATATTTATATCTTTGGGCTATATTATTTAATCTTTCAGAGACCAAGAAATTTCTTATCCCCTGTGATGATCCACCCCAATTACAGTATTGAATAGTTATCTTTTTGCATGGGAAAATAAATGAGTCTGTAACACCGTTTCTGGCAATTGAATAACGACCTGTTATACCTTTAACAACCATTCTACACTCTGTATTTTCTGTACTCTATACACACACTCTTTCTATATTAATAATAATAATAATAATAATATATATATATGTGTGTGTGTGTGTTTCCTATTCAACACAAAAAAAAGATATGTAAACACCTCTAGCCATAAGCTGTTTAAAGCTCTATCCTTAACTAATGTTTCATTCAAATAATTCACTCCTTCCTCTTAAATTTTCCACTATTTTCTTTTCGTTTTTTTTTTTCCCTTAATCAATCTTTTAAAAGTTGAATATTATTAGTTTTATAAATGGAGAAAGGGTATAAGGAATGTATAACTAACTATTGCTTGTATTTGTAAGTAAAAGTATACCTTATGTACCTTATGTGAATCATATATTGTACTAGAAGTACGTTGCACATACATATATATATTCCATTTCTCATATTCAATATTCAATATTCTATTATACACATATAAACTCCGCTGTTTTTCTTCTCTTTTACCATAATCATGCTATTAAAACCAATTTCTCATTTGATTTTATATTCTATTGCCTTTGGTGGATCTGCATTTTATTCATATGTAGCTAGTCCAATTGCATTTAAAACTTTAACAAAGGATCAGTTCTCAATCTTACAAAGTAAGGTGTTTCCTTGGTTTTTCACTATGCAATCTGTGGCACCTGTCGCATTGGCTTTAACTTTACCCGTCCCATTATCTACTCCTGGATATTATATACTTGGTACTTCATCTATTATGGGGTTAATTAATCTATATGGATTATTACCATGGAATAGGTTAGTTAAAATTAAGAGACATGATTTACAGAAAAAGTTTGAAATGGGCCAGTTAACAAAGGATCAATTCGATTCATTGGATGCTCCATTAAAGAAAGAGTTTGGTAAAGCTCATGGTTTGAGTCTTCTTTTTAATATGGGACATATTTTGGCTATGTTATCCTATGGTTGCTATTTGACTTCTGGATTATTACATTATATTCCGAAATGAATTAATATTATTAAATAGTTTACCCCTCTTTTTTTCCACTTTATATAGATAATAATATACATGTGTGTGTTTTCATCTATATATTGATAAATAGTTTACTTATTCTTAGCCTTGTTTTCATTTAAATACTGAAATTATGAAGGAGATTAAGTTGTTTCCTTGTTTTTTTTTTTTTTAATACTCCTTTTATCAAATATTTTATTAACATGGTGAATTGGTATAAAACATGTATAAATATATGCATACATAATCATATATATATGTATATATATATATATATATTTGTTGTTGTTATTGTTGTTGTTGTTGTTTTTTGCAATAAATGAGAATATATGATTTATATTATGATTTCACTGATTGATATGGTAGAATTAATAGTATATAATAAAAAAAAGCATCATATAATTTCATTGTAGTATTTATTATTGTGGTTATTTGATATATTTCTATTCAAATATATCAAAGTCATAATAATTACTTTGATTTAACATCAAATTGGTTAGTTGTTTATTGTTCAGCTACATGTTCTTTCTTATTCCCCTATTTCCTGCGCTTATCTGTTAGTAGTAGAAGATTCCTCTATATTTCCAACGTCTTCTTCAGACTCTTGAGCTAATTCAGTTATCAATGGTTCTTCCTCATTTTTAAATTTATTAATAGTCGATTTTTTTTCTTCACCTGTATTAATAAATGAAGTAATATTTGCAGGTGGGATAACAGCAATCATAATAACAATATATTCATAAATATTCTCTGGTATAGTTCTTTGATATATACCAAGCAGATCCGCAGGATTTGGATAAACAGCTAAAGCTTTATAAAATTTAACAGCAGCTTCCATTTCATTACCTGGAACCATTGATAGTCTTTCCCCGTACTCAACATTTGTAGTAAAAACTTTTTCCATCTCAGTTGGATCAGTGGATATTGGATCCTTTAGTAATTCTTCACTTAAGAATTGTAGTACTGCAGAGACACGGGCCTTTTTAGCCTCCATCGCCTTTAATTCATCTTTCCTTTTTTGTTTCTTTGCTCTTTGTTTTAAATTCTTTCTGAATTCGACATTGTTTCTTCTCTGATAATCAAACCAGATAGCATACCCAGCCACGCTAAGCACTGCAGCAATACCAGAAACAGCAAGGATATGTCTTATGTTATTTGCCATTATTATTATTATTATTATTATTTTTTATTTTAATTGTGGTATTTTATATATGACTACACTACAAATAGTAAACCTAGTATACTTAGGGTAATAGGTTTTAGATGGAGTGTATCTGTATATATGACTAAATAGAAATAAGTGGTTGTTTATACCTCTCTCTCTCTGTGTCTCTGTGTGTCTGTCTCTCCACCAATCATATATTCTCTGTTTGGAAATTTATGGAATTTTTTTTTATTTTTTTATTTTTTTCGTTCTTTCCTCTTCACTCAGGATTATCATACCAGCCACTGTTTCAACATGGGTTCGAAGGCTGTGTGGGTCATTTGTTCAATTAATGATTCATCGATGGGTTTATTCAAAATTTCTTTGTATTTTTGTTCCAATTCTGTGTCTTCATCCTCTTGTAGATATTCATAATCCTTTGTATCTAGATCTAGGTCCACTAAATCTCCGTCTTGTAATCCAAATGACATGGTTTGGTCTGGTATTATATTGGATGTCACTTGTTTCCAACGGTGATCCATGAAGTTTTGTACATTAATATTTTCCTTTGATGTACCACCACTATAATGATTATGTTTATGATTATTGTTCAATTTATCTAACGAATTTCCTGGTTTAATCTTAGATTCAACTAATTGTCTATATAATCTTCTTGATTTCATTTTCTTTTCAATTACTGAATCTATCTGTCGTTTTAAAGTATCAATATCTAATTTAATTTGTGGTCCCTTTTCAATTATTAATTTATTTAAATCCATTCTTTTCCCTTCATTTATCCCACCATATTTACTACATTGTAAAAATCGAATAATCTTTGTAATCCACTTAATAAAACCTTCAAATATCCCCTCTGTGTCATTAAGATAAACGTCATGAACAAATTCATAGAATGAATCCTGATGTTTTGTCACTAATTGAATAATACTCTCAATTATATTAAATTCTGTGGAATTCTCTAATTGACCATTTATAATATCATCCATCAATTTAATTAAATCATTCATAAATTTTTCGAAATTTTTCAATGCAATATCCATTCTTGCTATCTTAAACACTTTAACCATTGGTTCATACACCATTGTAACCATAGCTTTTAAAAGTTTAGATAATTCTGGGTCTTGCCATAATTTTCTCATCAATCTTTTATCTCTTTCTTTAATATACAACTGAAATAATTCTTTAATATGTTGAAAATATAATCCATTACTCTCTTTTGCCTTCCAACCATTATATGACTCAAGCACTTCTGTAACTGCTTCAGTATTAATACTTTTCATTTCAGAATATTTCATTAATATAATTAAACACATTGGCATATCCATTGTCTTCGATTCTTCGTGGATTCTTTCAATATTAAGATTTAATCTAGCATCATTCCCTTCATCATTATTCAGATTGTTGTTATTATTTAAATCGTGCACTGAATTTTCTTCACCATCATGATATTGATTCAACTGGTCCATCTCAATGAACTTTTTTAAGACTCTAATGATTTGTGATGCATTTTTAGATTCTTTTAATATAATCGTCTCCAGTTTTTTGATAACACTTGTTTGACTCCTTAAATCTTCAGTTAAAATAGTGGAAAACATTGTTTGTAATAATGAATTATTACCGAATGGTTGTGCTAAAAATAAATCTATCATCCCCTTCATTATTGACATAGGGTTAGTAAATTTCATAATTTGTCCCATCATCGTATATGGCATTAATCGATGCAATTTCCTTATCTGCGTATAAAACCCATAACTGTTATCATTACCTAAAAATAACTGATATATTATTGAAGATAGATATATTTTAAACCATTCAATAAATTGTTGTAAAAGTGGTGAAAGTTCTTCTATACATTTTTTGTCTCTAAGTTCATTCACTAACGATAAAAGATATTTTTCATCCTTCAATAATGAACTCTTAAAATCTTTCATTGAATCTTGAAGTTCTAAAGATTTCTGTAATGCCAATTTTTGGAATTTTAATTGATTGGTCAAGTTATTAATATCTACTAGCTCACGATATTTGATATCTTCTTCAACTTCTTTCACAAATTTTGAGCCATCAATGATGTTTTCTTTACTTAAAAAATTGACAAATATTAAATTCTCTGAGGTTTCCTTATCATTACTTAATCTTCTTAAATATTGTCTTAGAGAGGTTCTCATCTTTTCATGGACTAATGTGTTGGTTTTTGTATCGCTTGCATCTTCAAATATACTATCGGTATCATCATCTTCATCCTCATCTTCATCTTCATCTTCTACAATGTCAATGTCTTTACCGTCATTGACTCCTTCATTTTCTATAATTTTATTTACGATATTTTGTGCATTGACAAGAACCGTATCTTGCTTAAGAGAATTATTATTTGTATTAGTATCATCTACATAATTTCGAGTTGAATTTAATGTGGAATTTAAAGTTTCACATTCGGTTTCAATTGAAGATATAATTTTCTCTCTTGGTTGATTTGGAACTCTTCCATTTGGCAATAATTCATTTCGTGTAGTCAATGAAAGACTTTGTTTTGTCTTTTCAGGTAATTTAGGTAATTTTTTACCTGGTGATTCCATTTTCAAATTATGCGATAGAATCTTGAAATCTTTATAAGTCTTTGCAGTAAATATTATTTCATTCGGATTTTCTTTATGACGAACCTTTAAGATAAACCAATATTTATGATCATTGATATCTCTATTTGATTTAGAAGAATGGGAATTGTTTTCAGGTTTGTTAGAAATAGAAGTACCATTATTTGCACTTATGGATAATTTTGCAAAAATCGAAGTAGTCGTTGTTGAAGTAAGTGTATTTTTCATCCACTTTGATGTAGAAGTTATTGATTTAATTGTTCCACTAGTCAATGCTTGTGTAGATTTAGATAAAGTAGAAGAATATGATTTTTTTTTAACACTTTGTGATTTTTTCCATTTCTTATTCTTCATAATATCAGATTCCTTAACACAACCAATAATATTAATATCCCAATCATTGATATACATTGGTTCTTGGGTTACTAACTGCTTTAATGTTTCCATAGTTGGAATAGCGAATTCTTCCACTTTTGATCTTTTACGAAATTGGTCTTTATTTAATTGAAACTTATCGTTTGAGTAATATTCAACTTCATTACTTACCCCAATACCAGAATTAAATAAAAGTAAGATGATCTTGGTCAATTTCAAACCAATTTTCTTCCTTTTTGTCAATTTTTCACGGTCGTAACTATCACTAAATCCAAGAGACATAAAATGTTCAAAAAATATTTGTACTTTCTCTTGCCAAAATGTTTGATCTACCTCAATGTTCTTAGACAATAAGGGGAAAGTCATTATAAATTCTCTTAAAATGTAAGAACATAGAGGAAACTGTGTATTTATAATCGATTGTTGTCTTTCATTAGAATCGAAACTTTCGTTGTCTGTGGATTTTAATGGCTTCAATTTAGGATCTTTATCAGTGAATGGAAAACCAAACCTTCTTAAAGCATCTCTGTTATTTAGATCATTTAGCTCTTTAGCTAATTGGAATTTTAAAAACTCTCTTTTTAAATAATGTTCCTGTGTAGGTGTTAAAACTTGAGGCATCTTTTCTCCAGTGTCTCGTATCCGTTTTTTACCCAGTGTTTTTGCCAAACTTAAACTGTGACTGAGCAACTAAATATTCGATGATACTTGATTACATACACTGAGTTGATTGACAAAGGATTAACCACACATAGACTTTTTCTCGTTCTCCATCACCACAGTCTTCATCTCTTATACTATCGTTTAATATATTCAACTGTTTATACGTGAAGGTGGGGGGAAAAAACCGATGAAAAAAAAAAAAGGAAAGAAAGGAAGAAAAATAAAAATAAAGCACCTAAAATTTAAAGATCAGGTTTAATGACACATATGCAAACAGAATAAGACTGGGGGGGCACCACAGTATAAACACCTTGAAGAAGCATCCCAGCCTATGGACAATACAACATTTAGGTTGAAGCATTTGTTCTATTTGGAGTGTATTGTTAATAACAATTTTAAAGTATAGAAAGATACCAAACAAACAAAAAAAATAAATAAATAAATAAATTAATAAATAAAGCGACAGGAACTCTAGATACTTTTATAAGTGCCAATATGTCATCATCGTTTATGAAATTAAAGGGACTGATTCATCCCGATAAAAAGAGTACAATAAGTTCGTCTAATGAGAATAGTAATAGAGATACCAAAAGCAAAAGAGATTTTGAGTCTACGACACGCAATGATGCTTTAATTGGTAATAATAACGACGGTAACAGTGATAAAGTAATTAATTCTAATTCAAATAATTCAAAGCAAAAAGTCCAAATTTCACTAGAGAGATTAATTAGAGTTATGGAGGAAGCAGAAAAATACGATATAGATAGTCAATTAAAAGCATCATCTTCAAATAAGGAGGGTTTAAAATCAAAGCAACAACACGGAACAATAAATCAATTAACAGAAGAATTAACTCAGCTAAATATGGGTATTAAGGATGATGAACATAAACAAAATGATAAAAACATCGATCGAATAGTAGATTTTTCTATTGAAAATATTGAACCACCAAAGAAAGAAGCCTTAGTTTACGAATTGAAAGGTGATACAATATCTAGAACCAATTCGGAGCTTCTATTATCAAATGAATATAGTTATACTCTAGAAAAATTTCCATCTACATTAAGTACAAATAAAACTTCTTCTACAGTTAATAATAATAACAATAATAATAATAAAAGAAATTACAATAATGATGATTGTGATGATATTTCCTCTGATATCTCAACTTCGTTTTCAAAGCTATCCACAGATCAAACTTTGTTATACGGTCGTAATAAAATAATCCCAGATTCTCCACTCAAAAAGGAAAATATGTCTTCAACACATTCTTTAAAATTTAGCAAAACCACTACCACGTTCATGAGAGACAAGGATTCAACCACCGCAGCCACCGCAGCTACTAATAGTGGTAGTAGTAGTAATAATAATAATAAAATACACCCAATTGATAATTTATTAAAGAAAAGAGCTATAGATAGACAACGTAGTAAAACTTTAGATACCTCAGATTTGAAAAACTCAACGACTAATAAAATGTTTCCATCCGTACCAAAATTTAGTTCGAATAAACCTCCACCTGTATCAGGAAAGACACGTTCAAAGAATATAGCAAGGAAATTGAGTCTTTCTTCTCACGATAAAAATAAAAACAAGAATAAATATAACCAATCTGGTAATAGTAGTACAATTAATACGATAACCAGTCATGTTATTGGTAAGATAAGGTCCAATTCCAATTCTTCAAATTCCAATAAAAGTTCATATATTTCACCTAGAACATCTGGTGGTTCTTTTACAACAAGTGAGATTCAACAACAATATGAAAGCAGTAATAACAACCCTAGTGGTAATAATATGGTATCAAATTCAGTGTATTCATTGAAGAGAAGAAGCAGTTCTATTGTCAATGCTTTGAGTAGTTTTGTTAATTTACGTTCAACAAGTTCTTCTTCAGACAAGGGATCCCAACTGTCTTGCAATCTTCAACAATATACTCCTACATTGGATGATTTACCGACTGTTCCTGAACCGTATAATGATAAGGAACCATTTGAGAGTTACTTATATAGAATATCGAATTATGGTAAATTTATCGGGATTATATTGACACTAAAGAATGATCCATATAAATTGAGTTGTTTAAATTACCTTCTTTCGAATTATTTTGATTTTGTAGATGATCCATTAGATATATCGTTAAGAAAATTATTGATATTTTTAGAATTACCAAAGGAAGCACAACAAATTGACAGACTATTAACTGAATTTGGTAAGATATATTACAAGCAACAGAGGACTAAATATATGGAAAAATGTATTTGGGAGAATGAAAATCAAGTGTATTTTATCATATTTTCATTATTAATGTTGCATACAGATTATTTTAATCCAAATAATAAAATTAAGATGACCAAGACCGAATTTATTGATCTAGTACATAATGACACATACTCTGATGGGAATAAATTGCCAATAGAGATTTTAGCATATTATTATGATAATATAATAAGTAAAGAATCACCGAAATTTGATTGTTTTTTAAGTAGGGACACAAATGCAATAATATCATTTGATTCAATTGAAAATACTGAAATATATTCACCAAAGGATTTAATTAAAGATAGTCGTTTGCTTAATATATCAAAACGATTAAAAATGAGTAAACGGGACGATATCAGTATGGATGGATATATTCCACCTCCTATGATACCATTACCACCACCATCACTAATTGAGCCTAACACAACAAATGTTTCCACTTCATTTTTCAGTAATAGACCTACATCAAATTCAATATCATCATATTTTCCATACGGTAATAATGTAGGAGCTACAAATGGATCCAATAATAACAGCAATAGTAACAGTAATAATACAAGTGGATACCTTCAAGACGATATCAATATTTATAAGAAAATTTTAATGGATGATCTAAAGACGGTCTCATTAGATAAATTTGTTAGTAAGGTTTATTTGAGGAACAATTTTGCTTTAGATAGTGAATATTTCCAGATTTTCAATAATATTAATACTATTAATATCATGAATCCATCTAATAACAAAAGTGACCATGATAACGATAATAATAATAATTTGATGAGAGGAAATGATGGGAACCAATACGATAAATATTTAAAACTCTTAAAAGTGTCCCAATGTGGGTATTTAAGGATTAAAAAATCGCATTTACATAAATTAAGATTACCATTATATGAAAAATATTGTCAAGCGGGTAATGATAATGATACTGAAAAGAATGATCAGTATTATTATTTAAAGGTTATTCGGATGGGTGATGTACAAGAATACATAGAATCTATTTCGAAACAATTTGGTACTGTTAGAGGAAGAAGTAATTCAGAGGGGAACAGATTTTTCTCTTTGGGTAGTTCGAATCATAATAGTGATAGATGTAATAAATGGAAAGATAAATTTCTAATTATTACAACTTGTGGGTTAATAATATGTGATAAGAGGAAATCATTCAATATACAAAAGCTTGATATGGTTAAGAATCAAAGTATTGGAGAAGGTCATTATATTATTGATTTTAAATATAATAAATGTGAACTGTTAAGTGTCTATAATCTATATGCAGAAAATGCGAAAAACAATTTCGATTATGGGGAAGAAGAAGGAAAGGAAGAAACAGGAACAAATAGTAATAACAATGGTAGTAGTAGTAGTAATAATAATAATAATAATAGAAGTAACGAGATTAATGGATATTCAGAAGATGACGAATTATTTTTACAATACTATAAGGATGGTACAATGAAGGATTTATATGGAAAGAATATCAGTAATGATAAGGATAAAGATAATAATGATACTTGTAAATGTGATACCATTAGTATGAAGACTAATAAAAAGAAAGAAGAAGAACGAGATAATAACGATGAAGATGGCGATAAAAATGAAGATAAAGGAGACGATGATGCTGATGACTATGATGATGGTGATGATGACCATTATTTAAATGATTTTGATGAAAATACGTTTTATATTTGGAGTCAATACGGTAAGCTTATTTGGAGATGTGAAGATAAGTATGAAAGAGACAATTGGGTCAATTCATTGAACTTGATGGCATGTATCGATGGATGTCGATATGAGATATCGTGTATAGATAATACACTAATAAGTCAAAGAAAGCAAAAATTTGAAGATAGATACAAAGAGATTCAAGAGAATAGATTGGAGACTGTAAGATTGTTTAAAGAGGAAGAGAAGATATTGAATCTTTATAGACAATGTGTTCCAATATGTTTAAGGACCAAAAGGGAATTGATACAGAATATCAAGCAGCTGGCTGTTAAGATGGAATGGTATGATTATGAGATTAAAAGAGATACTGTTTATATGGCGATATTGAAATATTTAATACCAGATAAGACAAGTAAAGAGAAATGTCGTATTGATGGAAACAATAGCAATAATACCGATGACACAAATATAACTGTTGGCCAAGAAGACAATATAAATAGTCATTATGAAGATATAAGTGATATCAATGATTCATTATCATTTATAACATTTAATTAAAAAGCATAGATGTTATTATTTATTATTATTTATTATTATTTATGCATATATATATATATATATAGTTATTATTTCTTTGAATTTTCGAAGTGTCTATCAATTTTATTGGAACCAATATTTAAAATCTTGGGACAACCATCTTTGTTTTTCTCCAATTTGATACATTCTAAACAATAATAAGCTTTATGAGTAGCAACAGGATTATTGCATATTATACAAGATTGCTTAGATTTACCAAATGAACAACTATCACATATTCTGACTGCTTTTAAAGCAGGTTGAAAGGACACAGGACTATTAGATATATTATAACTATTCATTTTAATGTTATGAGAGTCACAGATTGGACATCTACCATCACATTTATCACAAAGATAACCTATGTGTGTACCTGGTTGTTTTAAACACATAATCAAATCAAACTGATGACGTGACATGACAGATGATTATAATTTTTTTTTTTTAATAGTAAAAGAAGAGTATAATATATATATATATATATATATATATGTATGAATGTATAGGTGTGTATAGAGTTATATGTATATATACGGAGAGTGTATGATTTTATTTATGTATGACGATACGTTTATTCTAAGGGATGGTTACAGTGGTAAATATAGTGTCTATATATATATATATATATAAATGTGTGTGTGTGTGTGATCTCTATGAAAGTTATCTCATTATAAGAATCTTCTAAGTAAATCAACAGAACGTTTATTTCATTTTAAGAAAATTCAAAGGAAAAACAAACAAAAAAATAGAACAGAAAAAGAGAGAAGGAGAAGGAGAAGGAGAGGAAGATATAAAAAGGATACGTATAGAAAAAGAAAGGTAAATACATACAGATATATATATATATATATATATATATATATGTGTGTGTGTGTGTGTGTGTTTAGTAAGAACTGTAAAAACGATAGGATATATCAGTATTAATATATATATATATATATATAATTATGGAATGTAGTATATGTTTTGATAAGATTGAGCCAAATAAAGATCCCACAGTATTATTAGCCAAGATTGTACCATGTAACCATGAATTCCATTTAAAATGTATTAGAGAATGGCAATTACAATTAATGAAGGATATGGAGACAATTACAAAATCATTGCGATGTCCAGTATGTCGTGGCCAGTATGTCAAAATGATACTTGAATACAATACCAGTTATGACACTTCTGCATCAACAACAACAACAACAAGTTTAAAACAAATTGAAATAGATGTGTTGAATGGTTTCCATGTAAATAACATCACTGAATGGTATAAGACAGGTGAACAGATGGTTCAGACCTTAAAGGACTAAATTCAGATCTCTCCTAATATACAAATGCAAGTCCAATCAAAATATCCACATATATAATTTATAATAATAATAATAATAATAATATATTTTTAACTCCAAGTAAAAGAAAAGACTGTTCAGTGGTGGATGTATAGAGTGTACAGTGTTTATTTCCTCGAGAACAAGGGAAGAGAAATTTGAATTGGTGAAAATATATATATATATATATATATATATATATCAAAGATATCATCGATTCGATTATTTTCTCTATTGACGGTTTTACATAAGAATGTGTGTTTGTTTATTGATTATATATGTTCATTCGCATTCTTAAACTTTTCAATTATTTTCTTTTTTTCACTGATGAACCAGTTGTTATATAACTGGCAGTGGAGTATTAAATAACAATGACAATATATACTATTTCATATATAAATATATATATATATATATCTGTTACATGATGTGAATTGATGAATGGCTTCAGGATAGCTGATTTTCTTTTATTACTAAAACTTTGTATTCAATGACTAGCAAACAAAGAAAGAAAGGAACAATAACTGTTATAGGGACTCTGACATTTTGTTTGTTTGTTTGTTTGTTTGTTTGTTTTAAACACTACTTATATAATAGTATCTTATTCTGTTCTCTCCTTCTTGTTCTTGTTGTTTTGAATATTTTTGTATAATATAATTGTAGCATTTAATAGGGAGGGGAAAATATATTTGTAGTTTTTTAGGGTTTGAATGTAAAAACACTGTTTTTCCCTCGGAACTTCCTTCAGTTTCTTAGGGTTTGTGTTTTTTCTTTCCTCTCTTTTTTTTTCTTCCCATTCTAACCCTAATTTGGAATTTCCCATATTTTTTTTTTTGTTTGGGTTAACCCCCCGCCTGGAGAGAATTTAAATGACGTTTTATATATAAAGCATGCATATAAGGATATAACCATCATTTTCTTTTACTACCCTATTGCTTTCTATTAGACATAGTTGAAGACTCTTTTTGTTGTTATTATTATTGGTTATAATATATTTACATTATTACAATACGGTATAAAAAGGTAATTAGATTATATATAGATATACGAGTCTACGCACTTATTATTTCTCTCTTTTATTTTGTTATATTTATATTAGTTGTCATTTCTACCACAAGCAAAATAATTAAATAAATAAATAAATAAATAAATAAATAAATAAATAAATAAACACACCAATATCTAGAAATAATGGGTAGTTATCTACTTCATTTGTTATGTGCTTATTTTATTGGCGGTATCACATTTATACCAATCTGTTGTACATTACTCTTTCTTTATTTCAATTCAAAGGTAACAAGTGAAAAAAAAATTGGGGATAATAAAAATAATAATAATAATAATAATAATAATAATAAATATGTCGATCCAATACTGCTTGTTGGTGTGGATCCAAAGTTTAAAGCTGGGGAATTGGAAGAATTGCAAAATGTTAATGTGGAAATGAGTGGGTACATGTACATCACAAACCAATACTATTACCATTCGACTGAATTGATCGAAAATCCAAATTTGTCTCAGGATTCTACAACCTCAGATCCCACAAATAAAGACGTTACTACTTCAAACAATTCTTCATCCAATAGCGATCCTAAAGATAACGATACTCAAATGATTCTAAATAGGTCACAACTGAAGTCGAAACAGAGGTTTTACGTTACTTTGAAACACGGTAACTTGTTTCTCTACAAAGAAATGAATAACACCAGCAATAGCAACAATATTAATAATAATGACTTGTTACATGCTATCTCTCTTAAAGATTGTTTTGTAAGTATATGGCCAAGAAACTATTATGATACTTTTGACCAAAAATATCATCCCTTAACCGATGGCCAATTGTTCACCAAGAGAACATGTATTGCTATCTTCAAAAACGGTTCAGTTCAATTAGAAGAACCATCCGATGGAAATGTTGGTATTAAGAATAATAATTTACAATTTAATATCAATTTAAATAGAAATGTCGATGGTACCATGAATCTAACTGATATTTCTACATTAAATGGAGAAAAAATTTCTTCTGATCAACTGTTCATCAATGGATCTAATCAATTTTTCCTTTACTTCGATAATAACATGGAGAAAGAAGACTGGTATTTCAAATTAATTAACGCATGTAAAAACAGCACATATAAAATTAATAAACTTGATAATATGTCACTTCTTAACCCAGCAATATCTGCAAAGACTGCACATTTAAATACACATGATATTTTGATGTTGATACAAAATTTGAATTCTACAGAGGGTCAGTTACAGAGCAAATGGTTTAATGCATTGCTAGGTAGAATCTTCCTCTCTTTACAAC
This sequence comes from Arxiozyma slooffiae, assembly GCA_017347545.2. Lineage (NCBI taxonomy): Eukaryota > Fungi > Ascomycota > Saccharomycetes > Saccharomycetales > Saccharomycetaceae > Arxiozyma > Arxiozyma slooffiae. Next base: position 322,298 of record JAFHAQ020000029.1, on the reverse strand, counting down.
AGACTGATACATTAAATAAATTCATTTGGGATAAAATTTATAAAAAATTGTTAAAGATTAATAAACCTGGGTTTCTGGATGATTTCGTTATAGAAAAAGTTGATGTGGGTAACAGTATCCCATTTATCACAAATCCAAAATTGATTGAATTGACACCTGAGGGGTCCACTAAGATCGGTCTCAACTTGATCTATAATGGGAATTTAGAGATTATCATATCTACAAAAGTTAATATTAACCTTGGTTCAAGGTTTAAATCAAGAGAAGTCACTTTGAAAATTTCAGTTAAAGTGAAAAAATTGGTTGGTCCGTTGATAATACTTATGAAACCTCCTCCATCTAACAGGTTATGGTATGCTTTTCAAAGAGAACCTATCATGGATCTGGATATTGAACCAATTGTTAGTTCAAGTAAATTGTCATATACCGTTATCACTAATGCCATCAAATCAAAATTTGCTGATGCTATAAAGGAATCACTAGTGGTCCCTTATATGGATGATATTGTAATATATAACACTGAAAATGAATTGTATAGAGGTGGTATTTGGGACCATTCCTTGGTAGAAGGTAATGAATCAACTACTAATAAAGAGAATAATGTTCCCTCACCGAAAGAGTATATTAAATTAAAACGTGAAAGTAAAATAAAATCGGTTACATCAGGGGACAATTCTCTGAAAAGATTCTCATCTGGTTCTCGAATGGGAAGTAAAATATCATTAACCAATAAGACAAATGTCACTACAGGAACCACCTATGATACGCAGAAGTCAAATGATCCAAATTCTTGTTCAACGGGAAAAGATTCTGTCAACGATGATTATAATAATAGTAATAATGATATTACTACTCAATCTGCGGATTTAGCGCTTACAGATAGTTCATCTGCTTCCAAGGGAAAGAAATTATTTAAGAATTCCATTAAAAAAATTAATAGATGGTATAAAGAAAATGTCGGTAATTCTTCAGATAACGATGAAAATGATGATACCTATTCTTCAAATATAAATGAATCATATAATAATGGCTCTGGTAATTCTAATTCTGATAACGTCAGATCTGAAGCTACTGGGTCAAAGATCAATCCTACAATGATTATAAACAGAAGAACCACAACATTAAACATGACAAATAATGAAATTCATAAAAGAACCACCGAAATATTAAGCTCGGGAACATCAAATAATAACAATTATCCTATGCTCCCACCAAGAAGAACTCAAACTGAAACTATTTCAAAGTTAACTTTAAAAACGCCTGAAATAGCTTCAACAGAGATGTTTATTAATGAAAATGTTATCTCACCATTAAAGGCGGATCAAAGATTAAATAACGATAAAAACAATAGTGGCGAATCAAATTTAATCCAGAATCAATTTGTTGAACAAGATAGATTAAATGGTAAGGCGTTTATCAGAAAGCCACCTCTAAACAAAAATCCCAACTAGATTACATTAATTTTTTTTTTTATATCTGTATATAATAGTAATATTATGATTGTGGCTAAGATTGTGTTAATATCTCATCAGATAGGTCTCATTATATATAAATTTTCTTGATTATGAATCTCATCTAATTGGAAAAAATAAAAAATAAAAAATACAGAGGGGAATTGTTTTTCCCTATAGATCTTTGGTTATATATATATATGGGTTTACATTTTTTAATACATAGCGGATATGGTAAGTATTAATGGCATGACTAATAATTACCATGGGTTTATTTCAAAATCATAATTATCGTCATTAATAACGTTAGAGTCCACTTTTTCATTATTATTACTAGTAGTAGTGGCACTGTTAAAAGCCCAAGAAGGACCGGCTACAGACGTTGTTGGTGCAGTAAAGTTGGAAAATATTGTATCATTGTTGGTAGTTATCATGTTGCTAGATGTGGAATAGATTCCATCATTAGATTTTTTAATCTTTTCATTATCTTTAGTTGTAAACAAGTTTGAATCTATTGTATTATCTTTATTTTCACTGTTTTTTTCACCGTTGGAAGCCGAATCAGCTTCTTCTTCTCTTTCTTCTTCTATATAATTGATACGGATCTTACGGTTTGTATCATGAATTTCGTAGATAGCATCTTGTATATCATCAGGTAAAAACGGTTGGATTTCAGTATTATTTGCAAAGCAATCAGTCAACTCAGTAACAGTAGGAAGACATAATAAAGGTATTTGTTTTTCTTCTAGATATGTTTGTTGTACTGTCGACACCTTAGCCATCTTAGAAAGATGTTTTCTTAATTTGGAATTGAATTTATGTTCATTGACTTCATAATTATATTTATCGATAGCTTTCAATAATTGTGATGGTGTTAGATGTGGTAATAGACTAATTGTATTTTCCAGTGATTCCTCCGATTCAATAGATGTAGCTATTTGTAACCATTGTAATAATTCAAATACTGGACTTAAATGAAGGAATGCAATCTGATGGAAAGTTTGATAATAGAATAAAGAATTTGTTTCATCCGTAATTGTTTTCCCACAATCAATCTCAACAGGTTTGAAGGTTGTTATATTGTGTAATAGTGGATTATTTAGATCAATATTTCCTAAATCTTGTATTAGCGTGAAGGGAAATCTTTCCCATATAAAATCATCAATTAATTTTGGTCTCGATATACTTATGTCATTATTTCTAACCCATGATTCTAACGTTGATAAGTTTAATCTAATTTGAACTGCACGAGCTCTTGATAGTACTTTTTTCTTTTTATCCTTCAATATCTGATTAAAAATTGTAGTTGAAAACCAATTTATGGCCATTGATAAACATTGTTGCTGAAATAATGGATGTACTTGATGTAAATTTAAAACGTATGTCAAAGCACCAAATATTTGCACAATCTTCAGTGGTGATGGCTTCATTTGCTCTTCTAAAGAAGGTGGATATAAATGTTTCAAGATTTCAGGATCAAGTATATATGAATGTGTTTTTTTATTTGAACCATTATCCAATACGTTTTGATCCATAACTCCATTATCTGTTTCACTATTATTTGTTTCTTCTTCAACTGTGTCAGTATTATTATCAATAGTGGCAGTAGCACTGCTAGAATTGCTCATACTTTTCTTCAACTCTAATTCATTTTGTCTTTGTAAATTTTTAGCTTGTTCTCTTTTTTTAGCTAATTTAGCTTGTCTAATCTTTTTAAAGAAATTCCAATCTTTTCTATATAAAGTCTCTTTGACTTCTTCAATAGTTGTATAATTGAGAAGTGTCTTCTGGATAACAGGTGTCAATCTCTCATGGATGGAGGTAACTAATTCAACCATAATTGTATGTAATGTATTAATTAATTCTTGTAAGATATTTGGATGCCTTTTAAAAAAGGATTCATCCTTTGTTAGGTAATAATATAAATAAGTTAATGAGCTAATCCAATAAGATTGAGTGACAATATCTATCGTCTTTTTTACTGTATGTTGATCAACGCTATTGTTGGATAATGTGTCCGTCTTATTTGAGGATTTGTTAGAAAAATAGTTGCTGGTTGTATCCCTTGTAGTAGTCTCTGTAGCTGTATCAAGGTTATTAGTAGTGGACACAGATGAAGTGATCTTAGTGAATGCCAAAAAAAGTAGCGATTCAGTGTCAGATTTTGATTTCTTCATATGATCAGAATATCTGGCACATTGAAATAGTAATGAAGCAGGGTATGTAGTAAAATGAGGATGACTCTTTGGTAAACTAATTAAATAATCTAAGATTTGTGGTATATCATAATCAGAATATTCCAAATATTGATATTTTTGTAAACTATTAAAATCAAATTTATCAAAATCTTTAAAGCTATATGTATCGTTATTAAGGTCATCATCAGTGTTATGATCAAGAGTTAATTTAATATCCAAAGGACTTTCTTTATCCCCATGATAGTAATCATTATATAAACGAATGCCTGCTAACTTTTTGTTAATATTTTCATTGATATCATCCAAGTAAGCTGATTGCCTTTGACTTTGATTGGAAGAAACCAATTTATCAAGGTGTTGATGTATAGCTTCATTGTTAATATTTTCATTATTAATACTAACTGTATTGGTCAATACTGAGTTATGAATATTAACTCCAATGGAATCAATATCAGAATTGGCTGTAGGTGAAAAGGAATCTCCCCAAACGTTTTCTTCCATAATTAATTACTATTACCGAAACTTCAGAACTGATTTTAATACTCAATGTTAAATTTATATAACTGTCACTAGTAACAAACGAATGTGAACCTCTATTAGATACAAAATAGCACAAATTTCTACCTAACTACACTTTTTTTCTTCCTCTTTGTATATATTGATTGTATTTTATGAATTAAGATACAGAAGGTAGTGGTAATGCTTAAAAGTAGTTAGTTTTTATATATTGTTGCATTAAAAAAATACGAAATATCTTTGTCAATTTGATTTTGTGTTCCTTTATTTTTTTTTTTCCTTTTTTTATTTCGTTATTTTCAGATTTTAAAGGTGGGTCGAACAACTTTATGGGTAATATATTTTACTTCTTATGGATTTTATAATTAATTGCCGCTGATAAGAGAAAAGACCTTCAACTTTTCCTTATATACTGATCAGTTTCGTGATAGTGACGAGTATACTGAATAGGCAATCTGACAGTCAAACGTGTTATACGATTATGTTAAGAAAAAAGTAAGGAGATGAAAAGTAAAGGAAATGGAAAAATTAATATAAAGTTTATTTTTGGTTGAGGTGTTTCAGTCAGCGGTGAATTTAGAACTAAACAAAGAGACAGTGTCAAGTTATACACAAATTATTGAGTCTTTATAAATTAGTGTAAATTTTTTTGAATAATGCCAATTTACGACCGAAGTTACAACCCCAAACAGTATTGGAGAATTTGGATATTGCACAAAATAAGGAAATCAAGTTGATTGGGAACATTTCAATGTGTAAGTATCAAAGAGGTAATTTGGATTTGATGTTAATTAAAAAACTTAGGAAGATTAAAGAATTTAAAGAAGAACTGACAATGTTACAGGTTACTTTTAATTCAATTAAAAGTCAAAATAAGGAATTAAATGAAGAATTGTATAATTTACACCGATTAGAAATATTAAACAAGAAAAAAAAAAAAGATCACTCAGATATGCAATATGATTCTCTATTAACAATTCAACAGAGTTATAAGTTATAACTTGGAAATGATGTAAATATAATAAATAAAGATTTGGAAGCAATTAAATTAAACTTTATCAACAAATGGAATGAAGAGATTAAAAGATATTACTCATTTGAAATTAATTTGTAATATAAGTTTAAAATATTTACAGATAAAGCAGAAAAACTTGGTAGATTCAAAAAAATTTCTAATGATATCGTTGATAATAAATGTGAACAAGTCTTGAAAAATTTAGATCTTGACTCTTGAATCGCATTGTGTAATATATGTAGCAAAGTTGGTCAATTAAATGCAACACAGAATGGATTGGATTTCAGTTTATTAAAGGTTTATGGTTGAAAAGTGAATAATTTGGAAATTAATAAAAATTAATTAAGAATAAAGTAATGACCATTTTCATGGTAGTATTACTTCTTCTGATAATAATACAGAAAGAATAACAAACATGAAAAGAAGAATGAAAACTGTAAATAATAATTCTGATACATGTATTTCCTTACTAACGTTAACTAACTATTAACATCTTTTGAATAAATCTTCTTCATCAACTTCAAGGAGAGAGGAATAATAAGAACAATGATGTGAATCCGTCCTTAAGACTATCTAATTAAACAGAGGATAGTCGTAATTTTAGTGATATATGCCCCTTGCCCAGTATTAGAAGGATATCTAGAGAATTTACTAACAATAATATCAATGTTATATCATCTCTATCTTTATCTAACAGTAATAGAAGTTCCAGAGTTTTCCACAAGGCAGAATAGTGATAGTTTATTTTTATTCAAATAACAATATGTATATATATATATATATATATGGTAGCATCACTCATGTATTTATACAGATATAGATAGATATATAGTTAAAAAGATACATTGGGCATTATATTGTGTAAATATCCTAACGCGTATCACTTGATCGAGAAATATATTAAAGTGGAAATTATAAAAATTATTTTAACTATTTTTTGTCTATAAAATCTTAGTTACGGTTTATTTATCTCAATCTCAAGTATGTTCCTAAATAAATATCTCTATTGGTAGATCAGAGTAAAATGCCTTAACTGATTGACAATGGATAGAACACGTCTTCCTGATTATACGTTGAGAAAGCATAAGACTTCCATAACTCAGTTATTGGTGGTAGATAGAGATATTGTTAACTTCAACGAAGTAGAACGAAGAAGAGATGAGAATAGTAACATTGTTAGTATCAACCCCAAATTGATATCAACAGATGAGACAGGGAACATTTTCGTGTGGGATCTAGTCACGAGACGTCCCATTGCCAATGTAACATCACCTTCTGGAGCTGCTATAATTGATGTTCAATTATTAGCGAACAAATATTTAGTTTATTTGTCTAAAGATTATATGTTAAGGATATTAGATTGGCCTAAGTTGTCATCTGATGAGGGTCATATCTTTGAGATGAATGTTAATACTCTAAATTTTGCCAATTTTACTGCTTCTTTGGATTCAAATATGGAGATAATAACGTTATGTTGTTGTAATACCCAGGATTCTGAGACTATCGACGTCTATCAAGTTAATATTACTACTAAGAAGTTGACAAGAATATTTAATCATATCGATTTCTATCCAACTATTAAAAATATATTACAAAATGAGTTAAATAAACTACCAGATAGATTAGGTATGATTATGAAATTTAAGCAAGATTTAAAGACAGGAACGATATTTATTGGCTTTGAGAGTGGTATCATCATTGGTTATCAAATTGTTTTTAATAAGATAATTATTACATACATATCAGCAATACACTTTCCTGAACCAGTTTTGGATCTTCAAATTGTTGCCACTTCAGAGACATTACAAAGTAAGTTTTCTACGTTTATTACCGACAAAACTAACAATGATGGTGGTTTTACAGGAATTTTGCTAAGTTCATCTACAAATAATATTATTGCAAAGCATTATTATCCTATAAATATTAGTGAGAGTTGGGAAACGAATAATAAGTCTGAGCTAATTGCCAATCTACAACTTTCTTGTCCAGACAAGATTGAAGTTAGAGGTACCAAGATATCTCATGTTGCAGCATTTGATCGATTTTTGATATGGTCTACATGGAGTGGTAAAGTATTTATTAAGGATATTGTCACAGATACGATATCTAAACACAAAAAATCAAAAGGTAATATACGGCCAAATGAATCGTCAAAAGGTAACCTATCTGGTGGATCAAGTCAATCCAACGAGTCTAAATACGTGAAAATTGGTGCTATGACGATTTATCAATCAGAACTATGTAATAATAATGAGGTAGAACGTTCGGCTGTGGATATTATGAATTCATCAAAACAAAGAAGATTTAAACAGTTTGCTTCTCATTCGTGGTGTTTTGTTGGTTATCATGATGGAACAATATCTATGTTTGAAATTAAATGATATTATTATTCTATTTTCTCTTCTATAATAATATTTTTCTTTGATATAGAGAGGATATGTGCCTATTTAAGACTCTTGGTTTAGAAGAAATACCAGATATATCCAATAGTCGAGACTTTCAGTAATCTACTTTGATTAAGAACAGTTTTTGAAGTTTATACCCACTTTAATATGGGTTGTACTTTATGAGCTTACAACTACATATTATTATGTTGTGACTATTGGCTTATATTTTAATGAATTTGTATATTAGAATGGTAGTTGTGGTAATAATAATATAAATAGAAGAATGAAATTTAAATTTGAAAATACAAGAAATTTTAATACTTATATAGTTTCACTATAGGAGCAGTTGCAGTGCTTAAGCATAGATACTTATTGTATGCCTTCGTACATCTACGTGTATTATAATATTCCCTACCTTTTTCCTAATAAGAAATTCCACCTAGCACTGTAAAATACTTGTGTTTATTTGAATGAATGTTCTTCATGTATATTTCTACATGTACACAGTTGTAGTCAAAGCTGATATGCTTAAATATTTACGGAAATTTTTTAATACGCTAGCTTTAATGATTACTTGGTTCTCCTTCAACTTTTGCTAAGATTGTGATTATGGGCCGTATTACTTCCCTTTTGATTATGATGATAATCTTTACTTATTAGAGGATTTCCTCTTAAATATATATGGTAATCACTCATAGTACAATATTAACTTTAAAGTTGTCAATAGTGTCAACACCAACAAATCTTTAAATCCATTAAATAACTAATTGTTGCTAGTTTTGAATTATTAACGAACTATCTAATGATCATTAATATAAGCGCAAATAATAATAAAAGGTGATGGGGAATTCGGAAATACAGGATCAAAATTGATACTATCTAATTCAGTTTAAATTTTCCTTGATTTATTGATTTTGGTCATTTTAAATTGTTCAGATTCTTGGAAATTCCAAATACCTTTTAAAGTATGAATTGAAGAATAAAGTTCTTCTTTTTGCCCATTTTTACAATCAGTTTTACAATTTTTAAACTCGGCTTATGTATCCAGTATACATCATAATGTTACAGAAAATAATAATAACTGTTTATTGTCTGTAGGTGGTTCGAGAATAGCACTATAAACTAACTTTTAATTATCAATTTTATCGTTTGATTCACACGTACTAGATACATCCAAAAAGAAGTGATTGACACTGGAATCCTGAGTTTTTTTGTAAAGTCTCTCAGAATAGCTTTATGTGAATTTCTAGACGAGGAGAACTCTAAAAAGAGTACAAGCATCACCGGTTTAAAACCAGTAGTTTCAGTGATATATTTTGGTATTGGAAAATACGTTGAAGGATTCCAATTTCTTGGTAAAGGCTTAGGTGTATTTATAACTTCAGGGTTTTCGCTGTCAGTAGATAAATAATTCCTTATAATTGTGTTATCTGACAGACAATACTACCGTTATTATAATAATTATAGAAAATATTATCTCTAGTTCTTCCTAGTGTATTATTATTAATGGTTTTATTTCTTTGTACATTATTCAAAAGTATATACTTCTCTATACAGAATTGAAATGTTAATGAGAACAGTTAAACATAAGGTCTTATTGTATGACATTGAAAAATAGAAGCTAGTTTTACACTATTTAGAGCTTTACTTAGTAATCTTTCAATAAGTTGTTCACCCAAAATAGTTTTTGCTACTTTAAAATGTGGTATAAAATAAAATAGCTAATTATTTTGACCCGTTGTTGAATAATGTAATTTATGGGTAATTTTCAAAATTAATTTTGAAACAAATGTGATTTTTCTTGTGGATTCATCACTTAACACAGTAAATCTATTTAGTACTTGTTTAGTGAATCAGGTTTCCATTAAGCCAATAAATTAATAAATATTATAACGAAGAGAGGTACTATCCGAAATAAGGGCGGTTTAGTTATGGGAAAAAGTATGTGGCTGACGTTATATTTCCTGATATTCTAACTTTAACATTCTGTTGCTTTTATCAATAGCGACTCAACTTCATTGGATCGTTGTAGTAATATGCTATCCTTCGTTTTACTCTATTTCACTCAAGTGTCGTACTTAAAATGCATTTTCTTGGTTTAACGTTGTCATTTTTTCACAGTTCGAGAGTTATAACAGAGAATAAAAATAAAAAGACAGAAAGGGATGACAGAAATTGTTTTCTACTAGTAGTTGAAAGAGAAGTTTGGGGGAAAGAGTTCTTCTCTATAAACGTACGTATTATATATGTTGGCTGCTTAATGTCATCAGAAGTTTCGGGAAATTTGTTTTGAAGATGTTTTTCTTGGAATATTGAGATTGTACATATTGTATATATGTAAAGAGTTAGTATAAAAAAAAGTTTGAGATATGATATAACTACAATATTAAAAAATTTGTTAATTTGAGATAGTTGGAACAATAATAGCCAATCAAGTTTCTAATTTGTAGGAAAATAATAGAATTAGGAAACTTTCATGCCAACATATCCACCTTTGTTTACTTTTTACTTTTCCTTGATATGAATAATTTATTGCTTTGGTGATCTTAGTTTGTTTCTGATATCACTTGAAGATTTAACATTATTAACCCCATATAGAAAATTTAATAACGAATTATGGAATCCAGAAATATTTGAAGTCGTACTGTTAATTGTCGAGTTAACAAATTTCATTCTCTCAGGTATAATTTTACTATTCATAATTGAAACTTTTTCCTCCATCGACATCAACATTTGTAACTCATTTTTCAATATATGGGACTTATTTAGTATTGGTGTTGAGGTAACTGGTGAATTTTTAATACCGGCTGAAAATGAATTTAATAAATATAGGTTGGAACCATCTGGTAGAGATTTGGTTGAAGATTTTCTAGTAGAATTTATAGGTTTACCATTGAAACCAATATCGATATTTTCAATATTACTATTGTTACTATTATTATATATCTTTGACGTACTAGAATTGTCGTTGTACGTTGACCTCACTGATGGTGATGGAGGATACCATGTATTTGAACATAGAGTAGAAGAGTTGGATAAAGAGGAAGACATGGACTGTGATCTTTCTTTTGGATATGAATTTGATTCTCGTTTAATAAAGGAAGAGCCTGAAATATTTAACTTGTCCTTCCCATCTCTAAGTAATAGGTTAGATGAATTTCCTATATCATATTCTAACTGTTTGACATTGTTAAAAGCATTCAATAATCGAGGTAATTGGTTAGTTATGTACCTATAAGAAGATCCAGTGCAATTCATACTTGATTTTATTTGGAATGGGTAAAGAATTGGTTGTTGTTGTTCTTTTATTGAATGTTCCATGATTCCTGCTACTGGAGAATATGATGGACTCTCTAACTCTGTTTCTGTTTCTGTATCTGGACTCATGTCAATCATATTATTAACGTATTGACTAATATGTTCTAATTGTTTGAAATCTTTTAAATTGAAATTCGAATAAGGATTGAATGCTGCTTCATCGATAAATAATGGACTGAGTTGGTTATTTTGGGCCTCTTCAGGTATTAACCATTTGAAATTGAAATGGTTGTACATTGTCTCGATATTTAGAAACAATTTGAATGATTCGTTAAATAACATTTCATCTTTATTTTCAATTGATTTGTTGGTATTGTCTATAAGTTCTGATATAAATCTATTGAAAGAAGTCACTGTACGCTGTAAATTATCGCTAACTTCAGATTTAAACTTAATATCATTTTCATAAATATTAGAATATGATAAATAATCTAGAATCAAATTTAATTCAAAATTTATCAGTAGACATTTAGATTTAATGAAACTAGATATTACTTGTAATTTAAACCATTTCAATTTCAACACGATATAGAACCAAATTTCAGTTAATAGAGTCATTGAATCCATAAGTATATCATTCATATTATTATCGATGAATTTTCTAATCTCTGTTAAACTTGTAGCTAAAGAATCTACACCAAATAATAGTTTATTACATTTTTGTATAGCTTTAAAAGCAATGTCCTTGTATCTCCATTGTTGATAAGAAACGTCATTGAATAAATCTTTTATTGAATTAACTTGTGGAATATGGGTATCTAATGTGTCTATGTTAAACTGGATTTCATGTTTAAGTATATCATCAATATTATTATTTAATGATGCAAATTCATTCGATTCATTATAGAATATTTGTAATTTTATTAAGTCGGATATTATATTCAATGCTTCAAAACAATATTTAAGCGATTTATCATAAGCTTTCCAACTGTTGTTCTGTTTAAATATTCGACATTCTATAATGTGTCGGATATCATGGACAGTTATGTTGTCTTCATCATAGAATAAAGACGTTATTTCATCTTTTGAGGGCAATGAACTTGACATGGATGAGTCACAGGAGACTAGGAGAAAAAAGATGGAGTTGTGAATTTTATTCCAAGTAAATTTTTTTGCTAAAATGGTTTTATTGAATGTGCTAACAAACCAAAGGACAGATGGAGTAATATATAAGTTACTAAACGAATATGGATTTATATGTATTTTTTCTATCAGTCTAATTTAAAATCTTTAGTTGTTTGATATTGATTGTCAGATATACATTAAAATAAGTTAGTCATACAATAACGATAATGGAAATAATAAATGGATTACATAAATGATTTTGTTTCAGACATTTTGTTATCAGTCAAGTTTAATCGAATTCACTTCGCCTCGAGCATTTTTGTTTTCGTTTTTACCAAAACGGGATAACAGATCACAGAAAAAAGATATTGAACACTTTTTTTGTTTTTTGCAGGGAAAGGGGAAGAAACAGAGAAATTGAAAGATCCGAAGCTTTTTCCCCTCTTTATAAAGACAGAAATATAGGTTGATAGAAAGAAGAGTTTCAACGTTTAATATAAACACATGTAAAGAAAACTTGTCTAGGAGCATCCTGGCAGTGAGGTGTAGGACTTTGGTCCTTCTTGTTCTCTTTAAAATGTCTTTGTCAATTTTCTCCCAATACAATATTTTTTTTGTTAGATATGGAGTTCCTATCCTTAGAACTCAAAATCAATATTTGTTCTTATTCTAATATTGTTATTCTTTATATTCAAATATTCCCTAAGTGTAAAAAAAATCTAGCAATAAAAATATTTTGTTTATCTTAAAAGCTACTTTATAAAAAAAAAAGGAAAAAACACCAACAACGTTATTGGGCTTGAATTTTAATGTTTCAGAATAAATAAATATATCAATTTTTTTTTCTTTTCTCGTGGTATATTACGTTACTTACTGGGGAAATTTGATAGGTGTTAAACAAAATACTATATTAAACTAAGAGTTGGAAATCCCAATAGCTTGTGATTGTAGTAAAGTGTATAGTGCAAAACCAGTTTCTTTTTTATATAATATTTTAACATTTCTTTTATTTTTGAACATTAACAGAAACGAAGTATTTTTTTTTTCTTATATTGTTAATAAAATACTTCACTATTCTTCTTAAGGGTATGGATTTCATATAGGTTATGATACCTTCAATACCTAAAGTGTAAAGGTGCTAGGAGTATTTTAAAAGTAAAAAGTAGTGACCCTATAGATTTTTATGTAAATCAATCTACTTTGATATCTATATTACAAAATAAATAATATACCAAATGAATATAAAAATAAAGTATATTAGAAGTTTAGTAAATATTATTTATGAAAATATCGAGTTCATATAAATGTTGTATTTTTTTTTTCATAAGTTTTTTTTTTTCATTCATATTTAATAATTTAAAATTTATTTCATTTATCAATAAATGTATTTTTTTTTCTGGTCATTATCTTGTTGAAATTCTTATTTGCACTATTGTTGGTTCAAGAAATTTTTTAATTAACACTTCTCACCATATTGTCAGTTTATTTTCGTGGTCTATTTATTATTTCTAAATTAATGCGAAGCCAAATGTGGTATAAATAATAAATTATACTCATATTTAGCATATTGAATCAATTCTAATCATTTTTTATCAATTTTTTCCTTTTTTCCTTATATATTCCTCAGGAATTTTTATCACCATTTGGACAGTTTCTTTTTTTAGGGATCAATAGTTTTTAAAATACAAGGGAATAAACAATTATATAATTATAAATAAAGTAAAAAAAAAAAAATAATGTTTATATATTTTTCATCCAGATTGGAAATTGAATGAGTAAAGTTACCCATATATATATATATATATTTATTTTTTTGGAAAAATATTTTCATAATTATTGTTGTCTCATCTTTCGTAAAAATGAAAAGTGTGTGAAAAAATTTTCACCACTATGGTTTGTGCGTTTCACACTTTTCTTTCTCTAGAACAATGACCTGTTTCCTAAAAATGTATGAGCTCATTTCAGCAATAATGGCTTATTGAAGGAGTGTTTTTATAAATAATTTATTGTTTAATAAAAGGAAACTTATAGGTTATTTTAATAATTTGTTTATTTTTCATAAGTTTTTTTTTATCTTCTTCTTTTTTATCATTTGTTTCAATTTTTTAATAATAATGTTTTTTTTTTTAAAAAATTAAAAAAAATATATTGACAATAAGCGCCTTTAAGTAAGGAGTAAATGCTGGAAACCTTTTCAGGTATACTCAATGATTGTCTTATAGTTGTTATCATACAAATAGAAGTAAAATTCTTTTCTATGCATATTATAAAAATATTAATATAAAGAAAATGTAAATAAACTAAAAATGTTATATGAAAAAAATATTTAGGCTTACATATGCAAGTATTTTAGGACTTTTCTCTATTAACAACAAAATTTTAACCAAATAGTCTTGACGAGATTTAGTGATATTTAAACAATAAATATTCAGTTTTATAAGGATTGTTGTCTACTAAAATCCCCGCTGGTCTATCCATTTTATTCTAGAACACTCTCTTTCAAGAAAATAAACCAAGTTTTCGTCTTTACTATTTAACTTCAAAAATTATTACAAATGCTTCCCCTTTTTTATACTTAGTAATTTTGAAAATTCAACTATATTTTAGTAAATTAACTTGATATTTTAACATTTAATATTTTCTAAATCTGTTCTATAAGTAAGAGATATAGTAAAACCTTGTACAACATTCTTTATACTCGAATATTGATATATCGGAGACCCCTAAACCAAATTAAGCTCTTAATAAGTTATTCAAAAGATTAAAAAACTGGTTGTTTTTGGAAAAAAAAAAACTTGTTAGACAAAAAAATTACAACCACTAAATTCTTATATTATTTTGAAAAACTAAATGTTTTATTTATCTATAATCCTTTTTTTTGAAGTTAATTATTAAAAACTGAAGTTGTTCCAAATGATATATATAGATATCTATTAAGTCTTGAAGATCTGGACCACCTTGTTGTAGGTGTTTTCTAATCGGTGAATTCTATTGTTTTATTTTGTTTTATTTTTGTTTTGTTTTCCCCAAATATCAGTTGCCTTTTAAAAAAAATAATCAACATTTATAGTCTTTAATGTTGTTCCTTAAAATACCTCAACAAATTCTATTATAGAATCTGTTGAGGGCGTCACCTCACTACTAGTTTTGTATTTATCATGTAACACGCTTTTCGTTTTAGTGTTATCTTTGCTAAGTTTCTTTATTGTTTAAAAAATTGTTATCAAGTTGTTGTTTACTAACTTTAGTATTGCTTGTTATTTTTGTTATTATATCATTCGTTCTTTATTGTTTTCATTTTTTTAGTTTGTTTCATGTTTGTTATTTGCTGTCGAACCAAAGTTGTTGGTTATTTTTCTAGTTGAACTTGTGGTCAAATATTTTATATTAAAGAAAAACATTTTTATATTTCAAATTCTTCAAGTTCGTCTGTATTTCTATTTAATATTTTATTATATATTTTATATATTTATATATAAAAAAGAACAAGAACACAAAAATATTACAGGTTCGTTAATACATATCATTTTTTTTGTTCTATTAAAATTTTATTTCTTAATGTACCTAGTAATAATTACAACAAAATTGTAACATATGTAACCAAAGTCAAAGAATATTAGTTGGATGCAGGGATATTAGACTAGAGTGAAGCACCTTCGATTCTCGAGAGAAGTAGCTTGTGTCAATGGAAAAAATTAAGAGTTTCAAGAAAGATTTGATGAAAAGAGATCTGGAAAAAAGGAATTGCAAAAAGAAAGGAACTGAAGGAAAAAGTAACAAACATGATACCAGAGTAAATAAATACACACATGTCCCATAAAAGTCGTAGAGTCACACACTAGCAATAAGAACTGTTACAGAAGATGGAGGAGAATATTAAGAAGTGGAATCAACAATAAGGTAGGAAAGTAAATGCGAGAGGAAGAGGCTTTGAAATAATACTAAGGAAAAGAGTGATTCATTGAATTGATATTTTGTTATGACCACGTGGATCAGAAGAAGTCAAGAACTAAATGAATTACAAATCAATGAAACAATAATTGTCTATTATTTTGTGTTTTCGTAGTTGCAAGAGCCATTAGGCTATTATTTTGTGTTTTCGTAACTGCAAGAACGTGTTTCCACGTTAGTAAGACTCATGAGCAATTTTCTATTGTATCGAGGGACGCCTCATTGTGATACAATAATTTAAGACAAGTTTCATTAGACAATTTCTGATTCACATGTGGGCATATATAAGTAGGCAGGATATCCGAGTAGATTCACGAGTTTGTGAGTTTATAAGAATCTTGTTTTACTTATAATTCCTTTATGTAATTTATATATATTTTATACAGAAGTATACCAAGATAAGATAGGGAAATAAGCCCAGTATATAGTTTTATAGTCTTAGGAGAGGTAAAGTCTATCTTAACCTTTTCTATTTTAATATTATATTTTATCTAACCCTCTATCTCAACCAGATATTTTACAAGAATGTGAAATTAAAAGGGCGTGTGGTCTAGTGGTATGATTCTCGCTTTGGGTTTTCTATTCTGAAGTATGCGAGAGGCCCTGGGTTCAATTCCCAGCTCGCCCCATATTTTTCCAATTTTTTTTTACAAATTCTTTTAACGGTAATAATAGTTGTTTAGATTACATTATAATAGATGAAGATCTACTACGAGAGATATACTCTTCTAGAACAAATAATAAGATGAATGATTCTTCGTTGTTCGTTGTTGTTGTCCTCTATACAAGATATATAAACTATACTGTATATACCGAATAAACTAAAATACACAGATATACAGATACATACATGTTTATAAACAAGAAAAACAAGAACGTCGTCGTCGACTAAAGAGGTTGCAAGATCGTCTAGCGTGACATCAGGACAACATATGTCACA
The DNA here is from genome assembly GCA_017347545.2 of Arxiozyma slooffiae. Taxonomy (NCBI): domain Eukaryota; kingdom Fungi; phylum Ascomycota; class Saccharomycetes; order Saccharomycetales; family Saccharomycetaceae; genus Arxiozyma; species Arxiozyma slooffiae. Next base: position 305,457 of record JAFHAQ020000029.1, on the reverse strand, counting down.
TTACAGGTGTAAATCCTAATCTTCCGAAAAAAAAACACATCAATCTAGTTATTTAATTAAAAATACGCAGCTAACAATAACTAGAGTAAATAGCTAACATACAACTGTATAGAATTCTATTTTTTTTGTTAGTTTGTCTACCACTATATCTAGTCCTTCTTGCAGTAGCCTCCCAAAATACCATTATATCTTGCAAGTTCATTGGCCACAAATAGGCTCTCCTTGGACAACAACATGTCGCAAAAAAAATTAACAAAATGAAATGGAAAATTTTATCAGGCCCATACTTCGTTGTAAGGGTTATTACAATTAAATTTAATAGGTAGGGGGTATATATGGATCTACTTTTTCTTTTGCACTATGTTGTTGTCCCAGTAAACGTTACTTATGGCATATGAACCTGCATGTGTTAATGGTATCTTCAAAGAATGTTTTATGGAGAACTAGTCAACACGAGGCCAACAAGAAAAAAGGGAAAAAAAGAACCTGTATGGTTTGTATATTATCTTTATACTCTAATTATTGTTTTTGAACGTTTTTAGTAAGATAATTATATTTATCTATTTCAATTTAGAGTCTTCGGAATTTCATAATATAACGATTTTAAGTATATCATCATAGCCATATTTTATCATTGGAACATGTTTGGTAATTAGAATGATTCAGTTTTTTTTTTTTTTTTTTTTGATAGATAAAATATCTCGATTACTATTTTTGCTTGAAATTAGTATAGGTGGTGTACATGGAATTTTAAATATAGGAATACTTAAAGTTTATAAGTTACGCACGAAAAATAAAAACACATTTTGCACTTCAGTTCGTTCCATATAAATATAAACATTGATTTTACAGATAAGATACAAATATTACAACTGGTTAAGCCAAAGGTCTGATATAGTACAAATACTAGTATCTTCTGTCTTCTTCTTACTTATATTTGGGATTTGTCTCAAGCTATACAAATATATCAGTCGATTTGCCCTTTAAAATAAATAACAGGACAAGAATACATTGAAGAATAATATATCTGGATGATATGAAAAGTGAATTTTTATATCATTTGGATTCAGGATGGCATGTGGATCAAGCAATTGTAACTGAACACAAAAGACTGGTAGTTATCAGGTTCGGTAATGACAATTTAAGAGAGGCCATGTTAATGAAAGATTTATTGTTATCTATCAGTGAAAAAATTTCGAACTTTGTACTTATTTATTTGGTGGATATTGAAAAAGTACCTGATTTGACCCTATGTGTTTAATGTTTTTTTTACCAAAATAAGCGTATTATGTGTGATTTTGGTACTGGAAATAATAACAACAAATTGAATTTCTTAATTGATGACAAACAAGAGCTAATAGATATATTTGAAGTCATATTTAGAGGTGCAAGAAAGAATAAAGGTTTAGTGGTATCTCGCTATGATTACAGTGATCAAAGACTAAATTAAAAATAAAACTTTTACAGGCATTCCTTACATATATATATGAGTGGATATTTAAGTATATATTATAGTTAATACGTATCGTCTCTTTCCTAACAGCGTGTATCTGCCAAAACCTATACATTTACCACAACACATACGTAGCCTAATAAAGAAAACAGTACAGCATTCAAAGCGACCATTAAAAGAGGGAAAAAAATAAAAACATAAATAAAACAAAAATGAATTTGCTTACACGTTAAATAATTTATATATATATAATATTTAAACCACTAAATTATACAATTAAATAAGACAAGAAAAAAATAACATAAAATAAAAAATAAATAAATGAATTTTTCATATTATACTAAAATTAACTTGCTTATTTGGAAGCCTTAGCAGCAGACTTGGTGACCTTACCAGCCTTGTCGGACTTAACAACAGACTTGATAACACCGACAGCGACAGTTTGTCTCATATCTCTGACGGCGAATCTACCTAATGGTGGGTAGTCAGTGAAGGCTTCAACACACATTGGCTTAGTTGGAACGAACTTGACTAAAGCGGCATCACCAGACTTCAAGAACTTTGGATTGTCTTCCAACTTCTTACCGGATCTTCTGTCGTTCTTTTCCAACAATTCATCGAATCTACAAGCGATGTGGGCAGTGTGACAGTCTAAGACTGGAGAGTAACCAGCAGAGATTTGACCTGGGTGGTTTAAGATGATAACAGTGGCGTTGAAGGATTCAGTGGCCTTTGGTGGATCGTTCTTGGAGTCACCACAGACGTTACCTCTTCTGATTTCCTTAACGGAAACGTTCTTGACGTTGAAACCGACATTGTCACCTGGTAAACCTTCAGCTAATTGTTCGTGGTGCATTTCGACGGACTTAACTTCAGTGGTAACACCAGCTGGAGCGAAGGTAACAACCATACCTGGCTTGATGACACCAGTTTCGACTCTACCGACTGGCACAGTACCGATACCACCGATCTTGTAGACATCTTGTAATGGTAATCTTAATGGCTTTTCAGTTGGTCTGGTTGGTGGTTCAATGGCGTCAATGGCTTCTAATAAAGTCTTACCCTTGACAACGCCAGCCTTGGTTTCCTTTTCCCAACCCTTGTACCATGGAGCGTTGGTGGTTGGTTCAATCATGTTGTCACCATTCCAACCAGAGATTGGAACGAATGGAACAGTCTTTGGGTTGTAACCAACCTTCTTGATGAAGTTGGCAGTTTCCTTCTTGATTTCGTTGAATCTAGCTTCACTCCAGTTGACGGAATCCATCTTGTTAACAGCAACAATTAATTGCTTAACACCTAAGGTGTAAGCTAATAAAGCGTGTTCTCTGGTTTGACCATCCTTGGAGATACCGGCTTCGAATTCACCGACACCACCAGCAATGATTAAGATAGCACAGTCAGCTTGAGAGGTACCAGTAATCATGTTCTTGATGAAATCTCTGTGACCTGGAGCATCAATAACGGTGACTTGGTATTTTGGGGTTTCGAATTTCCATAAGGCGATATCGATGGTGATACCTCTTTCTCTTTCAGCCTTTAATTTATCTAAGACCCAAGCGTACTTGAAGGAACCCTTACCTAATTCAGCAGCTTCCTTTTCGAACTTTTCAATGGTTCTCTTGTCAATACCACCACACTTGTAAATCAAGTGACCGGTAGTAGTAGATTTACCGGAATCGACGTGACCAATAACAACGACGTTAACGTGAGCCTTATCTTTACCCATTTTTGCTTTATTAGTTATGTGCTGGTTATATGATTACTTTAGATACAAGACCAAAGTAAATAAAAATAGTAGGAATATATGAAGATTGAAGACAAATAAAAGTAAGAAGTTTAAAATTGGAGAAGAAAAAGAATGAGAAACAAGGTAGATGAGAAAACAACAAGAAAACACCTTTATAGTAGGAACAACTGAATGTAACACAAAATGTATCTGAAGATTGTTAACTTAAAAGAAGCAATATATATAAAAGTTATTTAAAGAAAAAAATTTTCAGTAAGTTTGGTCATTGCGTCTAGAAAGAGGTATATGGATGTGCTGGGGGGGGGGGGGGGAAGTGAAAGGTTTGGTTTTTAGGAATCAGTCTAGGAGCGAGAAACGGTGGCAAGAAAGGGGGCCTACCGTGGAAAGACTCTGTGCAGTGGTGGTGAAAGGAAAGGAAATAAATGCGTTCAGCAGGCAGACAAAATAATATTCTCATGTACCGTGTGTGTGTGTTCTACAAAGGGTCGGGAATCCCAGAGTTATTATATTTATTATACAGCGCGGGAATTGAAAAAAAAAATGTAATATGATACGTAATTTCCTAATACGGAAATATCATTTATACTTGTTTATCCTTTAAAGAAATTTGAAAAATTAAAACGGAAAGTTCTAGGATGTAGGGATGTTATTTGCAAAAATATAGTCCTCAAAAAGTATGATTTCAATTTATTACATATTTACCTATATAGATTTCCACTTCATTCCCCCCCCCCTCTCAGAGGCTTTGCTTAAATCATTGATAGATCAGTATAGTTGCTGAATCTGATACTTTTGCTTTATTAAACATTTAGAAATGTCTAATTGGTTCAAGATACACTTCTTTATCTCCATCTCTTTCAAAAAAAAATGAACTTGAGTTGTTATTTCTATCCAATAAGTTTTGATAGTTCAATCTAATTACTTTTTTGTACGGTAATGATGCCGAACATGATAATGAAGAGTTACTACTTCTTCTTCTTCGATTTATTGACCTTATACATTGTATTTTAATAATCCATTTACTTAAAATACACCTGTTTTCTAAAAGTTCCCACCATTGTAGTTCTAAACGATTATCATTACCATTTTGCTAATGATGGTAATAATTATTATTTGTGTTATCACATATTTGGTTCCCTCTAGGCAACAGGATTCGAACACTACAATAAGAGTAAAATTATTATCTAAATCATACCTATGTCCTTTCATTTACTATCTTGTAACTTAATTCAGAAATCAATATATTGATTTGTAACAGGATTTGTCATTGTACAAGAGGTATCATTCTCGTGTCCATTTGGCATAGTATCGCCTGTGCTTTTTTTATTTTTAAATAGGAGTCATTTTCTACTCTTACATTTATGTGGATCTATTATCTGAACCTTTGTTTTGTTTTGTTGCTTAATAGGGCACCCATTACTAAGGTAAATGAAATGATTTATCTACATCAGTATTATTTAATAAAAAAAATTCATATTAAGTATTTTAAGTTTTTTTAATTATAAGTATATTTGATAATACTTTTATTACTAGCCACTTTAAAAAAATTTTTTTATAGGTTTCATCACGGAAGAATATTAGGTCCAATGACTAAGAAATCAGGGACAATCATGCTTTTGCTTACAAAATTTCCTATTAAGGAATGAAAATGACAAAACAAAGAGAAAATAACCTTCACAAAAAAAAAATATAGACAAACCAATCAGGTGTCACAAAATCACATTTTGTTTTTTTTGTGTCTTTAATTAAATATTATATATATATATATATATATATACAAATGACATTAATTGGTAGGAACACTAATAGTACTGTTTATTGATTAGGAATAAAAGAAGAAGAAGAAGAAGAAAATCAATAACTTATATTACAATGATAACTACAATGAAATCAGAATATGAGGATATTCTTCAGAATAACAAAGAATTTGACGAAGTCTTTCAAAATTCAATAAGATTAGAAAAACAAATCAATAAAAGTGGCACAGTAATTGAAAAAGAATTACAAAAAGTAGAAATACTAATTAACAATTATGATGAATCAACGGCCTCCAAAAGTCGTGACAAAACATTAAGGAGGAGCTGTAAATGTCAACAGGGGAAAAAATGTAAATGTGGTGATAATTGTCAATGTATGTCATTGAAACCTACTAACAACAGCGATAGCAAGCAAAACCATTTCGATTTTAAAGATCTTTCCGACCCTTCCAGTTTACCAAAGTCAAGAAGAAAAAATTGGTATTTACCATGGAGTAACAAAAAGAAATTTAAACAGAAAGATACACATTTTAATAAGGCTTCAAATTTTAAAGGTAAAAGAAGAACACATTTAAAAGGTGAATTATCACCAAACTCCCCGAAAGATAAAGAAATGATTGAAATTTTTGCAAATAGTAATGACAAACATTCTATACAAGAAAAATTAGTTTTCCCCAATCCACTCTTAGTAAATGATTGTAATACAAGTATTAATAATTTCGAATATAGGGAAAGTGTTGCAGATTTAAAAAATAGAGGAAATAGTAATATATACACTAATCAAATGTTATTAAGTCAACAACAGAAAAGAGAAAGTTGTGTCAGTTCTGAAGATTATTCGATCTCTAAAATACATAATTCTAATAAATATAGTAAATTGAAGAAACAAAATAGAAAAGATGAGAGAGCAACTTTCAAAGGCACAAAAACAAGTTTAAAATCTCCTGAAGTGAAAGAAAAAAGAAATATCCTAGATAAAATCTGGAATAGTTTCCGCCTCAAATCATCAAAAATTTCTCAGGTCCAATCAGATGAGGAAACATATCCCAATGTAAAAAACCTTTATTTTGATTTAAACGAAGAAATGGGTCAAAGTAATATAACAAGTAATGTAAACAACTTTTTGTCGGCTGAACCTTACTGTTTTGCAAAAAACCAGGCTGATGATTTCGGTAAAAAAATTAAAACAATTAATATTGAACAAACAGAGAAACAATCCAAGAAAAATAGTACATTAAATCACCCAGTTACACCTTGATCTAATAATCAACTAGCAAATTTCGCTATATATACTTTATATTCAAAAAGGAAAAAAAAAGAAGAGAATAGAAAAGAAGAGATTCTAAAAGTTTGATGGAACACGCTGTGATAATAGTATGTAAGAAAGAAAAAAAACTTAATTTATATTTATTTAATATTCAACTTAATATATTAACAAACTGTGACACAATTCCCTTTTTGTAGAATGTTTCTCCTTTTCAAATTCACGTGTTCTGTTTTATTTTCGTGTCTTAATTTTTTTTTGTCTTTTATTTCGGCAATTTCCCTTTTGGATGAAACTTTTCAAAATCGGAAATAGTTTTAAATTTAATAATAAACATTCTAGAGATGACGTTTAAAAATATTAAGATTTTGAATTTACGTTACTTTCTATAGTTCTATAAGGTAAAAGCCTTTATGTCGAAAAAAGAGTCAATCAAACAATTTGGAATATATTGTATAAGTATATAGAATACTAATATCCACTCACTCATCATAAGAAAGATCCTTATTACCTTCTGTTTGTTGTTTTTATGAGGAAAAGCGCAATTTCCCAGATAATTATTCATTTATATTTACATCTTTTTAGTAAAAATTTCATATGAGCAGAAGAATCTATGTCTGTATCAAGTCAACAAGAATCTAAAGGTGGTAGCACCACCACTTCCACAAAAACTAATGGGATCTCTACAGTTCTTAAGGCTAGTTCCACTATTGCAAGTCTAGAAACCGGTTCGAATGGTTGTGTTATATGTGAAGGCACGGTAAAATGTCCTGTTTGTGCAGCGGACGAGTATTGTGTAATGACTTCTTTAACATGCAACTCCTGTCCTTACACATATTGTGCTCCTAAAAGTAATAGTACAGCAAACAATGTTTTGTATAATTCAACATCTGGAAATGGAACCACAGGACTCAATTTTGGTACTGTTAGTAAAAATTCAACATCACGTAACGCAACTATTCATAAGATTCAAGGTGCCGTGGCAGGTGGTGTTATCGGATTTGTTTGTTTTTTATTAGTTATTTGGTACAGTTTTTATTGGAGAAAGAAGAAAAGACTTGCTAAAGCTCGAACATTTTCAGATAAGACGTATAATGCAAACGATATAGATGTGATGGAATTAGATGATATAGATGATATAGATAGTACTGAAGAAAACATATTTGGTTCGGATGAAGATATAGATGAATTTGAAGAAGATAGAACAAGCAATGTCAATAATTCTAACAACAATACTTGGAATAGCAATGAAGATAGAAATCATAATAATGTTAGAATGACGCCTCTCCAACAATTACAATATATTAATGAAATTAGATCAATGAAAGTGCCAAATATAAGGAATGGTAATAATAACAATAACACTTTTTCATTAGTAGGTGATAGAACAAGTACTGCATCCACAGTAAGATCTAGTGCATCAAATATTTTACCTATTGGATATATCCCTGGTGTAACAAGTACTAATCCAATAAATAATAGGATGACAAAGAATATTAATGGTAAGAGTAATTTGAATACTTATAATAATCATTTAAATATAGTTGGTGATATAAGATCACATATTACTTTAGGATCATCCATTTTAGAGGAAGTAGCAGAGGATTTAGAAGATGGCAACAATACATATAGTGGAACTATTAAAAGTATGCGACCTTATTTGGATAAACCAGACACAATGAAAAGAGCAAATATGTCTTCTTTAACTACTGCAATCAAAGGGAAACCTAAATTAGTCCAAATTAATGAAGCAAAAGATACGGAAGAAAATGACAAGATTGCTACTGAAACTGAGAGTATAAAGAGCGGAAATCAAAACTATAACAAGAGTAACAATAATATTGCTTATAATAGAGGTAGTGTAGGAAGTGATGTCACTGAAACTGGGTCATATATATTAGATTTTAAAATTACCCCATTAGATACGAGATTACAGCCACCCATCCCTGCTGCAAGTCAAAACAATATTACTAATAGCCTACCTTCAATAAATAATATGAAAAGGTCTTCTCAAGTGAGTAACCCTTCAGAAATCGAACAGGAATAGCGTAAATGATTCAAAAAAAATATATTAATTACAAATTATAATATAGTTATAATTGACATCAAAGTTATTGAAAGTTCCATAGAAGAAAAAATTTTTAATTGTAGAAGAACAAGACGGTGATCATTTTGGAGGTAAGAATGAAATTGTATAAGTATTCTCGAAAAATCCTTCAACTTTATACGGTTATTAATTAGTCAGATACAATCTAATAATATTATACAGTTGTATTTATAATTTAATAAGAAGTTTAATAAAATATTGTGTTATAAGCCAAGACAAATTTAAATGCTATATGCTGTCTTTTTATGTCAGCAATTTTTTTTTATTTTTGATGCTCTTCAGAATTTAGCACATACTTTCATGATATTTTGGATAGACAGAATAAGTAATTAAATTAGAAACTGCATTAAACCTTGCAATTCAAAATCACTTACGCACATCTTAAAGTATATATATTTGCCTTCCATATTATATGGTATTATCATATATAACACCAAAATCATATGCTTTCATACATACTTAAAAAAAAATAATAAGCAATATTACCATATAGAAAATGTTCAGAATTTATAGAAAAATTTTTTCTCCTAATAAGGTAAGTGCTGGACAGTGAATTTTACTTGTTGTTTAAAATTTTCATTTTAGTATCCTCAGTTTGAATAATGTTATGGAGGGTGGAGGGTAAGGGTTTTATGTTCCTGTTGTATATAATACGTAATACCGATCTTCCATTATTGAAAAAAGATAACGTATTTTGTTTATATGTTTTTTTGTAAGGTCTATTTTCAAATGCTTTCTTTTTTACCCTTCCCTCTTCTTTTTTTTTTTGTGTTCTTAAGTATGGGGGGTGTCCCTCGAGCCAAATCTTTTGTTTTGTTTGTTTTTTTTGTTTTCGTTCGAGACGTGGAGTGCTTGTGATCTTTTCAATTTTTTTTTTCTTTTCTCGATGAATCAATAGCTCGTGGTTCCTAATTTTGTACTCGGTCACCTAGGTGTGTGTGTTTTAGTAATTCTATAACAATCTTATAACAATGTTTGAAAGGAGTTATTATTTAAATACTATCGTCCTTACTAATATCTTATCCTGCCTTTCCTACTTATTCTGTATTATTAAGTCTTCACTGATTCAGTCATTCCATTCTTTTTCATTTGGTTTCTCTATTATCGCCATCTTTTGTAAGTATTTGCCCCCTCTTCTTTTTTCCTCCGTTTTCTAACTTCCTTAGATATATATATATATATATATACATGCTTTCCCGTATATGTGTACTTTGAATTCAATCATCTTGTTTGCTATATTTTGATTTTCTTTTTCCTTTGTATTCTTATATATAAACCACGCTTGCTCGAGAAAATACATAAAATTTTATTCCCTGAAGCTCCACAGACTTCTCAACCTCTTTGTAGGTAATTACAAAATAACACCTGTATATAACGTATTCATTACACGTATACACACATAAATACAGACATAACCTACTTTAATAAAAAAAAAATTTCTATTAATATAAATAATGGCATTCACTGAAATTGATAAATTAGCGATCTCTACTATCAGAGTCTTATCTGTTGATCAAGTATGTAAGGCCAACTCTGGTCACCCAGGTGCTCCTTTGGGCTTAGCTCCAGCTGCCCACGTAATTTGGTCTCAAATGAAAATGAATCCAAAGAATCCAGATTGGATTGCTAGAGACAGATTCGTTCTTTCCAACGGTCACGCTGTTGCTTTATTATACTCTATGTTACATTTAACTGGGTTCCCATTATCTATCGAAGATCTAAAACAATTCAGACAATTAGGTTCTAAGACCCCAGGTCATCCAGAATTCGAATTACCAGGTGTCGAAGTCACCACTGGTCCATTAGGTCAAGGTATCTCCAATGCTGTCGGTTTAGCTATTGCTCAAAAGAACTTCGCTGCTACATACAACAAGCCAGGTTTCACATTATCTGACTCTTTCATCTACACCATCTGTGGTGATGGTTGTTTGCAAGAAGGTGTCTCTTCTGAAGCTTCTTCATTAGCTGGTCACTTACAATTAGGTAACTTAATTGTTATCTACGATGATAACAAGGTCACTATCGATGGTAAAACTTCCATCTCTTTCGATGAAGATGTTGCTAAGAGATATGAGGCCTACGGATGGGAAGTTTTATACGTCGAAAATGGTAATGAAGATTTAGAAGCTATTGCTAAGGCTATTGCCCAAGCCAAGAAGTCTGTCAATAAGCCAACCCTTATCAAGTTGACTACCACAATTGGTTACGGTTCATTAAAAGCTGGTACCAGCTCTGTTCACGGTTCTCCATTATCTGCTGATGACTTGAAACAATTAAAGAGCAAATTTGGTTTTGATCCAGAAAAATCTTTCCAAGTTCCACAAGAAGTCTATGACCACTACCAAGCTACTATCTTAAAGCCAGGTCAAGAAGCTAATGCCAAATGGGATGCCTTATTTGAAGAGTACCAAAAGAAATACCCAAAATTAGGGGCTGAATTAGCTAGAAGATTAAAGGGTGAATTACCTGAAGGTTGGGAATCTAAATTACCAACATACAAGCCAACTGATTCCGCTGTGGCTACTAGAAAATTATCTGAAATTGTCTTCCAAAATATTAATGAATTTATTCCAGAAATTATTGGTGGATCTGCCGATTTAACTCCATCCAATTTAACAAGATGGAAGGAAGCTGTTGATTTCCAACCAGACAACACTGGATTAGGTTCTTACAATGGTAGATATATTAGATATGGTATTAGAGAACATGCTATGGGTGCCATTTTAAACGGTATCTCTGCTTTTGGTGCTAACTACAAACCATACGGTGGCGCTTTCTTCAACTTCTTGAATTATGCTGCCGGTGCTATCCGTGTTTCCTCATTATCTGGTCATCCAGTTATCTGGGTAGCTACCCATGATTCTATCGGTGTCGGTGAAGATGGTCCAACCCATCAACCTATCGAATCATTAGCTCACTTTAGAGCTTTACCAAACATCCATGTTTGGAGGCCGGCAGATGGTAACGAAGTCTCTGCTGCTTATAAGGTTGCTTTAACTTCCAAACGCACACCAAGTATCATTGCTCTTTCTAGACAAAACTTACCACAATTAAAAGGTTCTTCTATTGAAGACGCCGTAAAAGGTGGTTATGTTTTGCATGATGTTGAAAACCCAGCTATTATTTTAGCTGCCACTGGTTCGGAAGTCTCCTTATCTGTTGAAGCAGCTAAGTTATTAGCTGCCAAGGGTATTAATGCTAGAGTTGTTTCTTTACCAGATTTCTTCAACTTTGACAAGCAATCTGAAGAATACAAATTGTCCGTTTTCCCAGATGGTGTCCCAATTTTGTCCATTGAAGCTCTTTCTACTTTTGGTTGGGGTAAGTATGCTCACCAACACTTTGGTTTAGATAGATTTGGTGCCTCTGGTAAAGCTCCAGAAGTCTTTAAATTCTTTGGTTTCACTCCAGAAGGTGTTGCCACCAGAGCTGAAAAGACTATTGATTTCTATAAGGGTAAGGAATTAGTCTCCCCATTAAGAAAGGCTTTCTAAGTAACTGAAAAAAAATTTATATATAACTAAGATTCTTTTTTTTTTTAAAAAAAAAACTATTATTTTACATTTATTTCTTTTCATTTTGATATATTTTGTCAGTTGATTTACATATATTTTATTTTAAAATTTCCTTATTCATTTACGATGTTTAAACAAAATATATAGCAAGATCCTGCATAGCATACATGTATGTATATGTATTAGCACATACATATCCAGGTAGAGAAATTCGTCTGTGTTGTCCCTGAATTTTTATAGGTATGGCTTAAGAATTTTGTTTTTTATTTGTATGGATGAAAGTAATTATAATGACTTAAAGAGAATATGTAAAGATAGAACACTTTGGGATAAGATTTACTTATTTGGTCATTGGAACACTGATAGAAAATATAATAAGATTATCGATGACCTATATTATGATGGTATCTATGGATTTGAATATAATTTTAACCAAATAAAATATTTCAGTGAAGAGTTTTTGAAAAGAGAATTATGAATGTAAAAGCGATCATCAATTTATATTTGCAAAAAAAAAAAAAAAAGATTATTGCGTTTAAGTTTTGTTCTGTACTAACTTTTGAAATTTAAAGTTGCAAGATATTATGTTTTTCGTTTATTTACCAATTAATAGAAATGATCTCTGTAAGAAGGTAAGTGCAAAAACATTAAATTTATCAGTAGAGACTTCTACATATTTTTATCTATCATGTAAATGCGTGACGATTCTTTCAGATATTTCAAGCTTTCAGTATTAATTTATTGGGGCTTTAATATATATAGATATATATTGTTATGTATAGATACAGGTATTATTTTTACTATTATAAAACTTCGAAATCTTCTTCTCTATAAACAAAATCTGGATTACAACGTCTAGCCAACCAACTTTTCTTATAATCGAAATATCTCCAGGATTCTTCTTCTAATTTATTAATATCAGTATTAGAATGTGAAATAATGCCAGGTGGTAGTTTTTCGATTTCTTTGTAGTACCAACAACGATCTTTTTTATTAAATTGCCAATTTCTATTCTTATTTAATTCTCTAGCAGCTAGAAATTGTTCATAAGAACCTTGGTAATGATAAAATATGAAAAATAATGTATCTAAATCAAATTTTGTAAAAATTTTGGCTAATGAAGTATTTGAATAAATGTCATTATAATATTTCTTACCTTGATTGGTTGAATTTCTACCATTATTGTTATGAATATTAGTGGTACCATCAATATTATTAATATTACTGGAATGATTATTCATTATAGACCCATGATTATTAGTGATGGATGCGCTATGAAGATCCGTCATACCATTTAGATTTTTACTTGAAGTTATACCATTAGTAGTTGAATTGGCATTTTCATTAATGTCGAACGGATATATAAATCTAATTGGTTCATTAGGGAAAAATATTGAAGTTGGATGTGGTAAAGATAGTGGTCTTCTATATAAGTAAGGAGAATCAGCATCAAGTGAATCAGGGCAATTTAACAAAGAGGATTCTAACTTTGATATCAAATCCTGTGGCATTTCATCTATTGGTTGTAATAAATTTTTTTTAGAGTTATGCCAATATTTCAATTCATCTTTAAAAAGTTTATTTTCAAAAGCTTTAATATTAGTTTCAATATCCTTTTCCATGATTTTTTTAATCTCCTCAGTACGATCTTTGGGAAAAGTTAAAACTGGCTCTTCGTTAGTCTTTTTATTATTACCTGTGGTATTATCTTTCTTCTTATTCTGATTAGTATCATTTGATGGGTTAGTTGTAGTGGTAGTGTTAGAAGTAGAAGAAGCATTGGTTGTTGTTGATACAAGAGGTTTTTTCTTTGGTGTATTAATAGTAGTCTTTTTCTTATCGCTTGATTTAGTTGGAGTATCTATAGTATTGGTGTTATTTGATGTTGTAATTGAATTAGTGTTAGTATTTGTTGTTGTTGTAGTAGTAGTATTAGAGATGGAAAAGTTTGATGTAGATGTGACTTCACAACCCATATCTTGATACAACGTATCATATTCAATAAAATCTGGTTCGTTATTATTCTCCACGTAGAATAAGATATCATCTTTAAATTCATTTAATTTAGAAGATGAAATTTCATCATTTTGTAACAATTTCAAGATATTTTCCAAATTATTAATATGATATAAATGTCTTTCGATTGATTCATTTTCATCTTGACTTATATTAGAATCCACACTATCCGAATCGTTTGTATTATTATTATTACGAATCTCCAATAATTCGAGTTGTTTCTGTAATTCATTAATACAATCCACCACGAACTGGCAACTTTCACTTTTAATTTTATCATTTGGGTCAATGAAAAGTTGCGGATTAGACAATGCGATCTTAGAAAACTGTTTAATTTTCATCGATTTCTCAACAGACTTGAACAGCTCCATTTTGCTCTCAATCAACTTTCTTGAATTTGTCAAATTGTTCAAGAGGTCCTTATCCTTGATATCTTCTTTACTGATCCACATTTTGATTTGTTCTCTATGTTTTTGTAATTTTTTGATCTCTCTTTTTAGATCCGTCTCCAGTTTTTCCTTATAAGATTGGTTCTCGTTAGAATCTGTGGATTCAAATTTATCGTAGATCAAGTCGAATTCTTGTATGCCATCTTTGACCTTTTTCAGGACTTTATCGATTTCTTGTTGCAACTTTCTTTGAGACATTATGATAATTTGTCAAATAAAAAAAAAATAAAATAAAATAGGGAGTTTCTATCTATATATATATGTGTGTGTGTATACCTTTGTGAATATGTTAACAATAAATAATATCTTATTGCCTAACCTATGAAATTAATTAACTACTAATTATATTTGGATACTCTCTCTACCTACTTTTAAGGAAGGATTTCTTTTACTGTAGCGAGGAAAAGCCATTGAAAGGAAAGTGTATGTTTTGTATGAGAGAAAGAAAGAAAGACAGAAAGAAAAAAGCCTTCGAGAAAACTCTCAGAAAGAAAGAGAGAAAAAAAAAAAAGACAGAAAGAGAGAGTTGAGCAGGTGCTAGTGGCACTATCAAACACAGCACACGCGGATGAATATACAATCTATAATAATAATAATAATAACAGTACATAATACATAATAATAATAATAATAATAATAATAATAATAATAATAATAATAATAATAATAATAATAATAATAATAATAATAATAATAATAATAATAATAATAATAATAATAATAATAATAATAATACATTACAACATCAGAATTAAAAATGGAAAAGTTCATTGTTATTACACCAACAATATGGGTCTAATAGTAGTTCTATTCCATCACCTATAATGCAATTAAAAGACAAGAAAAGTTAACGATGATACCAGCAAAGATTCAGATGACAGTAGTTATAACAGTTCACCATTAAAGAATAATATTTATATAATAGTACAATACTACAATTTTCTACAGCAGAATAAGAATATATATATATATATGTATGTATGTGTGTGTGTATTTAAAGATTGATATAAAAAATATTTCCATTATATCCTTCGAAACAATAGATAATTACTTGTGATCTATATGATACCAGAAGAGGTAGTAAATATAATTGTATATATATATAATCTTAATTGGTAATAATAATATCGTCAAGTTTTGCACCAGAATGTACAGAATTGAAACAAGTATACGATGAATGTTTTAATAAATGGTACAGTGAAGAATTTTTTGAAAGAAATCCAGGTTTAAAACAGTGGTGATTATATTTACAAATGTGTTGTTTTGCATAATGAAAAGAGAAAGAAAAGGAAAAAAAAAGTTTAACTGTATAAAGCTAATTTGAAATAATTAACAAACAAATAAACATTTTAAAGGGGAATTATATATATATATATATGTTTGTGTGTGTGTGTGTGTGTGAACATGAATATGATTAAAAAAATATTACCAGTAGCTATAATTACAGGTTCCACTGGACACATTGGTAAAGCAGTTATAGAGAAATTAACGAAAGAAGGTATAAGTTGTATATGTTTAGGATCTAAAAGGCTGTCAAGATCATTAAATAGTTCATTACCTATCCATAATGTTATTAAGGGACAAAGACAACAGTATATCCCGATAGATTTTACCAATCCATTAACTATTAAAGATTTAAAAGAAAATAAATATTCAGGGATAGAATATTATAAAGATATTCATAATAATAAGGTAAATGTAAAAGAGAATACTGATTTAAAATTATTTGAATATAAAAATTGAAGATAAACGATCCGTATTTCAAACCAATCTATAAATTACAATTGTTAGTTAATTTAGTTGGAATAAGTCAGAATCAATTGAGTATTAGGATGTCAAGTGAAGATATACGTAGAATGATGAATATTAACCTATTAAATCCAATAATAATGACTCAATTGGTAGCGCGGGAAATGTTAAAGGATAACAAGTTAGCTGGTTGTGATAGCCATGTCAATAGTGATTTGGTGCAGTATCCCCCATGTATAATCAATGTATCTTCAATGTTAGGTGAGATCCATCCAGATGGCAAGACTGATACAAAACTGAACGGAGTATCGATATATGGATCTACGAAGGCAGGATTGATACAATATAGTAAACTACTAAATAACGAATTGAAGACACCACCATGGCCAAGAATATTAAATATATCACCAGGACCTGTTATTGATAGTGATATGATCCAAAAATTGTCCCTCGAGAACCGTCAACTACTGCTAAAATATAATAAAGATGATCTGAAAACAACAACAACAAAGCAGATAGCTGATTTGATATGGAATACATATGTACATTGAACTGAAAATATTTACTAGTTGTTGAACATGTTTGTGGGTATAATTGATTAATTGTATTTTATGTGCTTTATTTCTCCCCCTCTCTTTCCCTCGATGGTCCGTGGAAGGTGATTTGAAGAACAAAACAAAGCAAAACAAATAAGTAAAACGAAAAAAAAAAAAAAAAAAAAAATTTTCTTTCCACTGTTAATTTGGTTTGGGTGGATTGAATTTTTTTTGACTGCGAGGAATGTTTAACTAAAATTATCAATCAGTAGCTTCCATTCTTAAAGTATACTTTAGTTTAGTCTTGTTATTTTTGACTCCATTTCGTTTCGTCTCGTTTGATTTTTTTTTTTTATAACTGTTTCCTTTGAATAACCTTTGGAAAGCCTAACAACAACAACAACAACTGCAAGCCAAAATGATTATTTACAAGGACATCTTTTCTAACGACGAATTATTATCTGACGCTTACAATGTTAAGGAAGTCGATGGTGTCATCTACGAAGCCGACTGTGCTATGGTCAAAGTTGGTGGTGATAACATCGATATTGGTGCTAACCCATCTGCTGAAGGTGGTGAAGAAGATCTTGATGATACTACCGAAATCGTTAACAATGTTGTTCATTCCTTCCGTTTGCAACCAACTGGTTTCGATAAGAAATCTTTCTTAACTTACATTAAAGGTTACATGAAGGCTGTTAAGGCTAAGCTACAAGAATCTCACCCAGATGAAGTCGCTGCTTTCGAAAAGGGTGCTCAAACCTACGTTAAGAAAGTTCTTGGTTCTTTCAAAGACTGGGAATTTTACACTGGTGAATCTATGGACCCAGATGCTATGGTTATCATGTTAAACTACCGTGAAGATGGTACTACTCCATACGTTGCTATCTGGAAACATGGTGTCGTTGAAGAAAAGATCTAAGTAAATAATATATATATATATATGTATGTATGTATATATATTACATTTTAGATAATAATTATAATATTAATAACAGTGTTTATACTATTCCTGGTAACCTTTGTCTAGTTTTTTTTTTTTTTCCTTCGTCTCTTTTGATTTTTTGTTTTATTTGATATGTATGAGTAAATTTTTATCTATCTATATAGTTTATTCACTTCTTCTTGAATTGCATGCTACTATTCTTAGCTTATCTACTTTAATAACATCATTATTTTTATTATTACTGTTACTAGTACTACTGCTACTGTTATTATTATTATTATTACTACTACTACTACTACTATTATTATTATTATTATCTATATTTTCACCATTTTCTATACTACCACTAGTAGTAATACCATTATTATTCAATAGATTATTAAGTGAAACGTTTTCTACACTAACAGAACAATTCTTAACAATAAACGTCCAAACGTCATCACAAAACCCATAAGTATCCAAGTCACCTTTAACAGTCAATTTCGACGACGTTTGTTCTTTTAAAATCTCTGATACACACCTATCGAAAGTTTCCAATACCCTCATTGCCAAAGACGCCTCAATTCTACCTTCACTAATTAATTTATCTAATGCATCTACTAAACTGTTACCGATTGTGCTTCTGCGATATAATTCATAGTAACCTGGAATAGCCATTTTTTTCTATATGTATATATATATGCACCTTTTTTGCTTGTGTATTTCTTCTTGTTTCAAATAAATATATATATGTGTGTGTGTGTATTTGTTATGTATTAATGTTGAGAAAGAACCAAAGAGTGTATACAGGTATAAGATACAGCTCTCACCATTTGACTTTTTTTACGTCTTCTTGTTTGTTCTTGTCTGTTTTTTGATTTCTTTCTAGCTTTTTTCCTTTTTTTTTTTCCATTTAATTTTTCATATCATAACAATTATAATAATAATATTATTATTATTACCATTTCATTGGATAATACGTATATACATATTTATATATATATAGAGACAGAGAGAGAAGAAGAAGACTAAGGAAAGGAAGTATCAATCAGTATATAGGCATCATAATATTAGATAAGAAAAACCTAAGGATAAAGAACAGCGAACGTGATGAGTAGTACAATATTTTATAGATTTAAATCACAAAAGGATACATTAAGAATACCATTTGACGGAACAGGACTAACGGTATTTGATTTAAAGAGAGAAATCATACTAAATAACAGGTTGGGAGACGGTACAGATTTCCAACTGCGTCTATATAGTGTTGATACAGGTGAAGAGTATGAAGAGGACCAGGTTGTTATACCTAGATCATCTACTGTTATTGTTAGAAGGTCACCTGCGTATAGACCTGTAGGAATGGGATCTTTACTTAATGGAAATACAAGGATTAACGCAACAAACAGTAATACTATATTGAATGCTACGAGGTATGTTACTGGGAAACCACGTATAACCAAAAAGAAACCAACAACAACAATAACAACGTTAATACCGAATGGATCAGGTATAGTGTCTAATAATTTCAGTTCATCTCCGTCGACCTTATCAATAAAAACAGCCAATAACAATGGTACGATTGAAACAGGTATAACAGAAGAAGAAAGAATAGCAAGAATGTTTGCCACACAAGCCAACGAATGGGAAAGGACACAAGAAGAGATGTCATCTGCCACACCAGTTATATTCAGAAACAACAACAGTAGCAATAATAGCCATGGGACTGGTGGTGGTAGTAGTAATAGAGGACAAGATGAGGGACCACCACCAGCAGGGTATATGTGTTATAGATGTGGATCACGTAACCATTGGATTAAGAACTGTCCAACAAACAACGACCCCAATTTCGAAGGTAAAAGGATTAAGAGAACGACAGGTATACCAAAGAAATTTTTACAAAATGTGGAGATAGACACGGAGAATATGACACCAGAGGAGATGTTGAGACGTAAAGTTATGGTTACAGATGATGGTAAATTTGTTGTGCAGGTTGAGGATAAGCAATCATGGGATCAGTATCAGAGAAGACAGGAACAGATACAATTGAACGGAAACAATTCTTTCTCGAGAGATAATGATATCAGATGGAGACCAAATTATTATCCCTCACTACCAAATGATTTAAAATGTCCAATAACTGGTGGTATATTAAGGGATGCAGTTAGGACAAGCAATTGTTGTAACAAGATATTCTCTAAGAATGCATTAGAAGATTTATTGTTAGACAACGATTTTGTATGTCCATCTTGTGGTCATGAAGATATTTTGTTGGATTCATTGACACCAGAAGAAACAATAAGAGAACGAGTCAAACAATACATGGAAGAACATGATAATAAGAAACGGAGTATTGATAACAATGAAGAAAAAGAAAAGACGATGAAGAAAGGGACAGCTGGTGACGCAATAAATGAAGATTCACAAGACAATGATGATCAAACAATTAACTCCAAGAAGATTAGACTTTCAACAAACGAACCAAATAACAACGGCATGCCAGCTATGCCTTCTTCTCTTCCTCTTCCTCCTCCTCCACCAACAACAGCATTGCCATTTGTTCCAATGCCATTTGTTCCAATGTTCCCACCATTTATTCCAACACCACCAATGCCAACAGTGACAGCAAGTATAAGCACAAACACAACAAGTGGTAACACTAACAATAAAGATGATTCAGGGTCAACCAAGCAATAAAAAAAGGATTTACAATAGATATATATATATATATATACAAAAGTTTGAAATAGAACTATAAAATAACAAGAACAAAAAATAGATATTGGTAATAAGTGGCATGACCGTTACCGTCATTAACCCCACTTTTATTTTCAAGTCATACTTTATTAAAGGATATATATGCAAAAAAAAAAAATTCTCTTCCTTTAATATAATCACATATAACAATATAAAGTTATATACTATTAGAATAATGAATCAAAAAAAGTTAATATCAAGAAATTATTGTCCTTTATACTACTGATTCTTGATCTAGTACTTTACGTTCTTTTGTTTGACTTAAAGAGATAAAATCATTACAAAGTGTTTATGTTATGAATTCTTTATTAAATTTTCACATTGTTAAATAGAACCTTTTATTTCAACAAATACTAATTGACATTTATATCCTATATATACATAGGTTAATATATGTATATTATTTATAATTCTTAATACATGTATTTATTACATACACACACATATATATCTATATAGGCAAATATATAGATCCAATTAAGTAATTAATTAATTGGCTATTTATTTAAATATTATATATCTTAACCCTATAAACTTACGTTTAAAAACCCTAATGTTTTAAACAAACATCCGTACATTGAACATCCAGACATCTCGAACATCCACTATTTTTTCGTTTTATTTCAAAAAAAAGCAATTAAATTATTTTTTTTGTTCATGTGATCATTGCCTTCCATACTATTCTCTTTTTATTATTATCATTACTCCAATTTTTTACTCTTTAGTATATAAAATAAAAAGAGGAAGACAGAGGTTTTTTTTTGTGGGAATATTGTGTGATCAAGAAAGGAAAGGAAAGGAAAGGAAAGGAAAGAAAAGGAAAAAAAAGAATAACAAACAATTCTGTGTATTTCCTTTTCTATTATTATTCTTCTTGGTTTCCATTTTTTTTTTCTTTTAGTGTAGTTTTGTTTTGTTTTGCTTTGTCCTCAAATCTCGTGTATATCTGTAATATGTTTATTTCACCTGGACCTAATCTAATTGGTTGGTAGTGGTAGTGGTAGTTAGTAGTAGTAGTAGTAGTAGTAGTTGTTGTTGTTGTTCTCTTTGGATTGTTTTGGTTTAGTTTTACTCTCTTTTCTTTATTTATGTCTTTCTTTCCGTCAATCAATCAATACACTCTTCTTCACCAATTATTGTTATTGTCTCTCTTTATCACTATCGTCATCTTCTTGTTCTTCTTCTGCTTCTGCTTCTTCTTTGTCTTGTTTGGTTTCTTCTTTTCATAGTAAGGAAATAATATCATTATTATTATTATTACTTTTTATTTTTATTATTATTACTTTTTATTATTGTTATTACCTGGTACATAGGCAACTTCATAGTCAGTATCTCATATATAAATAAATAAAAAAATTTTTTTTTTTTTGTGTATTTATATATATACGTAAGTTCTTTCTTTTTTCCTTGGAATGTTGTATTTAATTTTTATGCCTTTTATGTAATCTTATTTTCGGTCTAGACTTTTTTTTTCACTACGTTATTTCCTCCTCGAATATTGATAATCAACCAACCAAACTAAACAAAGCTTCAAGAAGAAAAAAAATGGGTATCTTAGACGTTATTACTAGAAAGTCCGGTGTTATTGTCGGTGACGATGTTAGAAACATGTTCCAATATGCTAAGGAACACAAGTTCGCTATCCCAGCTATCAACGTTACTTCCTCTTCTACCGTTGTTGCTGCTTTAGAAGCTGCTAGAGACAACAAGTGTCCAATCATCTTACAAACCTCTAACGGTGGTGCTGCTTACTTCGCTGGTAAGGGTATCTCTAACGAAGGTCAAAATGCTTCTATCAAGGGTGCTATCGCTGCTGCTCACTACATCAGATCCATTGCTCCAGCTTACGGTATCCCAGTCGTCTTACACTCTGACCACTGTGCTAAGAAATTGTTACCATGGTTCGATGGTATGTTAGAAGCCGATGAAGCTTACTTCAAGGTTCACGGTGAACCATTATTCTCTTCTCACATGTTAGACTTATCTGAAGAAAAGGACAATGAAAACATCGAAACCTGTGTCAAGTACTTTACCAGAATGGCCGCTATGCAACAATGGTTAGAAATGGAAATCGGTATCACCGGTGGTGAAGAAGATGGTGTCAACAACGAACACGTTGAAAAGGCCGCTTTATACACCAAGCCAGAACAAGTCTACGCTGTCTACAAGGCCTTATCCCCAATCTCTCCAAACTTCTCCATCGCTGCTAGTTTCGGTAACGTCCACGGTGTCTACGCTGGTACCATGGCTTTAGCTCCAGAAATCTTAGCTGACCACCAAAAGTACACCGCTGAACAAATCGGTGCTCCAGCTGGTTCTAAGCCATTATTCTTGGTCTTCCACGGTGGTTCCGGTTCTACTGTTCAACAATTCCACACCGGTATTGACAACGGTATCGTCAAGGTCAACTTGGATACTGACTGTCAATACGCTTACTTGAAGGGTATCAGAGACTACATCTTAAACAAGAAGGACTACCTTATGTCCATGGTTGGTAACCCAACTGGTCCAAAGGCTCCAAACAAGAAGTTCTTCGACCCAAGAGTCTGGGTTAGAGAAGGTGAAAAGACCATGTCCCAAAGAATTACCCAAGCTTTCGAAGTTTTCAGAACTGCTAACACTTTATAAGTTGAATGATTGTTTATGATTATTATTTTTTTTATTTTCAAAAAAATGATTTTATTTAAGTTTATATAACCTTATATAGTATAATATGATTAATGGTTTTTGTTTATCTTTGGTCGTTGACATGTTCTTGAATTTTTTATCTCTGTTATTTGTTTCTTATTTTTATGGCTTTTGGTACAGGTTTGTTAGGGCGTTTTGTCGCTAGAGGGGAAAATACTAGGAACATTGTAAAAGAGCGTCTCTGTGCTTGATCGTAAAGAAACTTTAACGATCCAAATATACTTTGCCTCATGGTGTGTAGCATGTCCTTTGAAAAAATCGTAGGAAGATAGCGTATATAATTATATGATTTTAATCCTAGAAGTATCAGTCATCATCGAAATGAAACTATCAGTAATGATGAGGATCTGATAGTATTGGAGATGGTTTATTACGCACTACAATAAACAGTGAATGTGAAGGGGGTGTATTTTTCTGAAAGATGGATGCAGCCCCAGTAGAAACCCAAATAAAGTAAAATAGAGACAAAAGGATGTTTGGGTTAGGTGACCCAGTTGTATGATATTTTAGAAGTCCATTCGCCTTCGATCATTTTTTCTATATTTTTAAAATAAAAAAGTATATTATATTCATCCCTCAGAAAAGAGGTACTTTGCTTTATCAAGAACCAGTTTGTCGGAGAACACAGAAAATTTCTTGTAATTATGATTTTTTCGATTATTATCTCAAATAAGTAACGACAGTAACCCAGCAGAAACGAGAGAAAACCTTCTGTAAACAGTGGCAAACTATCTTTCTTCAAACATTTGAGATACCTAGGTTTGCATTGTCAGTTGGTATATTCGTTGTATTTTTAGAAGATCTTGAAATAGATGGGTGCTTGCTGTTGTTTATATATCATAGTTTTTTTATACCAGTCATTATTGGCTTTGATTTGTAGCATATCAGTAATGATAGTTTCAAAGGAGAGTTTATCGCAGCAAAAACAAACTTGCCTGTATAATTCATAAATCGTTTTCTGGTTTTTGTTTTTATTTCTGATATGGTTTTTTTCTAGCTAATCTATAGAACATATTTTGAGTCCCTTAAATGTTTTTGTATTTTATCGTCTTGAAAGTAATGGAATTGAAAAGTTATAAGTGAGTAAAGAGTCGATTTTTAAGAAAAAACACTTTGGGTTAATCTGATAATCAACTTTTCAAAATTCGACTACCATGTTGATTCATTCTTGAAATATCTGAAATTTTTGTTGGTTGGTTAAACCATTCTGGCAAATTTTTGACACCATATCAAAACGACATATCATAACATGTTTGTTGGAATTGCCAGCTACAGCTAAGGATGGACAAATATTTCTTTTTCTGTTAGAAGATTTTTCTCTGTGTTGTCTTAAAATATCTGTAGATTACTTTTAACCCTTTTGTAAATTTAGTGTATTTTTCATTTAGAAAATATATTAAATAAATTTAGCAAATCTATATCTCCCCCCCCCCCAAAAAAAAAAAAAAAAAATAACTATATATATATATATTTGTCTAGAATATTTTATAGAAAACGCTTTATAATAGTAAAAAAGCTTGTGAATGTAAAATGTTACTAAAATATTCAAGAATATACACCACAAACCATATCTTTATGATGTCTTAATAACACATAAAACTTTTATTTTTTTTTTTTTTTTGATATTTTCTTTACAAACTTTTTGCTTTTGTGAAAAGAAGTTTGTAAGAAAATACCTTCAATAGGTATAAAGTAGTGCTGGAATAAAAGATTCTAGAATAATATAGAATAAATCAATAAGATTTTAACAATAGATTACCCCTTGATGATAGATCTTCCAGCAAAAGTGTCTCATAGTAAAATTATGATTAGTAAGATAATTTACCCCTTGTTATCCAAATAGAATATTATTAATTTCCTATTAGGTTAATGTGGTAAACTATCATTTACCCCCTGAAATAAATACGGTGGCAAATTATTATTAACTATAGGATTCGACACTCATTTCCAAACATATATAAGGAACATGAAGTTGTCGATAACTCAAATTATTTTCCTCACTACTTCTTATACATCATGTATTTTATTTTACTTTATATTATCCTTTATATAATTTTTAGATCACTGAAGAACAAATATTGGAAAAACATCTCCAATAAATAGAATGCATATAATACACATAAACATTTAATAAATACATAATAATATATTTTAAGCTAAGAATGTTTACTGCTAATAATAATATTAGTAACGGCGCTCATTCTTATCAAGTAGCAAATTAGTTTAAAAACTTAACTTAAATTGTTAATTTTAGGTCATTTATTGTTGTCAAAGGATATGTGAAAGTACATTTATATAAAATTGTTTATTTTACATATAGTCTTTGTAACATTTTGTATTTTAACGATTTGTTTAAAATTTTCTCGTTTCAATTTTTTTTTTTTAAAAAAAAAGTTATATTAGACAAAACCGAAAATAATGTTAGTAAATGACCCAAATTGAGTGCAACCAAACAGATATAAATCACTGTATATTGCCTTAGAAATACCCATATACATTATTACCACGAAGTATTCATAAGAAAAGAACCAACTCTATTTTTCGTTTAATACTGAAAAAACCTATATTACCATTCTTCAAACTCATGACTAGTAAAAAAAAAAACATCCTCTTAAACAAGAACCCAATACTAAAAAAAATAAAAATTTAAATAACGTTACAGTTCAGTTCAATGTTAATGTATTAAAGAACCTCATTTTAACTATTGACAAATTAAAACTATAAATTCAAATGGTTATAATAGAATATTGTATAATATAATTAAAGCAATATAAATAGTTATACACCTAACACAACCAAAAACCAAATGCTACTATTAATAACCTGAGTAAATAGAGAAATTAAATAATTCCTATAAGTTTAAAAGGAAATATTTTACTCAAAACTTCAAAAGTTATATTCTTTATTCCCTATAAATACTATTCGTGTAAATACCAATAAGTTTTCACACCAGTTCATTAATATATTAAAAACCTATTCTATATATTATCGTGAAATCTTTTTTTATGACCTTTTGTATCCAAAATTTATAATGTCAGTGTTAATTGTTTAAATAAAAAAAAATAAACCTAGGTCATATATTTCTATTTATTGTAGAAGAAGTCACTCATCATTAATATACTTGTTTATTTTATATTTTAACTTATTTTGCTAAGGAAACATAAAATGAAAATTTATGTATATATTTACCTTAACTAGAAATATGTTTAAGGTTTTTAAATTAGGATAATACACTCTTTAAACTATTTTTAAGATTCAGAAAAATAATTTCTATCAATTAAATCTGGAAAACTGATTTAAAAGAATTATTCAAAAAAAAAAACTGGTTTATCTTTACTTGAAGGCACTTGCCCCTCTATCCCTAAGTTACACATTGCTTATATGAGTCTCGCATATAATATGTTTCTCAATATTATTACATTGAAGATTAGAAGTTCACTATTTAAGCGGAGGTAACCTTACATGTATTGATATTGTAATAGACAAATCTCTTTACATGCTAATCCCACAAAAATAAAAAAAAAATACTCCAATATTAAATTGTTATCATTACTATTATTATTATTATTAATATGCTTTGGTTCAATACTAAAAAGGCCCCTAGCTTCCCATCTTTAAAAACTTTATCTGAAGAAAGTGACAAAATAATAAAAGCTTCTTATAAATGTTATACTGAATGCACAATAAGAAAAAAAATATTTACTTTTTATTAAACCAATTAAAAATTATAAACCACCTAGATAACCAATAGTATCTTATCATAGTTTATTAGGTTTCGATTAACTGATTCTTATTTCATCAGTTCAAATTGCTTAACCTCTGGAAAAATCGTATTCAACTGTTGACTAGTAAGCAAAACGCCCCACCCTCATTTGAATCAAATATGAATACCGATAATAATATCATTAATACACCTTTATCACCATCCTCTTCCTTCTCTTTCTATATGTCTTCTTCATTTCTTGCTATTGATTTTTGGATGGGTATACAGAAATATCGAATACCTATGGGTGGTCAAGAATATAGTAAAGTACCTAATTTTGGTAATACTAAACTACGTACACTAATACTAGATAAATCATTAAATAATATTGCTTTATCAGACACAAAAACCTCTTCACAAAACAACAAAGTAAAATTCAATTTGATTGTCCCGTTCAATAGGTGGATAAAAAATTTAGCTATTTGATTCCCAGGGTCTCTGATAAATCAAAAAAGGAAAAATTATGAGGTTATATCATTAGCAACAATATACAGACCACATAAAGTTCAGAGATGTGCTGATTTTGTAGTTGAATAATTTGATCATTGGGATCGTTTCTTAAAGATTAATTCCCCAAACCCAAATACAGAATAATTACCATTGTTACCTCTATGTTTCTATCAATTAAGATCTTATATTATCTAATATTTTAATCGTGTCTCTCCAAATGATCCTAATGTAGCATATTTCAGTTATGCTGCCATTTTTAAACCAAGTTGGTATAATATATCTCGTCCAACATGGCAAATAATATATAATTATTCTAATGGAAGACTTGAGAATGGTAATGGTTAAGGTGAAAGGTTTGTGCTGAGATCAATATATATGGGTGCATTGCATGAATTAAAATATTTAGATGTAATCTGTTGGCAAAATAAATTAATCTTGAAAACACCATTGAAACCAGATCCATTTCCCTAAATAAATAAGTAAACTAATTTAAATTCTTCAAGAAATGTAATTATATTAGTCGATAAATCCTTCTTTTCTCTATACACTGTCCTCAAAAAATTTTTTTGTATCCCTTTATCTCTGATTCAATTTAATCTTTACTTCAATCTCATCATGAATATCCTCCAATTCATCACATAATTTCTCCATTGATTCTATTCTCTGCTCAATATCGTTAAATTGACCCATGTATTTTTGTCTCAGGGTTTCTACTCTAGATAAAGTATCCTTATTCATCACATGGAAGGTTTCATTGATTTTATTCAATAAAGTTTTATTATATTTAATTTTGTCATCAAATTCTGATATCCATTGAACACTCTTCGTGTCCACATATTCCTGTAATGATTTTATACATTCTTCAATATCTTTTGAATTCATATTTTTCAACACCACTTCTTATACACTTATATATCTGTATACACTTGAATAGTACAATTAATGCTTCCAGTATCAATAATTAGTTGTTCTACTCTATGTGTCTTTCATATTTGTGTAACTCTCTGTTCTACTTGCTTTTCATTCAAAAGGTGAACTATTTCATTCTTCTTTTTTTTTTTTCCCTTTCGTAGAAACGATTGAAAAATATATCAAGCAATGCAATAAGCGCACTACTTAAACATACATATCAAAGGTGGGAAAAGTAAAAAAGATCAAGTCATTTAAGAATATTATATTCGATCTATTCTAATTGTACTAAGTGTGTATGGAACTGTTCCCAATTATCCAATTCTTAATAGATCTTATAAAATCAAGCTGTACAGACAAGAAAAAAAAAAAGATAAAGATAAAAAAATGTCCCAGTCCATAATTAGACCTATTGTAGGTTCATTTGTAGTCAAATTTGATATGAAGAAGGGGAACACTCTAGTATGGTCACGTAATTGTGAACCGTTTCAAAAAGAATCGTCATCCTCATTGGCATTTAAGGCCATGCCATCAGGCATACACGACGAAATTAATGACACAATTTGTTTTACTGCCACACATTTCGATAATAAATCTTTATATTTGGGATTAGCAACCTTCAATCAAAATTCGTTTGAATTAATCAATGAAGTGTCACAATCAAAATCTAATTCGCAAAACAAACACACTATTGACAGAGAGAAAATTAAAATGTTTTCGTTTGCAATTATTTTAGATATTAAAATTAATGAACCTAACAACAATATGTCAAATATTATTAATTCAAATATCCAATTTTATTCAGCTCAATTAACTTCTACTTTGAAATCATGGCTATTACAAAACATTAATGGTAATGACTATAACAAAGATACTCTGGATACCATCCTTTTAGAACATTTTCATAGCAACTATTATCAGAATCCCACAATTTTCACTACTGATTCTATTTATTCTTCACAGAACTCTGTAGAAGAATCATTTGTAAATTATACAAAGTACTGGTTAGAAGAATTAGGTCCTTTATTATTTATTATATGGAAATCAATTTTATTAAATGAAAGGGTATTAATCTTAAATTTATCGAATGAAAGAATTTTCAAAATCAATGCATTATGTCATTTCATTGAATTACTTTCAATTAATCAACCCTCACCGCCATCTCTTCTTTTATCCTCACCTAAAAAACCATCCAACTTTTTAAATTTATTCACTATTGGTATATCCGATTTAGATGATATGAGAAATACTTTTTCCAACACCAATCAAGGGTATATTGCATGTACGAACGATAGTCTATTAGAATTTAAAACAGAGATTTTTGATAAATTAATTAAAATAGAATCAGATACAGATGGAGGTATGCATATCACCATTACAGATAGTGATAATAACATAATAAGAGCTACGCCGAATGATTTACGATTGAGTGATTGCTTATTTAAACTGCTGAATATTCAAGACGAAATTTCAAAGAGCCGGATTGATAAATATAATGCTATGACCGAACCTATCTCTTGGACAGAGTTCTTTTGGGATGAATTATACTTTTTGATGACGATAGGGTATCTGAAGCCATCTTATCAAAATATTAGAATAGATTTACCAAATGACAAACAGAGGATCCCTAACAGATTGAATGATACGATTGTTTTCTTCTTAATAGACATTTTCCAAGCAAGAAACCAAGGCTTACATAATGCATTGGAGACTGTTTTACTATCTAAGGAATTTGATGAATTAAATGATGATAGTATTTATTTGCACCCAAGTGATTTAAAGACTTTACAGTTGGATTGTTTCAGTAAACAGGATTTTGAATTCATTATAAATTTAAGTAAGAAGTGGTTCGATAAAAATGTGAAAATTACCGGATTCTCTGATTACCTAAACATAGCATGTTAGTTAAAATAAGGACTAATATCAATTGTACGAACAAAAACACAACAAGAAGCAAAAAAGCTAGGAAGTAAAAAATAAAAAAAAAAGAAAGATAAATAACCCCACATAGATTTAGACGTATATATAAAAAAAAAATATTGCATTGACATGTAAAATGAATATAAAAAAAGTAGTGAATAAATAAAATGGCGGGGGCAATATTACTTAAAAAAAAATCAATAATTAAATATTAATTTTACAATAATCTAATTCAATGTTCTTTTTCCTTTATTATCATCTTTGTTTTATCAACATTAAATAATTTAAATTATTAACCATAATGCACACGCAATAATAGAAATACCAATAATAGCAGTAATGATACCAGCACCTATCCTTGAGCCTTTAGTAATATTCAGAGGAGCTAAGTTTGTTGGATAGGTTTCTGTACCAGCAGCTGGGTTACCAATAGAGCTACCACCAGTAGTAGCGGTGTAAGGAGGTGGTCTTTGTAATGCTCTAGTATTAATCATGACTTCCAAAGCAGCCATCTGTTCACCAAGACCATAGTAACCATCCCAACCATCAACAAACCAGTTCAACCCACAAGTGTGTCCATCAGTACCACCAGAACATGATTTTGCAGCAGCTTTAGCTGAAACATTTAATAACTGCAAAATATTTTCAGAAGTCTCTGGTACTAACTGTGCAGTTAAACCAAGGAAACGAGCAAAATAAGCTTTAAAAGAACGTTGATCTGTGTTACAAGACAAAGTAGGTTGACAAGCGGCTTCATACATGACACCTGTAGTGCCGTTGAAAAACACTTGTGAAGCATTTAACAACTTCTTAGTTCTTTCATGCCAGATTTCGTCTTCAGTGAAGTTATACAGGTATGCACAACCAGATAATAATAAACCTTGATTATAGGTCCATTGGTATTTTGTCAACTTGGTACAATTATCAGTCACTGAAGCACCGTCATAAACAAACATATATGTACCATTAGAGATCAATTGGATACCATACATCCAATCCCAAACTTTTTCCGCCCAGTCTACATAACTTGTGTTGCCAGTATACCTAGCCAACCTA
Organism: Arxiozyma slooffiae; assembly: GCA_017347545.2. Lineage (NCBI taxonomy): Eukaryota > Fungi > Ascomycota > Saccharomycetes > Saccharomycetales > Saccharomycetaceae > Arxiozyma > Arxiozyma slooffiae. Next base: position 274,393 of record JAFHAQ020000029.1, on the reverse strand, counting down.
GCAGCAAGATGGAAAAGAGCACCATTAGAGACAGTATTTTTATAATCGTAACCTGTGTTCCAAATAAAAATTTGCCACCTTAACCCACCACCACAGGTAGTATCATCCCAACGTAAAGCCATTGTATTAAAGACAGCTTGAGCCAAATATAACCACTGTGGAGAGTCCTTTGGAGGGTTAGTAAAATTTCTTTCGGCAGCGGCCATTGCGGCGATCCCCCAAAAGGCTTGATCATCATTACCTTCCGTTGTGGACTGATTCAATGGGATATAATTATCATGTTCACCAGTTTGATGTAACATCGCTGCCATAATTAAATCATTATATGTATCGTTTTGCATATACCACCAATAATCTATCATGCTTCCCCATGCACCACCTGCCTCCCACCAATAATATGGGGATGCAAACATACCAACGGTGTTACCATATTCATCCCCAGTGTAGTAGTCCATCAACCCATATGCGACTAATGAAGTGGCATCGACTAAAGATTGTGGATTATCTAAATCCAATTCCAAAGCTTTAGAATGGGCGATAAAAAGGGATATTATGAAATTCTTTTTATTAAATTTCATACTGCAGGTATGAAAGTCAAGTAACAATAAAACTTTTTGATGTTTATATATTTAACAAGTTTTAAATGGATAGACTTGAAACTAAATCAATTAGTTTGTATCTCTCCGCTCCCTATAAAAATAAAAAGAAAGAAGAAAAAGAAGGGTAGGACAACTCTGTAAACAGTAAAGATGAACCCTCCCCCAATTATATAGCGACTTACCGATGATAAGTCTTTATTTTATATTTTCCCACCTTCCAGTTTTTTTTTTTTTGTTATATCAAGATATAGAAAGTACAACAGTATGACTCTATTAAAACATCAAGCATGTCAAGTCAGAAAGCAACCACTATATTAATAAAACAAAAAATAAAACAAAGCAAAAAACAAAACAAAAGAATAAGACAAAAACAAAACAAAAAAAAAAAAAAAAGAATACTTAAACCACTCAATTCTACAAATCCAGTCTTATTAATGTATCTGCACTGACCACCTAGCAACAAACAGCAAGAAACGAGTATAAATGCTTTCCTCGACCTGTCTGTTCCTTTAACCTCTGTGTTCAACCATGACTACCTTTATTTTTTTGCTCCACCTACAAATAACGAAAATGTGATCCACACAGAAACAACAACAACAACAACAACAACAAAATAATAATAATAATAATAACTAACCCACTCGAGAATAATAGTCGTGACACACACCCACTTTTTTTTTGTTTGTTGTAAATCAAAGAAGATTGAGAGGGTGTATGGGTGCATGCCACGTGGGTGACGCGTCTCTCTGATTCTTTATTTATTTGCCTTCTTTCTCACGCGTAAACCTCGAAAGGAAGAAGAAAAACCTTTCACTTCAAACATTTTCATCAGCTATTGAATAAATGATCAAAATACAGAGTGTGTATAATAAATAATACTAGTAAGACAAACAAACAAACAAACAAACAAACGAAAAAAAAAAAAAAGGAAAATGTTCCCCAGTGTAACTATCCTAACTAATTAACTCTATTCTTAATATTCATATCTACCCTCTACCAATACATAACGATTAAAAAAAAAAAAAAGAAAGAACCAAGGTTAACCAATATATATATATAATTAAGTAAATTTGAATTCAATTTCAAAAAAACAAAAAAAGAAGTATGTTTAGACAAACAAAAAAAAGAATTGCTTCTAGAAGAAATTTCGATTCGTATAGTGATTCTAATTCAGACGGTTTCCAATCAGGGAAAGATAGTTATGCAAAGCTGAATTTAAAAGATGAAAAAGAACTTTATAGTAAAATATACTCAAATAAATTATCATTCTACGAGATCCCGCCAAGGGGTGAAATCACGATAGAACAATTTGAGACATGGGCGATTTCAAGGTTGAAAATCTTGTTAGAGATCGAATCTGGCATCTCAAGAAACAAAAACTTAAACGAAATCGAAACTTTAATTAAACCACATTTCAATAAATTTTTATCATTAAACGGTGACAACTATATGGACAAGAAGAAAGACTATTACTCACATTATATCCTGAGACTATGTTTTTGTCGCACTAAAGAACTAAGAGAAAAATTCGTTAGGGCAGAGACCTTCCTTTTCAAAATCAGATATCAAATGTTGAATTCTTCAGATCAAATGAAATTCGTTCAATCATTAAACCTACCACTCTTACAATACATCTCCGAACAAGAAAAGAATAAATATGCAAATGAATTATACCAAACGATTTCTCCACAGTTACAGTTCCAATTAAATCTAAACGATGAACAACAAAGACAGAATTACTTCCAGAATGAAAGATTCATTAAATTGCCATTCGAGAACGTTATCGAAATGGTTGGCAACCGTTCCGTTTTCTTAAGGGATGGGTATGCATATTTACCTCAATTCCAACAATTAAATTTGATCGCATCTGAATTCGCTAACAATTTACAAGTCCAACTAATTAAAACTTTCCAATACTTACCAAGATTAAATGAGGATGATAGATTAGTACCTATTTTAAACCATTTATCATCTGGTTACACGATCTCTGATTTCAATCAAAATTCAAATCAATATGGTAATAACGAAGACGGTGACATAACTGCAGAGAGTGTTTGGACAGAGCGGATCAGTAAACATTACCCATTATGTATCAGAAACTTGTTTAGAGGTTTAAAAGAACATCACCATTTGAGGTATTACGGTAGACAACAATTATCTTTGTTTCTAAAGGGGATAGGGTTAAGTGCTGATGAATCGATGAAATTTTGGACAAAGGCATTCACAGACGGTGGTCATATGAGTTTAGAAAAATTTAATAAAGAATATAGATATAATTTTAGACATAATTACGGGTTAGAAGGTAATAGAATCAATTATAAACCATGGGATTGTAGGACTATTCTAAGTAAACCTAGACCAGGTAGAGGAGACTATCATGGCTGCCCATTCCGTGATTGGAGTTCGGATAAATTGACAATAGAATTAACTAAATTAGGGCTAACAAAGACCCAGATTAGTAGTGTGTTAGATTCATGTGAAAATGGTGAATATATCGTGGCGAACACTAAAGTATTTGAATATACTCACAATTTAACGGATAGTGATTTGAAGAAAGAAGGATTAACTTTAATGGATCATCCAAATTTATATTTTGAAAGATCAAGACAACTTGAAAAGAAGCAACAGAAGTTGACAGGTTAAAAAATTGTTAAACATGAAACATATATATATATATGAAACCCCAGATAAAGCATAACAGAACGATACATTATATATATGATTATCAACGCAACAAAGTAGCACGAATAATAAATAAGTTATATAATAATGTTTATAGTTGCTTATTTACAGATTTAATGAACAAGTGAAACTAAATAGTCATACACATACACACATGCATGTATATATATATATATATATAAGGAAAGACGTAAAAATAAGATAAGTATTTTTTTACTTTTACATCATACCTGGCATCCCACCTGGCATCCCACCTGACATGCCACCTTGAGAAGCTGGTGGTTCAGGAGCATCAACAATAGCGACTTCAGTAGTAGCTAATAGAGAGGCAACACCAGAGGCGTCCACCAAACCGGTTCTAACAACTTTGAATGGATCAATGATACCAGAAGAGATCATATCGACGTACTCACCCTTAGCGGCATCATAACCTTTAGCGAAATCTTCGCCATATTCATCGATCAATTTACCAACAATGACGGAACCTTCTTCACCTGCATTTTCGATGATTTGTTTAGCTGGTTTAGTAATAGCTTTTCTAATGATATCGACACCCAACTTTTGATCGAAATTCTCGACTTGGACGTCATCCAGGACTCTTGCGGCTTTGACTAAAGCGGTACCACCACCTGGCAAGATACCTTCTTCGACAGCGGCTCTAGTGGCGTTTAAAGCATCGTCATAACGGTCCTTCTTTTCACTGACTTCAACTTCAGAGGCACCACCGACTCTAATGACGGCAACACCACCAGACAATTTAGCTAAACGTTCTTGTAATTTCTCCTTCTCATAAGAATTGGAGGTAGTGAGATCAATAGAGTTTTTAATTTGTTCGATTCTTTCTTGAATAGCATCTTTGGAGCCATTACCATTTAAGATAACGGTATCCTCCTTTGTGACGGTTATTGAATCACAAGAACCCAGATGTTCCAAAGTACAATGTTCTGGCTTCAAATCCAATTCCTCAGTGAACACGGTACCACCAGTCAAGATGGCGATATCACCTAAAGTGTTCTTTCTATTATCACCGAAACCTGGTGCTTTAACAGCACAGACTTTGACTTGACCCCTTAATTTGTTTAAGATACAGGCAGCCAAAGCTTCACCGTCGATATCTTCAGCAAGGATCAGTAGTGGTCTTCTACTTTGATTAGACAATTCCAAAGCGGGTAAGACATCTTGAATAGAAGAGATTTTCTTTTCACTTAAAAGGATCAAAGGTTTCTCGAACTCGACTTTCCCCGATTTAGCATCCGTGATGAAATATGGAGAGATGTAACCACGATCGAACCTCATACCTTCAGTGACTTCCAGTTCATCATTTAGAGTCTTCCCTTCTCTTATGGTGATGACACCTTCTTTACCTACTTTCTCCATAGCTGAGGCCAATAATTTACCGACGTGAGAATCACCATTAGCGGAGATAGTAGCGACCTGAGCGATCTCAGAAGAAGTAGTGACTTCCTTTTTATTTTCGGATAAGAAATTGATAACTTTCTCAACGGCGAGCTGGGACCCCCTTCTCAAGTCCATTGGATTACATCCAGCAGCTACATTTTTAACGGATTCAGTGAAGATGGCTCTACCAAGGACAGTAGCGGAAGTGGTACCGTCACCAGCGGCCTCATTAGTCTTCGAGGCGACTTCTTGTAACAATTTAGCACCCATATTTTCGAATTTATCCTTCAAGACGACAGCCCTTGCGACAGTGACACCATCTTTAGTGATCTTTGGGGCACCGAAGGGTTGTTCAATGAGAACGTTTCTGCCCTTTGGACCTAGAGTGGCGGAGACTGCATCGGCTAGAGTCTCAACACCTTTTAGTAGGGCTGCTCTGCCTTCGACACCGAATTTGATATCTTTGAAGGCGGAGTAAGAACGTCTTAGGAGTGGTCTTAAACTGTATTGAGAACGAACAACAGATGATCTTAACATATCTTTGGTTATTCCTTTTTTCTGATTCCTTTTTTTCTATCTATCTACCAGGGATTATGCAATAATTAAACTATTAATACTCTTAGGAGGTGGTAAAGTGAAAGTAAAAAAGTAAAAGTAAAAAAAAAAAGAGAAAGAAAGAGATTGATTGATTATTAGTCTTTGTGCTTTTTTACAATAAGAACAAGGGCAAGAAAGCAAAGGAGGGTAACAAGTAGTCACATGAAGTTTCTTCTTATACATATGTATATATAATGATACTACTAATAATATAATGCATTTGAAGTAAATATTCCAAATACAAGAATGCTGTTTTCATAAAAGTTGAAAGAGAAAAGATGGTATTATTTTTTTCCAACCAACCAATTCACGAGACAGACTCGTGGAATGTGACCAAAAAAAAGAAGAGAAACACACCCACACACCCACACACCCAACAGAGGTCTGTGAGAATGTGGTATGAATGTATGGGTGTATTGGTATAGTTGGTTGGTTACTCATGTATATGTATGTATATATATATATACATACTTGTGTGATCTTTTATGTTATACTTTATTTTTAGAGGTAACCTAGACTGGAGGACCTGTTAATTTTACATATATATATGTATAAACCCAGTCTCATTTTTTTTCTGTGTCAAGAGACGCGTAATATTTCTTGGTTTTTGTCAACTAACGCGTCTGTCTGTTTTGTCTATCCATTTCTCTTCTCTCTTTCACATTGGGAATTTATTTGCTATTAAAATCTAAAAACAAAGAAAAACGACAGATAGAGATAGAGATAGAGACACAAACAAACAAAGAAACAAACAAATAAATATACAAATATACAAATATACAAATATATAGAGAGTTTATTTTTGATCAATTTACATCTACACACAAGAAAACAACAACATAACACAACAACGTTATTACATCACGATGATTAATAGCAACGGTTCACCAACCCCTAGACGGTACACATCATCTAGACCCGACTTGTATAACTATGAAGATAGAGACCAAAACAGATACATGAACCCAAGAGAAAAACTGATTCCTAGAGAATATTACGAAAATGTCAGAACTGTCGATGAGTTGTTGTCTGAAATAAAAATGTTATCTAGACAACTACGTGAACAACAAGATAGAGAATTGAAATTAAGAAATCTGTGCGAGACTTTGAAGGGGAAACTGAGTAAATATTTCCAGTTTCGTGAACTTGCTTTCAAATATAAACAACAGAGAGACGAACTTTCTTATAAACTTTATAAAAAAAATATTTATACTGATACTGATACTGATGATAGTGATGACGAGGATCTTGCAGGTTTTGAAGTATCTAATCTTAATAAAAATTCAAATGATGATCAGATTTATATTTCTAAAAGAAAAAATAATATTATTCATAATCGAAATAATAACAATAAGTCGTCTATATCTTCCAATAAATCAGAATCGAATAATAAAAATGACAACGATTCAGAGACAAAAGAACTAATTAATAAATTGTATGAAATGATAACTAGTTTAAAACAAACTAATATAACAATGTCTCCACAATCTAATGATATTAACAAAAGTAGTAGTGATAGTGGTAGTAACAGTATGAATAACAACAGTACTAATAATAAATCCAAATACTTATCAGAAAGAGATTTGGATATTATTAAGACAGAAGAATTGAAAAAACTAGAAGATGCAGTTCAAGAATATCGTCATAAATTGGAAGCAAAGAAAGCTTATGAAAGACGTAAGATTTCTGCTCAGCAAGAAATATTACAAATTCAAGAGGAATTAAAAAATTTAGATACAGGGTTTGGTTCCATTGACAATAACAATACTAATAATAATACAAAACATAGAGTGAAATTTACAGAAAGTGGAACAAGAAATGAATCCATTAGACCTAAATCAAGAAACAAATCAACCGTTAGAGAAAGATTCGATAACATCGGTAATGAATTTGATGAAACATCATTTTTTCAGACCAACTCAACATAACTTAGATTCAAAATTCGTTGACACTCTAATAGTTTGTTCAAATGAAGGAAAAAAAAAAAAAGATGTAATAATAACATATAGTATTTATGAAATGTATAAATCTTCATAATGACTCTCGGTATATATTATTGTACTGTTTTCGTGATGCCTTTTTATACGAATAATAAAATAAAATAAGAAGGGAAGAAGAAAAGCAAGTAAAATTACCTTATCAATGAACAATTGTCACACATACACACACCTAATCTAATCTAACAAAAAAATCCTCAATTAAGATTTTTGAAGGAAAAACCCACTAATAAAAGAGATGTCAAATCATCAAATCCAAGTTGATTGAATTTTTTATATATTGTCAAAAGAGAGAAACCAAAGAAAAAAAAAAAAAAAAAAAAAAAAAAAAAAAAGAGCAGCGTTAAATCATCATGGATGAAAAAAGAATACTCCGATGCGGGGAGTCGAACCCCGGTCTCCACGGTGAAAGCGTGATGTGATAGCCGTTACACTACATCGGAAATCTTCGAAAGAGTGCAATTTTGAAGATTATTATATATGATAAGTAAAATCACGAGACAATTATTTTGTTTTTATTTTGTTTTTTTTTTTTTTTCATGAAATGCGGAAAGAATTTCCGCGTAAGAAATGCAATATTTTTAATCGGATTGATGAGGGGAAAATAATTCCGAGTTATTTGTTTTTTGATTTTTCACACTTGTTTTTTTAATAATAATAATAATAATAATAATAATAATAAAAAAAAACAACCCTCAAGAGAAAAAAAAACAAATTATTCTTCCTTTTCTTTATGACGCTTTGAATTGACAAGAGTTTTTTAAAATTACCATTATAGAAAGAAATGTAAAGGATATCACTAACTACAAGAGACGTAGAATTAAAATATTCATTGTCAAATAGAATGTATGACTGTAGTTAACATATAAAAAAAAATTACTATAACAATGAATTTTATTAAATGTGCTATATGGGGACCGGATCCAAAGGAACAACATCGTAAAATTAAAGCGTCTTTAAGAAAAAATGGAAGGCAAATAGATCGAAATATTAATGAATTACAAGCACTACAAAGGAAGACAAAAGAACTAATCAAAAGATCCGCTAAACAAAACGATCTAAAAGCTGTCAGAGTTTATGCTAAAGAACTGTATCAAATAAATAAACAATACACACGGATGTATACATCAAAAGCACAATTGGACTCTATAACTATGAAGGTGGAAGAAGCTTATAAAATGAAAAATCTAACAAATTCAATGTCTGTATCAACGGGAATCATGAAAGAAATGAATTCTTTAGTCAGATTACCCCAATTACAAACTACTGTGATAGAATTAGAAAAAGAATTAATGAAAGCTGGAATTATGACAGAAATGGTAGATGACACTTTTGAAAATCTAGATATGAATGAAGAAGATGAAATGAATGAAGAAGTAGAGGAACAAGTAAACAAGATCATCGAGGAATACACCTCAAAGAAGTTTGCTACGATTAATAATGTACCTACAACACAATTACCAACTAAACAAACAGTAAACAATAAAGAAGACGAAGAAATACCAGAAGATAAAATAGACGAAGAAGCAGATAAAATGATTGCTGATATGAGGGAAAGATTAAAAGCTTTACAAGCTTAACCAACTAATGGCTTTCAGAATTTTTTTTTTTTCATTATAGTATTTCTCTGTAGTTAGATATAACCATTATTTTTAAATTGTATATATTTATATTCTGCATTTAAAATACTCCGTAAGATAATATGTTAGTTACTAGAAATAGCATGCTGACTTATAAGTGAGTCCCCAACATTACAAGAATTCAACCAATTTTTTAAAATCTCCTTTTCATGCTTTGCTTCAGTTTCCCCCTTCTCTACCTTTCATAGCAATTTTATGTCACTTGAGTCTTTTTTCCAAATTTTGTTTGCTTTTTTTTTTTTACATAAAGGCAAAAAAAAAAAAAATAAATGCAAAAAAATATTGCAAGAGTGAACCGATAAATATTGGAATAACAATTGCTTTAGCAAAAAGGAACAAAACTTGAAGAGTAGAATAATTTACTTTCTATTCCTAAATTCTTGATACAACTACATAACGGTTAATCTAAGATTCATATCTATAACTACTGAAGCAGTTCACATTACATTATCTATGAAGTTTTCACTAGGTGTTAAAAAGTCTCTTTTGACAACAGGTCTCCTTTTACTCTCACAATTACCAGCATTTTCTTTAGCAAACAAGGAAAAAATCAACGAAAAGGATTATGAAGTATGTGCTGGTATGTACTCAAAGGATGATTGGGGTGGGAAAGTTGATCCATTTATTTCGTTCAATGTAAAAAAATTCCAAAAGGATGAAGATGATACAGATGGTTTACTGTCTGTAGCAATATACGATTTCCAAGATTATCTTCACCTTGGTGTCAATTTATCAGATGGTTCTAAACAATATGTTTGTGATGATTATGCAGTTAGTGCTGAATTATGTTCTGAAGATGATTTAGGTAAATTTATTATAGAAACAGAGGCTTATGATCCTTACACAAAGGAGAATAAAACTTTAGTCAATCCAATTATGACATTCTCTCAAGATTTTGTTGGTTTACACGACACTAAATATCCTATTACAAAGACTGGGTTCTACTGTGTAACAGTTTTTACAAGTTCCAGTGATGTTAAATTCGATGCAGTGGTCAATTTTAGAAACGCTTACGGTCATTTGGCTGGTTCTGAAGTCAATAAATTGCCACTTTATGGGTTATTAGCAGTAGGTTATGTAATTGCCATGGCATTATATTTCTTTGCCTTCTGGAAACATAAGCACGAATTATTACCTTTACAAAAATATTTATTGGCATTCTACGTATTTTTAACTGCTGAGACTATTTTTGTTTGGGCTTACTATGATATCAAAAATGAAAAGGGTAATGTGGCAGGTACTAAAGTTTACATGGTATTTTTATCCTTGTTAACAGCTGGTAAATTAATATTTTCATTCTTCATTCTATTGGTTGTTTCCTTAGGTTATGGTATTGTATACCCAAAATTGAACAAGACTCTAATGAGACGTTGTCAATTTTATTCAATTTTCAGCTTCTTAATTTGTGCTGTCTTTTTAATTCAAAGTTATTTGGAAGATAATGAAAACCCATCTCCATTAATTTTAATTACATTTATCCCCCTAGCCCTTTGTATGTTAGGTTTCTATTTAATGATTTTAAGATCCATGACACAAACTGTAAGATATTTGAAAGAACAAAGACAAGTTGTAAAATTAAACATGTACAAGAAATTGTTGATTATTATTTACACTTCTTTGATTGTTTTAATGATTGGATTTATAATTACTATCGTCATTTTCTCTAGTATGAATACAATAGCTATGATTGAAAAGAATTGGAGATCTAGATTCTTCTTCACTGATTTCTGGCCAACTTTAGTCTATTTTGTTGTCTTTGTCACAATTTCTTTCCTATGGAGACCAACTGATACATCCTACATGTTAGCCGTTTCTCAACAATTACCTACCGATCCCGAAAATGTAGCTGATTTCGATTTAAGCGACCTTCAATCATTAGGTGACCAATTTGATGATAGTGACTTAGACCATCACGATGACCAGAGTATCATTACTAATGAAGAACACACATATGAAAATGATCCACATTCCAATTCCAACAACATCACACCACAAGACGACAATTTGGATTTCTCTGATAATGAAAATAGTCATGATGCAACCAATCATTCCAAATAAAATGTATGCTAAATTATAAATCAAAAAAAAAAAAAAGACGAAATGACTGAAGAAGTAAGTTTCAAGAACTGTTTATTAAGAAGTATACTTATCAATTACATGTAAACATTATACACTGATTTTATATATACATTATCTATAACAAAGGAATAACAATACAACTTTTTATTTACTGGGTATGTACTACTGTTATTATATTATCTCGAGTAAACACTCGGTAACAAACAAGCTTTATAAAACGTATTTATTAGTCTGAATCCTTTTGTAAAGGACCACCCTATATATTCCAATCAGTTAAATCTGAGTTATCTTTGTGTATATCTTAAAAACAGGAGACCGAAAGAAAGAAAGAAAAAAAAAAATTAAAAGAACGAAAGCATCATCTACAAAATTTCAACTTATAGTATCAATAGCTAATACTTTTTGTAACTTTCTTAAACAAAGAGAACATGAGATAGTAAAAGTTATACAACCCCAGAAGTCGAATACTTCATATATTATAGTTAAACAAATTGTACTGAATAAAATCAAGGATCAGATTGGATTGTTCCTATCTCCCTTTGAGCTTATTGTGTATTCATTATTTTTTTTTTCAACAAGAAAGAAAAACATACAAAAATATCACAAATTATAATCTCTGTGAGTAAGGATTATGGAAGAACATACAGTAGATTTAAATCAAAAAAGCACAATTGATAAGAATGGCGTGAGTCCAAATTTAGCATTTACTGCAACTTCTTCATCAGAAAAGAATAATGCGATGGTAACTGCTTTCATATCATCTTCAAGTGCCAATAAACATGATGGAACTCTACCATCAGAGACTCAAGTTAAGAAACGGACAAAGGCATCTAGAGCCTGTGACCAATGCAGGAAAAAAAAGATTAAATGTGATTATAATGAACTAAAAGGTATATGCGACTATTGTCAACGAAATAATAAAAGTTGTAGTTTCATAAGAGTCCCATTAAAAAGAGGGCCTTCGAAAGGTTATACAAAATTATATAAGTTAAATTCCACTACCAACACATATCCTATAAACAACAACAATGTTACTGATAATAACAATAATAAAAATAATAACCTTTCAAATACCAATATATATACTACCACAAATAAGAACCCAGTTATATCCAATGAAAATTCAGTATCAAGTTTACCTACTAATAATACAGCTAATATGACACCACAATCAAATCAAGTTTTGTTACCACCTTTATCACAGTATGTTTCTCAAGCAAATTTTCAACAAGCTAATGTTAACACAACTGATAATAATATTAAAACTTTTATCAATAATGGCCTTGATATATCTAGCAATGTAAATAGAAATACCGCCCAAAATTTTCTTAACCAAATGGGTCAACTAACTCCAACTTTAAATTTTACTCAACAACAATTCTGGAAAGTCCCATATCATGACTTACCCCTTCAAAAAAGGACTTCGATTGATTCTTTTGGTAGTGATTTGTCAATAAAAAATATGAATTTACATGAAAACATCATGTATAATTCAAGCACCAGTCATAATCAAAATCGTAGCGGTAATAGTAATACTATGATTCAATCAAACTCCAATCATGCAATACCTATCCCACACTCTGCTATAGAAAATAGTACTACCAACAATAGCACTCTCAGTAATAATCTTTTAGACAGCAGTGTCCATCCAGGTAGTGGGGGTAGATCTGGCAGCATTACAGGAAATAATAACAATACATATTGGCCATGTTTAAAAAATTTGAATACTACTACTAATAATGAGGAACAAAACTTACCTTCTAGGCGAACAAGTTCAATACCATCTCTCTTAAAGCAGACACCGTTTACGAATATTTCGGGACAACATCATCTACATACTTCAAACACACCTCAATTACCTCAGCTGTATTCATATTCCCAGTTCTATCAACAAACACATCAACAAACAACAGGACCAATAAGTTCATTTGACTATTTTGCCACAAGCGGATTTCATACAAGACATGGTTCCATTGCAAGTGAAGCTATGTCTCCTGGAACCTCAGCTAACACACACGAAAGAACTATAACACCATCCCAAGCAAAGGCAGATATTTTAGAACAGACTTCAACAAAGCCAATATTTGTCTCTTCCCTCGAAAAGGAGAAATCATCAACAATAGTATCTAACACAACAAAGTCACTTGATGGTGTCACCAGTGACCCAACTAGACATGACTATTTCGACTCTTCGAATAGATTAGAAGCGTATGAAAATAAACCAAGCAAACGTATATCATCCATAATCTCAATCAACTCCATTATGCGTCCAATAGAGACTAATAAAAATGAACATAAAGACAATAATTACAATGAAACTAAGAGTAGAGACAACAGTAGCATTAATTTCTCATCAAACTCTACTGAACTCCTAAACTCACCATCATATTCAATACAGCTTTCTAGACATGCAAAATCAATCACAAGGTCACATATGACATCTACGAGTGCCATTGGTACACCAGTTGACGACAACTTTAATTACCCTGCAGTTATATATGGACAAATCTCTGACAATGAATTAATTGATATTTACTATGAATTTATTCATCTTGGTTTTCCAGTAATACCTTTAAATAAAGAAACTTTACAAGATGAAGTTCTTGCCCAGTATAAATGTTCAGATTCAGCAATTCAAGAGTTAAATGATTATGTTGTCTTATGGTTTAGAAATTCTTTAGAATTGCTAGTGAGACTAGCCATCAAAAGGGGTAGTGGGTATTCATTATTTGATACACGCATATCATCTTTTATAAGACCTAATACTGTCGAGACTTCAAATAATAACAACTCAGAAGAAAATAAATTAGAAAATAAAGATGATGAAATATCTGGTAATAACAATGATTTAGGAAGAAATGATTATTTTGAAATTCAAACAGTTTTCATATCCGCTTTAAACGAGTGTTTTCAAAAAATCGTTGATATTCATCCAAAATTCAGAGAAAATAAAAGCTTGATTTCACCGAGGATCAAAGTAATTTATCTTTGCACATTTATAATATTGAATTACATCCTTTCTTATGTTGGTTATGATAATTCGTTTGTCCTTGGAATGTCCGTAACAATTTTCAATGAATTTAAATTATACAAACGACTGCTTGTTGATGAAATTCCAACAAGGAACGAAAAGGTGAATGAGGACAGTGCATGTTCAGTAGGGTATTCCGTAATTTTCAAACGATTATATATTCTTTTGATAGTTTTCGATTCACTTCAAAGTTGTATGTTTGGAGGACCAAAATTGTTAAACATTCCGATAAATTCAACTACTGATAAATTTTTCAATAGTCTCCCTGGTTCAGAATTCTATAATAATCATAAGCAAAATTTTGTTGAAAAGTGGTGTGTTGAATCCGATGCAATTAAATTATCTTATGTCATACAAAGTCTTTATCTGGGCGAGATGCTTACCGAACTTTCAATAAAGAGAAAATCTATTAATAAGTTTCAGACTAAAAAAAGTAATATAACCAATTTAAACTGGGCCCACATATCTACATTTATCAAGGTACGAGACACACCTATAGCACTTGCAGGACTATTTCACAAAATTCTTTTCATACGACAAAAGCTTACAAACAGTTTAATATCTTTACAAAACGATTATCCGTCAACTCCTAGTTTTGAAACAGTATCCAATCTTTCAGATATTTTAGTAGAACTGATATCCAAGATTTTCCAATTACTAACCTTAATATTTCAGTTAAATTCTACAAATAGTATCAACCCCGACATTGGATATTTAGAGGCAGGACAAAACCACCAAAACAAATCAGCATCTTTACACCAATCCATAGATAGTACTACTGAGAATTCTAGTAATTTCTATCAGAAATTAATAAATTTACATAAAAATAAAAATAAAAAGAGCGAAAACGAAGCTGTGGATAATAATTTAGAGGTTGGCACAGTATCTCCATTTTCTATTCCCATCATTTATGAATTACATAATATTATAAGCATAATAAATAAGTTACCAACAAATCTAATTCAAATGATCATGCAAATTAACTCAACCGACACCATGAACTCTCAAAATATAGTAGTTAAGTTATCAAATTCCATGAATGAAATTGTACAAATTACAAATCTTTTTAATATGGTTAAACCATTCAAAATATTTGACACAGATTTAAACGAACGTATACTTGGTAAGTATAACGACCAAGACTTGATTACAAGAAGAGAATTCATGTCTCAAAATCCAATAAGTGGTGAAAACGAAGTAGTAGATCATTCTATTAGAAGTGGCTGGAAATTATTAGACGATATTGAATTTGGTTGGTTATAAAATACCATGGATATTCTCCTAATAATAAATAATTCTTACACTTTAGAGTAGTGAAATAATATTATTATATATTTCTACTATAAAAACGTTTGTAGATACTCACGTAGAACTGTATTGTTATAAATATACGAAGGTATATTATTTCTGGTATACACAATAATATGCTTATTGATTTGTTAGCGTACTTTTCCTTTGAATATATTAGTTTCTTATTAATTATTATCAGCATTTGATCTTCTCACTATAACTGGTATAGTTACCTTAATAACTAAATTTCTAGTACTCTTTCATTTTCCTATGAATACCATATACCTTTACAAGTGATTACTTTATTTTTCTTCTTTTTAAGGAAACAAAGTATTTACTTGAAAACAAACCCACTACAAAATACATTTAACCCAAAGAAACCCTGTCACAAAGTGTTTATGAATGTGTTATTAAAAAAGTTATAATTAACAATTCACTTATGGGATTGATACAAACATACTTATATTTATTATTATTATTATTATTATTATTATTATTATTATTATTATTATTATTATTATTATTATTATTATTATCTTTTTCCTCTTTTTTTTTCTTCACCTGATGGTGATGATGTGTCATCAGAATTTGAATTTAATCAGCTAAGAATGTTAAAAGAACATGAAAATGGAATTTAATTTCTTCATGAATATGACTTATTCCAAAAACTTCAAAAAATATAACCGAATTTGAATTAAGTTATCAAGACCCAATGAATAAACCTGGCATAAATGCGACTTATCCAATCGATAAAAAAGATTATGTCCGCTGGGACCCAACTCAGGAATATTTGCTAATACCCAACAGTATTTTAAAGTCCATTCAAAATGACAGATAGAATATTGGGAAAGAAAATAATTTTACCCCTGGAATCTACAAAGTACTCTGCTAGGTAAAATGAATATGACATCAAATCATGATTTTAACAAAATACGTATGCGTTTGCTCAAATATTACGAGCCGCCTAATAGTATTAATAATACTAATCCATCATCTGAAGTTACTTATATGAAAGATTGGTTGAATACATAGGAAGTACATAATACTACATTTACCAAAGGTAAACTAAGCATTAAGATATCTCCTTTAGATGATGTCACTGACCAAATTGACTCTGGAAAAAGGTATAGGTTTAATTCGCAAAATGATCAATTTAAGTTACTAGTTCCTCAGATCGATTTCCAAGGCAAGTTAGAGAAAGAAAAATACCCAATAAATTCATTAGCAATGTATGACATTAAAAGAGGAAGAATACTATCATTTTCTGATAGTGTAAAGTTTCATTCACTGTTTGTATTTTAACATTATATAACCATCTCCGATGATTCTGATGCTGATAATAGAAAGGAGGAGACTAAAAGTATTTACTCAAAAGTCAAGAATATAATAAAAGAGTATTGGGATCGTTAAAATTACATCGATACAGTCACAATGCCAAGTATTCGTCAGTCCTATGATCATGCGATTAATAAGTGCGAATACGCAGTTTTTTTTACAATTAGAACCATGGAATCAGTACACAAGAGAAGAAATGAATCGAATAGAAAAAGAACTACATTAGCCCCTAGGAAGACCAATATAGATTTCTCATATTCCTCCACTCGCTATCTAATCAGGGTTTATGTATTAATCAGATTGTGACGTAGCTTTGAAATTTGATCCGATTAAAGGTATTCTTGCTTCAATTAACATCAGAACCATAAGACTTCGCATTCTTTTTAGAATATTACTATTTGTAACACAAATTTACCTTTTTCTTCGTCAAATGAAACATATGAATAATCCATCAAGTATTAACAAAATTTCATATTATTGCTTCTCTATGATCAATTTGGCCACTTTAAATAGGAAAAATCTTTGAATACTTGTCTTTTTCCATCCTTTATCTTTATTGGGTTCCACAGATTTTTAGAAATGCTGTCAAAAGTTTTCAACCAAGAAATGTCAGTTTAAGAAACAATAATGTGATACATAGAAGACAAAACAAACTCCCTCCGCTATGGTCATTTGTTATAGGTACCTCAATAAACAGAATTCCCAACGTCATATATATATATATTTATATATTCATCAAATAAAAATCGGACATCATGAGGACATGCAGTGCTACTTTCGTTATGGTTGTATTTCCAGATAGTTGTGTTATATTATCAAGATATCTTAAGTACGCGTTGGTTTTTACCACAACATAAAATACCAGAAGGATACCCCTACTACAAATCTGTTACGTTACAATATTTGTCAGAACATGGCGATTCCAATTCTACAAAATGATATACAACAAATTGTGCTATTTGTATGCCAGATGTGTTTGTGAACGTGGAAAGAAGTTCCAGAGACGCGTAAAGTCGACATATACTATTATATGGTTACACCATGTGATCACATATTTCATACAGAATTTCTAGAAAATTGGATGAATTATAAATTACACTGTCCTGTATATAGGGCACCACTACATTCAACTTAAGAACTTACGTGGAAATAATAATGTAAAAATTATATCGATGCTTCTTCTGATAGTAATATAAAGCCAGTCTAAATGTACGGCAATAGGCTTTTTTTTACAATTTACAATTACGGTTTTACATCATCAACCATTATCACGGTGTTATGGAAATTGGAACTTACCGCCATAACTTTTCCCGTTTTTCTTATTATATGCTTATAGATATATTTAATTTTTGAAAAGTACTAAACCTATTTGTGAGGTAAAAAAAAAGATTTCAACATAGTATTCTCGAGGAGAACCACCTAGATTTCCCTGTATATCTTCTAAGTTTGCCTAGAAATTAACCATTATTATAGGATCATAACCTGTCACAATTCCTTCATTTTTTCAATATAAACCAATAATATATAATACAGATAACACCTAAAAAGAACAAGAAAAAAAAAGACAGGTCCAAAATAAATCGAAGCATGTCCATTTGACATTGATATTTTATTGTTAAACACTGAAGATATATATGCTATCATCTGCAATGAAATCCTAAGTACATATAATAGAGATCCACCAACATTTGATTATAGATTGCAAATACAAGTTGATTAAACATTAGTTTCTTCCTTTATCATACGATGAATATAATGATTTAAATATGAAAAGTTAAAAAAAAAATTAAATAACCCACTTTTGCATATTTACCAGTTTTTCAAAAATTAATACATTATTTTCATGAACGCAATGTTCCTATCGCACTATGCATCTCATCAAATAAGACAAAGTTCCATGAAAAAAACTGACCATTTGAAGAGATTTGATTATTTTGATGTTATCATTACTGGTGATGATCCAAGAATTCCTAAAGGTAAAGATAAACCATGTTCAGGTATATATCATATAGGATTTAAAAGAACTTAATGAAAAAATTCAATAGTTATTTTAAAGCCAGAAGACTGCATGATCATTAAAACTGGAATTCCAGGTGTCATTACCGGGAAAAGCATTGGATGCACAAGTGATTTGAGCTTTGCATCCTGACGCTGTTGAATTTCTGGACGAAACTGATGCTATAGTTGAAGGTAAAGGTGAAACCCAGTCATCTTTAGAAGATTTCGATGAATGCAATTATGGATCATAAAATAATCAATTAGTAGTTTAATGTAATGTATACATATAACATACAATAATAAAATATGAACCTGAAACATCCTAGTCACACTATAATTAGTGATTACAAACTAATAGAGTTATATATTATTATTATTATTGTATTTTTATTTATTCATTTATTTATTTATTTAATACTATACAGAATACTCTCTTATGTGTATATATGAAAATTATCTTAAAGAGATGTTCAATGTTTCCATTTATCATATACATAGACATACATACATATATATGTATATTTTACAAAGGAGAATGTTTGAAAAGGAAAGAAATACTTTCGCCGTTATGTAAACGACGAATACTTTCAGAAAGAACACTACTAATATCGATGACATCCAACTTTGGACATTCCTTCATTTTTTCTTCAAAAGGAACGGTGTTTGTACATACGACTTTATCCAACTTGGAATTATTAATGTTTTTAATGGCATTACCAGAAAGAATACCATGTGTAACAATGGCGATGACAGATTTAGCACGATTTTGTAGTAAGATTTCTGCGGCTTTAGCCAATGTACCACAGGTATCAGCCATATCATCTACAATGATACAAATCTTATCGGTGACATCACCAACAAGAACCATACGAGAGACTTCATTGGCTCTTGCTCTTTCCTTATGAATCAAAGCAAAATTCAAATCCAAACGATCAGCAAGCCCAGCTGCACGTTTAGCACCACCGGCGTCTGGAGAAATAATGATAGCTTCTTCATAGTTGACATTTTCTTTAATGTATCTAACAACACTTGGTTCAGCGTATAGATTATCGACAGGAACGTCAAAGAAACCTTGAATCTGAGCAGCATGTAAGTCCATAGTGATAATATGATCGCAACCTGCAGTAGTCAACATATCTGCCATCAATTTAGCAGTAATTGGAGCACGAGACTTATCCTTTCTATCTTGTCTAGCATATGGGAAGTTTGGAATAATAGCAGTGATTCTTCTAGCTGAGGCGGTCTTAGAAGCGTTTATCATAATCAAAAGTTCTAAAACACGGTTATTAACCTCACCAGAACCGATTTGAGTAATAATGAAGATATCTTGATCTCTAACAGACTCACCAATAGAGAAAGAAACTTCACCGGTTGGATCTCTTTGTAAAGTACAGTCTGTTAACGGAACCCCTAGTCTTTTGGAGACTAATTCAGCTAAACCTCTATGGACGTCAGGTGCCAGTAACTTGATTGAATTGTTGGCCATTATTGTCTTTCCTTTCTTTATAGGTTTCTTTTCCAAAAACTACTCAACAAAATTTTATTTTATTTTATTTTTGGCACAGTATCCCAACTATATTGGTAGCTTTAAATTGTAATAGAATCGTTTAAACACTAGAGAATCACACAGTTTCAAGATAGAAACTTATAAAGGAAAAGTTCACTGTACAGTAAGCAAGAAAGAACACTGTTCCTATTGACAGTTTAAAGATAGTTTTCCATATCATCGCATTATTCCAGATAAATAAATATATATAAAAAAAATTTTTTTTTTCTTCCACTCGAGCAAAAACAAACAAAAATTATTTAACTTAAATTATTTAATTTTTCCTCTTCGAGGCTAAACACACCAAAAGGAGAGAAACCAATTTGAAGAAAGAAGGATGTAAATTTTGAGATTGAGACAAGTTCCTTTCGATCAGTGTTTCTTTCTTCTTAAATGATATATGTACATATCAACATTATATATCTATTCCCAAACAGAATGAAAAAAAAAGAAAGAGTACATAAGTAATATTTATTTTCCAATGATAATGTGTTGATGTTTCTCTTCTGATGTGCTAAATTTTGTATAATCGGTATGAATCTCTGGATCACACTCAACTTTCACCAATGGTTTACCACATCCGTCTCTCTTAATCTGTTCAATACATCCCTCGAAATCACATCGTCATTGAAACATCGGCAATTGATGGGCGATATTTCTCTAGAATTCTTCCTGCATTCTTAACATCAAAGTCTTCAAAATGTAAAACAGCCTGTGGATAAAGGTTTTTAATAAATTTATCATGTTTTACTTACCACAAACTCCAAAAAAAAAAAACCATGTCACATAAATATAATTCCTCTCTTGCTACTATCTTATTATTTGTACTTACACCCAAGACAATAGGTAAGACAATGATCTGCATGAATCCCACCCCAAACCATCCTAGATATTGAAATAGATGTGTACCGGACAAAGAACGCTCGACTGAACCATCAACAGTCAATTTATTATTATTATTACTATTATTATTATTATTTTTTCCTTGTGAGACTTGACAACTTGAAGTAGATATGAAGATGCACTATTATCTTTTGTAATGCCATGAGATATGTTAAACATGTTTTTTCCCCTGTAAATTTGAAGTATCGAATTTGTCCTTTGAAGTACTAGCATTATTGGACCTAAAGGATTGAGAATAAAGACATCATCGTATAATCTTAGAATAACTTTGTTTAGACGCCTTCGAGACACTCTAACTTAGAACGATGTTCTACAGATACATGCAAAAATTCAAGGAAAATCAAAAACAGAAGAAACTCTCCTTCTCTTTTGTCATTTCTAATTCAATAAAAACAATTCTTGTAGGACCCACTATGTTGTCAGTAGACAGGTTCTTCATGCACCCAACACACACACACACACACACTCTCTCTCTCTCTTTATGCATATGTATGATCAAATATCGAACCACTTACTATTTTTTCTAGGTGGCTCGATGTAAAAAAAATAAAAAGTTTTCAGATATGAAAAAATTTTCATTTTCGAACAGACAAAAAAAATAAAAATAAACATCAAATAAACATCAAAGTAGTTTGAATAAGTAATATTTAAAAGAGACGATCTAACTTTTTTTATGCATTGGTCTGTTTTTTTTTTAATACCTTATAATTTAAATTTTAAAAAAGCATTGCAATAATAACTCAGGTATAATAGGAGGCTACTTAGAGTACAGTTATCTTAAAGTGATAGATGGCAGGGAAAAGTACTTGGAAAATTGTCGCTACAACAGCGTTACTAACCGCTGCTACTACGAAATGTATTGAGTGTGCATGGAACAATTATAAAACAAAACACCAAGAATTAACTAAAAAACCTAACAGTAAAGTGAAAGCTATTGATAGAGAATATGAAGACCATTTATTCCGTGAACAACTAGCACGTAATTATGCATTTTTAGGTGAAGAAGGTATGGAAAAGTTAAAAAGCCAATATATTGTAGTTGTCGGTGCAGGTGGTGTTGGTTCTTGGGTTGTTACCATGTTAGTTCGTTCTGGGTGTACTAAAATTAGAGTCATTGATTTCGATCAAGTATCTTTAAGTTCTTTGAATAGACACAGTTGTGCCACTTTAGCAGATGTGGGAACACCAAAAGTTGAATGCTTAAAGAGTCACATGAAAGAGATTGCACCATGGTGTCAAGTTGATGCTATCAATGAGTTATGGAATAAAGATAACGGCGAGAAGTTATTGTTCGATGGTGGTAAACCTGATTTTGTCATTGATTGTATTGATAACATTGACACAAAAGTTGATCTTTTGGAATTTGTTTATAACAATAAATTAAACGTTATTTCATCGATGGGTGCATCTACAAAGAGTGACCCAACCCGTATCAATGTTGGCGATCTTTCTACAACAGAAGAAGATCCATTAGCACGTAGTGTAAGAAGAAGATTAAAACAAAGAGGTATTACTACAGGTATCCCCGTAGTATTTAGTGCGGAAAAGCCAGATCCACGTAAAGCCAAATTGTTGCCATTACCTGATGAAGAGTTCGAAAAGGGTAAAGTTGGAGAATTGAGTGCTTTAAAGGATTTCCGTGTAAGAATCTTACCTGTGTTAGGCACTATGCCTGGTATATTTGGGTTGACAATTGCTACCTGGGTTATCACTAAAGTTGCTGGTTATCCAATGGATCCAATCGAGGGAAAGAATAGAATCAAAGTGTATGATGGTATTTTCTTATCATTAGCCGGACAAATGTCCCGTATTGGTATGCCAGATCAGCGTATTCCAATATCTGTTAGTGATGTTGGTTACATATTAGAAGAAGTCTTTAGAGGTAAATCTCCATTAAGTGGATATTCAACGAAATTGGCATTATCTAAATGGGATCCAAATCAACCCGTCAGTTTACAAAATGTTGTTATAATGACTAAAGAGGAACAAAAGAACCATGAGAAACGTGTTTTGAATGGAAATGAACGTTTGGAAGATGTTTATACCAAGGAACAAATAGATTTGGTTAATAAAAGATTAGATGAAGAAAAATACTATTCACAATTCAGATAAATAATTCATATATATATATATATATATCTGCATAGTAGAGTAGACATTATATATACACATTATGTTGTATCAATAGACTTTTTAATTTATTTGTTTCCAATATGTTCTTGACATTGGTGTCAGATCTTTAGCATTTGTTGCAATTAAAAATTTATTAAGGGATAAGGAGACTGGCGAATCATGTGGTACTTGTGGTGTGATTGCTGGATTAAACACTGGCTTATTGGAATCAGTTGCCACTATGAAGCAGTTTAAGGCCACAAAGATAGCTTTATTTGATGATAAACAACCATCTAAACCAAAATAGAAAAATAATAGTCAATCTTCAACAAAAAACCTATGCTATATGATTAAAGAATGATTGCTTCTTTGGTTTATATAGAAGTAGAGTTGTTTGTTTTAATAAGAAATACAGATATTCAACATGGCGAGATAAGGATATAATAAGATTAAGACCATTATTTATGATTATACTAATCATCTAAGGAATAAGCCTTTATTATCTGGGTAAACTTTCTTTGTGGGTAAATTTAGTGGCGTTGTTCCAATCTTCACTCTTATGCCAATTGATATAGTCGATACGAAAATGCAAAGCCTGAATATATCTAAATGTACATCAACTCTGAAGTGTTTCACACTTATGTTTAAACAAGAAGGTTTAAAGATATTTTGGAAAAGTGCTCCACCAAGATTAGGAAGATTAATATTTGGTGGTGGGGTCTTCGTTACCATCTTTGAAAAGATTTTAGTTATTTTTGATTAGTTCTCTTCTCCTCTTTGTTTTATTTATTCAGGATTCTTATAGATAGAAAATACATAAGATAGATATTTTAAAATTTATAAAAAATAACGTCATTATCTTCACATCATTGTTTTACATAAGAAATATTAGGAAGATTGTGCATATTAATTGTTATTTTACTTATGTTAATGAATGCATTTAATATTACTGAGATTAATTCATTGTAATGAAGGGAATGAAAATTTTTTAGAGTCCAGACTCATTTATACATTCCTTCAGTAGACAAAACTAACTGTCAATATAGGTTGATATCCATGTAGTTGCAACATTCATATATAGTTGTATTTATAAACACCATTATATTCTATAGTGTATTAATCATTAAGGGTATTCCATGGAATATATCAGATTATCTTTCCTTTTGATTAAACATTTTTTTTTAAATCCATAAAACATCGAAGGACACGTATGTGTAAGTAATTGCATATAAAGACTAAATGAAGATGAGATGAAACAAATTAAATTAAACCAGAGATGCGAATTAAATAAAAAAGTTAATCAAGGTGAAAGTAAAAATCAACTTTTAAAAGAGAAGACTATGGTAACATTGTCTCCGCCTGTGCCAGATATTTACGCTCCTTCCTTTTAATTTTAATAAAATCGATGACACTTTTTAATGATATAACTATCCCCAAAACACCAATAGCAAAAGCCAAAAGCGGTATATCCTGTTTTTCATCGTCTATTCCATGACTTAAATGAGATTCGAATTCATCTTGTGGTAATTGATTTGTGTTAATACTTAGATCTTCATAATTATTTGGATCTACAGGTTCAATTCTACGTAAAGTCTTATCTTTTCCTACTTTGGATACGACATTATTTGGTATCATAGAATAGCCATAACTCAAAAATGTTAAACCTAACCCAAATCTAGAACCCTGTTTTGCCGCATGTGACGTATGTAACATATAAGTTATCAAAAATCCAATAAATTGAAAGCATGTACTTATAACCATATTCCATATTAAATTAGCCATATTACCTACAGGCAATCCTTCAATACATAATTCATCGTACATCTCCGAATTAGCTAAATCAAGACCATAATACGAAGGAACTAAGTCAGCAGCTGCCTCATCATACGTTGGAGGTCTATCATTTTGTGTTTCATCTCCTTGATTTGTACTATTGTTATCTGGTTTAGCCGTTAAATTACTAAATACCCCATCGAATGCTGTTCCAGCACCAATTACTCCATTGTTCACACCTGCTTCGTTATTTGTACTAAATACTCTATCTAAAATATTAAATCTTCTCCCAATATTATGTATCTGTCTTGTTGCGATATTTCTAAAATTTTCAGGTATTAAGCGCTCCACTAGAGTACTACTACTATTATTACTATTTATATGATTACTATCATTGCTAGGTGTATTTACTTCTATTTGTTCATCATGTGTAGCATTAATATTTTGTAGTTCCACTTCTTCTGTATTCATATTATTTGGATGATTAGAAGCTGGTTCCATTTTTCCTGGTTAACATACCAAAAAAAAAAGATTAAAAAAAACAATATTTATGGTATTTATAGATGTGTATAGGTGGATAATGGAATCCAATAAGTACAACTACTACTGTTATACTTGTCCATTCAGTATGAAGATACAGACATGAAAAAAGTTGTATATTTTCTATTCCTCTGACATAATAATATCAAAAGTCAAATTCTTCTTATCTGTATTTTGTTTTTCTTATAATCGACACTTTGAAAGAAAAGAAGAGGGAGAAAACAAAAGTAAAATATTAGTAAGGTATTATAGTATATATATATATATATATATATATATATATGGATATCCAAAATAAAAACTATACATTATACATAATATTTTATACTAAAACAATAATTTGATAATGATACCTAATTGAAAAACAAACCTGCAGATTCGTTTACTCGTACAAATATAATGTAAGATAAACTGATTTTTTAATATCTTCTCAATATCAAAACAAAAAAAAAATGTTATGTGTTTTTGCAATGTATGGATATGTTCAGTACTGTTTAGTGTATTAATAATTTTATATAGAATCGATATGCGCTATTTTTGTTGTATCAACAGGTTCTACATTCGAGGGCTGTTGATTATTTGATATTGGTTTTATCTTAACTGAGTCAGCGATAATGTCTTCTGAAGGATCTTTACTAATACTATTACTATTAGTATTATTAATAACATTGTGATTTTCTTGATTTGTTGAAGTTGTTTCACTTGCTTGTTTCTTTTTTACATTAATGCATAACCGCAATGATTTTCCTGGAATATGACACATAATATAGCACGGAGGTGGTTCGGATTGAAATGTTAATGGTCTTGGTTTATATTCGATTGTACTATTCAATGTATATGAACTTACCGATGGTCCTAAATCAATACCTCCTGGTAGAACTGTACTTGGTATTGGTGTTCTAAAGGTCCTTGGAATATCTGCTACATCTGGTAAGTAATTATCATTTGCTAGAGAGCTGCCAGAAAAAGGACCAACTAGACCATTAACACCTGATATATTGTTTAGAGAGTTATTACTTGCAGCATTGCCACGTCTGTTTAAACGTCCCTGTCTTCTCTTACGTCTTGTGTCTCTCTCTTTATCTTTATCTAATCTTTCTAATTCAGCCATGGAAATTTGAATTAAATTTGGTGTATAATTTTTTGTATCAGATGGAACCCTAAAAACATCATCTAATGTAATCACTGGTAATAACCTACTTCTTATATCGTTATCTTCGACTGGGGATCCATCAAATTTGTATCCCAATAATGCTAATGACTTATGATACATATGCACTTGTTCTCTAATAGAATGTGAAATTGCCGTGACAAATTCACCTGGTAATTGTAATTCTTGACACATATTTTCTGCAAATTCTTCTGCAGAATTTTCTGTATTAGATATATCCCATTCAAATTGATCAATCAATTGGTTTTGTCCTACAACAATATCCAGTTTAATTTTGATTCTTAAGTCATCACCTCCCAACCTTTTCCTTTTCAATTCATTATACGGATTTGGTTGGTATTCATAGATTTGTTCGCGCATAGATTGAGCAATCATATCTGCAAATTGAGTTCTATAAGACTTATTAAATCTGAAGTCCTTTACCATTTCACGCACAAAGTTTTCAATAGATACTACAGTTTCATTTCTATTCCATAAAAATGTATCTCTTAAGAAAAATTTGTCCTTCTCTTGATCAAATTCTAAACGAATAGGAACTAATTCTTCTGAAATTTCATGCATAGCTTGTCTATATATGGTTAATTCATCAAGTTGGGTTTCATCTTTAAAGCCAGGTATCACCCTTGTTGTAGTATTAGTAATACCGTTTCCGTAACCACTATAACCGGGTCCCCAAATACTTGCAGCTGGAATATTTTGGGCTGTACTAGTAATTGATTCCATTCTAGTATTTTTTAATTCTTGATAATATTTTAGAGTGTGGAATAATTTGGCCATATACTCTCTATTACTAAATCCATATATACTAAACGGTTCATAACCGTGCTTTTCCTTCTCTTCGCCATCAATGTCTTGTTTATCTCGTCTAATTATCTGTTCATACAATAAAGAATCCGTAGTCGGTTTTTTGTTCTCAGACCAATATTCAAGGTATGGTAACTTAGATTCTGGCGGATCATATTTAATAGTTCTATATTCAGGTAATTCTAATTTAGGCATTGATAATGGAGGTACATTGGTTGGAATTTGCAAACCTGCAACAACTGGCATGGTTGTAGTAAGTGTGTTAGACTGTTGAGTTGACTGAATCGGGGTACTCGACGATTGAGTGGATTTTTTCGATGTTTTGGTTGTATTATTTTTACGATACTGTCTAGTAGGATGATTAGGATCTATATTCTGGCCTTTTCTTCCCCTACCTTTTGTATATGTTTTATGTTGAGTTGGTGTTGCTGCAGTTGATATTTGCCCTTGTAAATTGTTGATAACTTGGACAGGATTTGTCGGAATATTTGTATTTTGTGGTAATGAGGATTGTTGTAAACCTTCTGAATTGTTCGTTTGGCTAGGGGTTTGGGATGTAGAAATATTTGTAAATTGGTTATAATCTCTAGGTGTAATATTTCTTTGCATATTGAGAGCTAAATTAGAATTATTATTAATAGTAGTATTCATCTGTTGCTGCTGTTGCTGTTGCTGTTGGATCTGTTGTTTTAACCGTTCTTGTACTTGTCTCTGTGCCATCATAATAGTTGAAACTACAGCTGAATTACCTTTACTAATCGCTTGTGCTTTCAATGAGTTTAATACTTGTAATTGTTGAGGTAAAGGCAATGAAGCAATTTGTGGTGGTAGGTTAACAATTGGTGAGTTACTGTTTACTCTGGAAGCATTTCTTACCTGTTGTTGTTGTTGTTGCTGCTGCTGCTGCTGAAAAAATTGTCTTTGTTGTTGAAGTGCTTGGGTAGTAACTGGTTTATTTTGTTCAGACATCTGTGCCAGACGTTGTTGTACATTCATTTGCTGCATGATGGCAGCAGGACTCGGATGACTCTTCTCCATATTTTCTAATCCTCTTAGTGGAACATTTTGCATTTGTGGAGATTGCATTGGTAATTGAATATTATTTTGGTTGTGCTGTTGCTGTTGCTGTTGTTGTTGAATACGGGCAGCCAAAAGTTGTTGATGTTTCTGTTGTATGGTTCTTAATTGAATTGGAGTCAACGATTGTAAAATCGGTTGAGGTATTTGTGTTATGCTAAAACTTGGAGTCCCAATATTACTCAAAAAATTCCTTGGATCCATCGGATTATTATTTGGATGATTTGATGAAATACCCCCATTGTTATTAGTTCCTTGACTATTATTCATGTTTCAGTATGTAAATGGAGGGAGTGGTTACGGTGATTGAAAAGGGATAGAACTACTATGGTATTGAATGTATGATTTGTTCTTTCCAAAAAAATAAAAAAAAAAACACCAGTGATTAGTTATAATTAGTCTTATTTTTATAATATGGTTCTATTCTATTGGTTGTGAGGGAGAAGGAACGGTACGTGTTGTGCTTGCTTTTATATATGGTTTATTTCGTCTGGTTAATATATTTAGCGCTTCGTTTCTTACCACTCTGGGTTTCTTTAAATAAAATTGTTGAGTATTTTTTTGTTTTGTTTTTTTTTTTTTTAAAATATCTTAAAAAAATTTGTTTGAAGTGGACAAGATTTATAGAAAGAAAAAAAAATAATAATAATAACCAAATGAATACTCATGTAGAAGGTCTACTAATAGAAAGAAATTGTTTTTTAGCTTATTAATATTCACTATCATTAATAACCAATACTGTTTTCTTTGTAAAGGAATAAGACTTTATAGAAGTGAAAAAAAAGAGTAGGAAAAAAGGAAAAAAAAAAGAACACAGAATGTACATATCATTTTACATCACAGATTCAAGAAACGGGTTAGTTTTCCAATATTTACCAAGTACAGAAGCACCATCTTTTACCAACCTTTGGACAAGGATCGAATCCACATGTCCTCAATTGACACAATTACAATCCAACGGTTCATTTCACGATGATATTGAAGGAATGAAAAATGTCAATATTTTAGATAGTACAGCTACTTTTACTAATAATGAATCATTGACACACGGTTTAGTTAGTAAAGATTTGGAAGTGTTTAAATATTATTCTAAAGTAAACAACATATACTATTGGTGTTTAAAATCATTGAATCCAGATCCTGTGACGAAACGGGGACTCGATATAGAACCGCATATTATAATGGAAGAGATAGATCGGATGTTATTAGACTATTTCGATAAAGATGAGATATCAGTCAAAAAGATAATGAATAACTATGATCAAATAACTTTGATTTTTAATTGTTGTATCAATGGCGGTGAACCAATGACAGGTGGGATGTATATGAATAGAGTCAAGAATATTGTCCCCATGAAATCAGATCTATCTAAAGTGATCAATTCCACTGCACATACTATACAAAATGTAGTGGCTAGACATCAATATCCATTGAATGGATTCGTTGAAAGCAATGGTGATGGAAAGTTTCGTACACATAACAATCAATTAAATAGATTTAAAACAGGTGTTGAGATTGTTCCATGGAGAAATAATAACAACAATCACAGTTATGCCATTGGAAGTAAAACCACCACTGCTACTAACATGAGCAATAGAAATGAGTTTTACTTAGATATCAGAGAGACGATGTGTCTTGTGATGGAAAGAACAATGAACAAAAGAAGAAAGGATAGAGACAGTAGACAATTTCAATTGGTTAATGGCAAGATTACCGGTATATTTGATTGTAGAAGTTATTTGATTGGGGATGCACCATTTGTTTCAATTGATTTAGATAATAATGGATATGATTTATGTTTTCCATCTTTGCATCCATGTGTTGAAATTGATCAATTTGATAGTCAAAACACAAAATTATCATTTATTCCACCTAATGGTAAATTTAGATTAATGGAATACAGTTTAGATATAAATAAAGAAAGAAGCTGGGATACCACCCGTGAAAAAACATATAAATTTTCAAACCAACAATTTGGTATTGTTAGTGTAGATTACTTAAATAACCTTGGAATTAAAGAAGATGAATTTGAGATAACTGTTAATATTGCTTCATCAAGAAAAGTATTAGAGATACATGATTTATCTATTGAATTACAATTTAAAGTAAATGGTAAAAGTAACGAGATAAATATGTTTGAAGATGATTACCCTAAGAAAATTAGAATATTACGTAGTACCCATGGAAGATTTACTCAATTGGTTAATCAGAATAAAGGGTATTGGGAATTCGACTCAAAGATTAGTACTGGAACCACAGCTATTTTAAGAGGTTGTATAGAAGATCAAAACAATGATAGAAATGATAGAAATGAAGAGGAAGAAAGTTATAATAGTAATAATACTAATATGAATATAGAGAAGAATAGATCCAAATATATATTAAACCGTGTTATATTAAGATATAGACACGAGGGTCAATCATTAAGTGGTATTAAAGTGAATGGTATTAAAGTTGAGAACCAAATATCTTCAAACAATAGTACCAATTCTAATAAAATTCAGCCAGCATTCAAAGGTGTTAAATATATAAGTTATGTCAAAGATATAGAAATGAGGACAATATGAGAAACAGGAGAAACAAGTTATATTATTTCGATTGAAGATTCAACAATATGTATGTAGATAGATATAAATATATATATATATATATATATTGACTAATGTCAATACCGATAATAATGGCATTTACCAGTTACTTCATTATTTAAGGACAGATCACAACTCCATTTATAAATTCAACAAAAGTGAAAAAAAAAAAGGAATAGCTTCCCAGACATTAAACATCGTACTATTACGATTTGGGAATATTATATTAATGATTCAAATAAATAAGAACGTATATTTTAAATTTGTGCAAAGAAGATACAGGAAATAATAAAAGAATATATTATAACTAAGTTACATAAATTTAGTCTTCCTCAGGACTCTTTTGTGCCCAATGCTCACCAACGACAGGGATTCTTCTAAAGAAAGTTTGCTGGAACAATGGCCAACCTTCAACAAATACAAATAATCCGACTAAAGAGGCTCCACCCCAAAACATCAAATTAGGAAAGTAATTCAAAAAATTTTTGAATGTCAATCTACCTAAATGTGGTGATATTTTTGTGTTTATTCTAGTATTATACTGGGTAAAAAAAAAGAATATTACATATATTAACATAGGGAACTGTGGAATTCCCAAGAGTTAGTAATAATTATTCTTGTTGACATATCTCTTAAAAAAAAGTTCTTACAAAGAGCAAAAATATTAATGGCAAACATACAATTGTAGTCATTTTTGTTATCGTGTTAACGTTAATAATGCAATTGGTTACTGTTGAATATTTTTAATTATTTTGACTGGCTTAACGCTCTTCATGTAGTCCTTGAAGATTTTTGGTTGTTTCCTTTAAATATAATCCTTTCCCCTTCCCTCACCCATCCTATATTGAATGTCCGGGATTCTTTATTTTCCATTCTTATTGGTTAAAAACAAAACAAAAAAGTTTAAGAAGGATACCAATAATAGTAGCTGAGATTCTACTGCAACTATGAAAGATTGTATATATCAAAGAACTTTTCACTATATTTCCCTCTTACGATATATTATTTATAGAAAATGATATATGATAATTAATTATATGTAATTGGATGAATAATAAAGTTGTACAAATCACACAACTACATAGTAATAATGAATTATTTATTCCAGAATACTTAACAATGTATAATATAAGTGCAGATAGTTTATAAATAAAATATGGCTATCAATGACTAGTTGTAATTCATAAACATAGGGTAAGAAAGGTCCCATCTAAATTCATATTACAAGGCACACATGCACTTTAATGTGGCCAAAGATTCTACTTTGTCTCAAAAATATAACCTTTTAATAATAGAGTAAAAAGACAAAAAAAAACCAATATGATGATATAGCTTAACATGTTCTTGTACACAACACCAATAATGCAAACCTATTGCATAGAGAATCGAGTATAGCTAGGGAAAGGTGGTGTTTTAAATTGAATGAAAAATCTTTACAAATCATCAGAGATACTGTTTACATTGTCACCTGGTTTGAATGCAGGTAAATCTAAATATGGACTACCACTACATCTAAAAGCATCACCAAGGGAACATGAACCACAACCACCCACCTTTTTACCGTCAGTAGTGAAATCAATCTCAGTTAATTCCTCTTCTGTGAATTTAATAACCTTTTTCTTGTTGAGATATGATTCTATCTACTTCTTGCTCCTCTTCTTCCTTCATGCCACATGTGCAGTCTTGACAAGCTTTCCTCTTCTTAGTTTTAGATTTACCACAGATAATCTTAGACACATTACTCACTTTTCAAGCTATTAAATCATCTTCATCGATAGATCTGTCGTCGTTGCCATCGTCATCGTTATCATCTCCATTTTCGCCATCAATATCTAAAAAACGAGCCTTTGAAGTGTTACTAAAAACATCGTCTTCATCCTCATCGTCCATATCATCATCATCTAAATCATCTGTTATTACTGTGGTTTTGGCAACTTCAACCTTTGGTGTAACTTTTTTAAATGCTTGCAATGAAGCTTTCTTGAAATGAAACTTGGTAAACTTTTTTTATTTGATCCATTATTAGATATGCTCGTCTTAGATTTCAACGATACTGTTTAAGGAACCATTTTATTCTCCTGTTTTTTAATCTAATGATATTCATCACTGTTATTAACGTCATTAACTATTTCAAATCCGTCAATAATTGCATCAATTTTATAAACATCACTTAACCCATACAATTCCCCATTTATTTTCAAAGAATTTTTTTAAAGTTTCAAAAAGTTTCTTAGGAAATTTAATTTCATAACTATCACTCTTCAATTCTATTGATTTATCGTTAGCTTCATTGATTAAGTATTGATCGACAAATTTGATTCCATTTTATTCAGTATGAACCTTGGTATTTACGACCATCTCAGGTATAGTTGAAACGGCAGGGTGAATAAGTAATAGCGCGATCTTAGACATTTTAAAGGAAATAATCACCATATTGTTTGTTTGTTTGTGTGTTTTTTCCTTGTTTTATTTCTGTTTGAGATGGTTACTATGCTCGTCTCTTGTTTGATCTTTTTTTTTATATATATCTTGCAAGACTTTAATTGAATAGGTTTCGAAATAGACAGTTATTTTAACGTTCAGAAGATTTAACAGGAGGATATCGAAACTATTGATATTACTTCTTCTCTAGATAAAAACAATTTGTTTTGATTCCCTCCCCCTTTCTCAACAGATGGTGAATTTTTACTGTTAAAGGCAGGTTTATTCTTAACTTTGAGAAATGAATGCTTACTTATTGGCGGATTATTATAGCACCGTTTTATTATTAAGTTATATGCATTATCTTTTATGTGAATTATTCTTTAAGTAACTATAAAGCAAACGTAAATGTTGTTACTCAATAGTTTATGTATAATGTTCCATAAAATAGGTTATTAAATATACTTCGGTTTAAGATGGAATATATAAGTATATCTTCAGTTAAATATCTTAATTTATTTTATGTATACTCCCCCCTATGTATAAAGACACATTTCAGAATTTCCAAACAAAAATAAAAGATGTCGTGCTGGGTTTAAATCTATTCTACCCTTAATATGAAATACATATTCTAGTTGGTTTTACTTCTTTATATAGTATTGTTAAGTAGAATTGGAGTTCTTAACTTATTGCATTTTTTTATTGGTATGGGGAACCCAAAAAACGCATTGTCAGTATATGATGATTTCATATGTTAACCAACAACAATAAGCACCATTGCTTTTCGCCTGCGAATTATATTTTCCCAAGATATAATGGATATTTTTGAGTAACTAACGAGGTACCTAAAGTTGCTTTAAGCTGCTTATTCCATTTACTTAATAATTAATTCTTAAAATTACTAACTCAAAACAGTTTTGGAAATATAAGAAGGTTTTATAATGAAATATTCCTAAGTATAGAAAATTCTATTTTAAAATATCTGTACAATATATCTTAATATACAGTACATACAATGTACAACTATATGAAGCTAACAAAAAACAAAAAAAATTCGGATTTATTACTTTTTACGTCTAGAACTGTTTGCATGTCTTCCTCTCCCTACGCGGACACTATGATGTTTTAAACCAGTAATGGCAAATGGAGATATGTAATTATCAGCAGATCCACCACCAATCCAATTGTTCAAAACTTTTTCGTTATGCCTACGAGTCCACTCCTCTTGTTTCATCAATTGTTCATATTCCTTTTGATCCTCTCTCAGAAGATCAATACCTTGGTTTTGCTTGCTATGATCAAAACCCTTTTTACCATACTTTTTCTGAGAGTTCTTGGATAGTGGACTGGCAATAGAGTAACGGTTACCACGATTGTTCCATTGGAAATTGGCTTTTAAATGTGGGGTGATCTTACCAGTACGGGCATCTACTGAGACTGCACATCTTAATAAAGTACCTTGCCCACCACAGGACGGACAAAAATGTTTTTGTTTACCATCTTTTGGCAATGGAAACATTTGGAAACAAGCATGACATCTCAACATGTAATTACGTAACCTTTTAATTCTTAAACCAGAGTGGAAATTCATTAAATTTAAATTTAATTGTAATGCCACATTTTGTATAGCAAAATCCCCTGTTGCTAAAGCTACTTGATTTTTTGGTAAATTTAAAGCTTCTTTCCTCTGTTCTTCAGTTACTTCCACACCACGAGAACCAACCGTGTCTTCACCACTATCTTTAAGTAACGCCTCAGTTAAAGTATCAGGGGTAATCCATTCACCGTCGTCATCATCTTCCAGATAATTTTCTTCTAATTCTTTTGTTAATTCATCTTCCTTTACTGTTTTATCTCTTTCTGATGAAACATCTATATTTTGATTCATTTCAACATCATCTTTTACTTCAGATGGATTCGTTACCGACAAAACTTCAGCGGGTTTGTTATTACTTGAATCATCAATTTGAGTAGTAGTAGTAGATGTTTCAGCCGCTAGTCTCGCTTCCCTCTTTTCACGTTGCCTCTTACCCCCTCTTCTACGTTTCTTTTTTGTTGTATTTTCATTTATTGTCTCTCTGGTGATTTCAGAGTTTTCACTTATGGTACTGTTTTCTACTAATGAACCATCCTTCTTAGAAATTTTTTCTTCATCACCATGTTGAATATTCTTTTTGGAAGTGTTACCTTCTTCTTCTTCTTTTTGACAATTTTGCTCTTGTTCTTCTGCTAGCTTGTCACCTGGTTTTTTCCTTAATCTCCAATCGCCTTTATTTAACTGAACTTCCAATTGGTAAGCTAAAGCCAAAATATGAATATCGTTGGCACTTAACACGGAATAATCACCGGTTAGTTTAGCAAATTGGGATACCCTTCTAATAGATTCCTCCGAGGGATGAATTAGATGAAGATTCCCCACACTTTGCCAAATTTCTAAGTTCTTTCTAGCTTGAGCATCTTTAATTTCTTGAATAATAGTAGGTGTAGTATAAAATTTTTCTGCGAAATTTTGATAATGTGTATAAGGTTGGGTAATTAAAGGTGTAGCGTCTAAAACAAGTGCCCTAACATGTGCAAAGGACATCTTTATATAATAGTTTTCTCCTTTCCTAGATTAGGCTATATTTATTGAAGGAAAATAGAATCAGGAAGAAGGAAAAAAAAAAGGAAGATAACAAACAAAGATGAAGCCCAATAAATCTATTTATCAAGCACAATGTATGTGTAATTATGAGTGTGGTGAATATAACCTTCTCAAGGTGTATATATGTAAACTTGGGATATACATTGCTTATTTAGTCTTTCCTCATCTCATCTCATTGTTTTTTAACTACATGTCGCATCTTTTTTTTTTTTTGTCACTTTATCAGAAATATTCTTCTGTGTGAAAATTTTTTTGGTTAATTACCATTCTTGGGGGTCTTTTCTGTTTGGAGTAAGTAAAGGGGGTAAGCATGGAAATTTTATTATAATCAATTTGAAGCTGGAGGAACTTCTTATAAGTGATGAAGAACTGTGAACATGTTTACTCGAGATTCAATTAGTGATGTTTATATATAAATATATTACTACAAACGAAAATATCAACCCATAAAGTAACCAAAATTATAGATATTGATATATGTAAAAAGAAAAGATGCCAATTGAAACTGATTTAAAATCGGCGTATGCTACTTTATATGATAAGAAGGATCCAGAGACAGCTTTATCGCAATATGATTCCATTTTGAAACAAAACCCTGAAAGTATTTCTGCTCTGGTTTATAAAGCAGCGTGTCTGGAAAAGTTATATTTTAGTTTAGCCAGTTGGCACAATGAATTGACATTAGAGAATGCCAATGATTTGTTATACAAGGCATTAAAAATATCTGAACGTCGTGGTGACAGATCAAAAATTGCGTTTGTTTATTTCAGATTATTTATACATTACTTCAATAATCATGCTAAAAAAGAGTCTTTAGATAACTTTAATAAAGCCAAACAGTATGGTTATGACAAATCAACTATATCCTTTTGGGAATCTAAATTAAATTCAAGTTTGGAAAAATGGAAGAAAAAAGGTCTTATATCGGACGATGCATACATTTGGAATGAGAATGATGGAAATTCAACACCATCAAAGACTATAGATCTTCCTCCTTCAAAAACTACGGAAAGAGAAACCTTTCCAGAACCTTCACCAAGTGCCTCTATCTTAAAGTCATCTTCAATCGCCTCAAATAGCACCGATACAAAGATTACCCAAATTAAACCATCTGATGATACTACTTTCTCCCCTATACATGAAAAGGTTAAAAAGGAATGGTATCAAACACCCAGTACTGTTGTCATTTCATTGTTTACAACTAGGTTACCAGAGTCAGTGTCCTCCATACATACGGAACTAAACAGTGTAAACAACATTTTGTCTCTATCGTGGAGTTTAGCTAAAGATAACTCCGAATTTCAGTATTCTATCAAATTATCAAATCCAATAATCAATAATTCATTTAAATTCAAGATATTTACCAAAAAATTGGAAATAACTATTGACAAATTAGATAAAGGTAAGACATGGAAAACTTTGGAGAGTACTGATGAAAAAAGTGTTGATGCAGATAACATGAAAATTAAAAAACAAAAGGACTGGTCAAAAATAAACTTTGATGAATATGGAGACGATTTAGAAGATAATAATGGAAGTGCTGATGCCTTTTTCCAAAAATTGTATGCTAATGCAGATCCTGATACCAAAAAAGCAATGATGAAATCATTTATTGAAAGTAACGGTACCACCTTAAACACTAATTGGGAAGATGTTAAGAATCAGAAGGTTGAACCATCACCAGCAGAAGGTATGGAATTAAAACATTGGTGAGAAGAAAGAGAATTATTTCCTTTCCTTTCCAAATAATTACAAAAACAATATTATTTATACTAATCATTACATATCTAGGTTGAACGTATATATGGAACATTAATGAAATTTTAAAAGACTCCTAATAATATTAGAAGGCATTACGTATTCCTCGTCGAAATTTTCTTAAAATCTTTAGTTTAAATATTAAAAATAGTATTCAGAAGAACTTTTCTCTGGCCAGAAGATATCTTTTCTTCTCAGCTATTAACTTATCACAATTAAAGCTACAAAAACATGACTTTTATGTTAAAAACTATTATAATATCTTGGAATATCTTTAGTTAATTTCATTGTTTCATCTTTTTTTTTATCTCGTTTTTTGCTCATAATTCTTTTATTGGTCATTTCCAATTTTAATATTGTTTTTTTAACATGTCTCTGTAAACCATTTTTTTG
Organism: Arxiozyma slooffiae; assembly: GCA_017347545.2. Lineage (NCBI taxonomy): Eukaryota > Fungi > Ascomycota > Saccharomycetes > Saccharomycetales > Saccharomycetaceae > Arxiozyma > Arxiozyma slooffiae. The sequence continues at coordinate 236,017 of JAFHAQ020000029.1, read as the reverse complement.
TCAATCCAAGACATGAATATATGACACATCATGTCAACAATCTTCCTTGATAATATATTTGCCATTAATAGTAAATAGTTGAAGCAGAAAATGGATAGCAGACATTTCTACTTAGGCCAATGTTACAACTTTAGGTAACTTTAACTATATACTCTTCCATTGGTATAGAGACGCTATTGTTAACAGCTTGATGAACAACCATTTTGAACAATATTAAAACAGGATCAAGAACTTGAATTGAGTAATTTTTTACTTAAATCATCCTTGGTATCATTCATTACCTAGTCAGCTGATGCATTAATTAACAAATCTTCTAGGTATAACACTACTAAGGCTGTCTTTATATCATAATATCTAAAATAGATACCATATTTACCGTCATGTTTGTTAAACTAAAGGTGTGAAAGAGTCTTATTAATATACATATTCCACAGTGGTGGGGCTTGCTTAGTCCATAGATACCCCCGTAAAGCTTCCACACATAATCTGAATGAACAGGATCAATAAAACCCAGTGGCTGGCAAACATAAACAGGTTCAGTAATCTTCAAATTAAGAAAAATTGTGTGAACATCCGTTTGTGTACAAAAAAATACGAAGATGGGATAAATCTAGTTTATTTGGTGAAATATTATTCCAAAGACAATAAGGAATAGGATACTTTTTATTAGAAACCGGCAACCGATTTAGTAAATACACTGCGGTACTAAATGCCTCAGTCCATATTAACAGCGGAACTTTACCACCAACTGGTAAACACCGAATTTTTTCTTCAGTAGTTCTATGGGCACGTTCAACTGCACCATTTTGAAAGCTATAATGAGGAACAGTAAATGAATGGGAAACGTCTTTTGATTTACAGAACTCAAGAAACCTGTTGGATATGAATTCACAACCATTATCTGTGCGAATTGCACAGACTTTAAAATCATCTCTATGAGCGACATAGTTTTCTGTTTTTAATATCCAGTCATTTAATTTACTACAGGCTTCAGATTTTTGAGTCAAGTAGATAACAGTATAGTATCTTGAATAAGCATCTCTTATAGTAAGGAAATACTTATCATCTGAAAAACCGGTATATTTGAACTGGCCACATAAATCAACTTGAATTAGTTGTAAAGGAGCTGAATATACGGTATGAGATGACTTTTCCTTTTTTTTTTTTTTGCAATTCCTTTGAATAATAAGCAGATAGGACAAAGAGTGTAACTATCCTTGACCATAGTAGATAATGATAGTTGATTAGCTAATCTATTATAATTGACCAAGCCTGAACCTCACGCTCTCACATTCCATTTAACAGACTCAGGAATTGATACTATTTTTTTTTTCATGGTGTTTACTATCATAGTTAATATAATCATATTCCATTACAGAATTTATAGAACAACCATGCTTTTCATTGAGTCCAAATGTATATAAATCATACTTGCAGCAACCAACTATTTCAATACTATTATTAGAAACAGTATACACATGATTTTCATCAAATTAAAATCTAGTATCGAACCTCTTCGTAGCCATCTTTATATATATTAAGTTAACAACACTTTCTGCAACGTAAGCAACATTGTTTAAAGTAATCGTACTTAAATATACTGTGTCATAACCTTTATATTATGTTCTATCGTCTATTTCTTTAGTATATTCTAAGTTAGCTATTTCAACAAGAATCAAACCCTCAAATTGATCATTTTCATAAAGGATGTATTGGATATATTATGTGTCTAAATACCATTTATACCAGCTTTTTTTTAATTTTTCACTGGCAAATGCAAGCCAGCCTTTGAAGATGATTCCTTTTGTTCATACTTTATATTTTTCTTCCATTTTAAAAATTCAGGACAGTCATAGACTTTATAATTACCCCTGGAATTTTTTATATTAAATCTCCTTTTTAAAAAATTTATTGTAGCTTTTAGTACATGACTTTTAACTTATTATTTTAACATTTCAGTAATATATGAACTTTTTCCATTATTGAAAACTCTCTATCTCCTAATAGTCTCTGAATCTTTGATAACGCTAAGCATCAATACCCATTAATGATAAATCTACAATTCCTTCACATAATTGTATTCTTGATGATTCTAAAACAGATATATTTTCTTCAATCATATGAGTACTTAAATTTTTCACATCTTGAATGTATTCAAATATTGTTCTAACAAGTTTTTCAAGTATCTCTCTTTGAGCATCTATAGACATTGTCTTTATTTCAATGATTTTTAAAATGGTCCAACAATGACCACAACGGGACTTCCATTATAATTATATACCAAACGAAATAACGAGCCTCTATTTTTTTTTTCAGTTTAACGACCCCCCACCCCTGCAGACAATAAGCACTTTATATTTTCCATCTTATTTAAGAATAAAAATAATACTGATTGCAATTATATGGAAATATTGATACCTAGATCATTGCTTTTAGTATCAATTAAATTATTTTATTCCCCATTATAAACTTCTTGGAAAAGTTACCTTTGTTCAGGGATTTTATGTTTCACTAAACGGTCTCTAAAATATATACAGCATTTACCCGTGATAAAACCTTTGATTCTTAACTACCATTTGCAGGCATATACTTAACTCTTCTTATATTTTATTTCTTCGATTTTATATATAACATACTTTTGAGTTAATCTGTATATTTTTTTTTGAGGTTACTCTTTAAAACTGATTCAACATGAAATCGTTTCCATACTTTACTTTGCTTTAGAAACGAGAGATAATTTCTCTAGGATTTTTACTCATAATATTCTTTTTTGAAATTGAAATGTCTGCATTTGCTTCTTCTTCTCCTATACTTTCTCAATTATGTTTGTTTATGGATACGTATCATTCATTAGGTATATATTTTCGAAATATCGATACCTTCCTTAATGTTTCTGATATTTCTTCTGTGCCTATATATTTATTTGTTATGTTATCACAAGGTTTTCTATATTTAACACTATGTTATTATTGGTTGAGTTTTCTAATTCTTGTTCTATTTTCTTCGGTATTTTTAGTGTACATCAGCGAGCTTGTTATCAATATTCCTACCACGCAAGGTAGAATTTTCAGAAGAAAGGCTTGTGGTATTAACGAAATTGGTATTAGTCGACTTTTGATTTGTAGAGGGTAAAATGAAACTGTATGGATTCATAATTTTTGTGGAAACTTGCGATAGTGGTGAAGTAGTTTGGTCATCCAAAGTAGTTGGTGTATCAAGAGGAGTGAGACGCAATTGGAAAGTATCATCTATATCAATAGATAATAAGTGTGTAGATAGATGAGGAATTGATATTAGTTCATTAAGTCATGCTGCTTTTGCCCATCAGAAAAAATCAAGATCTCAGTTTGGTAATCTGTTCCACATAAATGATAAATTAATTTGTGCTAGGTCTTCAAAATCAACAATTATATAAACATCATCTACTGAGAGACAATTATAGGCAATTTGTAAATCTATTCCTAGAGTTCAAATTTTTATCAATGTTAGTGAGGTCAATAACTGATAAAAATGTAAAATTTATAATTATTATCGAGGGTTAAAAAAGCCTACACCATATCAAAACCAAGGACTTATCAAACATTAAAAATATGTTTTATGGGACAATAGTATTAAGGATAGCAGAAAAAATCGACAAAAACAATATAGTTCGAAAACATATTAAAACAAAAGAAAATATTGCTGATATTTCAACTAAACCATTACCAGTAAAAATTTTTAATCAATTAACATAAAATTGGATTTGTTAATGTTATTGGCTAATGGGTGTTATGTTGGAAATCTATACAGTTTTGTTGATAGATATGAATAATCATCTTTCATCTTTTTTTTTTTGTATATTCTTTACCTATTTTTAGACCTAAAAAAGTTTGGAAATGTAAAATATTTATCTGTTAACCGTTTTAGTATAATCAAAACAATTAGTGTTAACGTGATTTGACAATTTGGATAAGTCACCATTCCAGCATTAGTTTTTTATCTTTTTCAAATTTTCTTAATCATACGTATCATCAGTATCATTGTTGTATTTATCAGATTTGTTTTAAGCATTAATTTCCTCTAAACCATTCTTCACCGAATTGTATTTTTATTTCTTGTGTATTTGCAATTTTCTTATTAATTGTATTTTTATACTCTTCGATAATTACCGTCCTGGAATGATCTTTCTCTTGATAGACATCAAATACTATTATTTAATGTTTATAATCGAACACATTGTCTTTTGTTTTTAAAGTATAAAAAATAAAATTAAAAATATGATTTTTTTTATTAAAAAACATTAACTAATTTGCGAGAGTATTCTTCTTTAATTGATTCGGTAGTATTCTTAAAATTTAACTTTGCATCAAATGATAAGCAGGAGCGTAAGTCCCATCTTTGAAATGTTATTATACATAAGTTGTGTTTGAATACCATTAAAAAATTTACTATAAATACAGTTTCTGAAGTTAACCTCACCTTGAGCAAGAAAATATGGTCACAGCCTTTTTGAAAGAGCTGATTATACAAAAGGTATATTGATACCACTCGTTTTGCTTCTAACAATTTTTCTAATACGGTATTAGTATTATTATAATGTCAACAGATATAAATTTTAAATCAATCTTATATTTGTTAAATAGTTTAACTATAGCTCAGTTATCAATTTTTTTTTATATTTATCCATAAATACTTATTTTACCATCTTATCAAATCATGTTTTGTTTTTTAAAATATTATTTTCGGATTATTCTGAAAAGGTAGCGTAGTCTTTATTTCTATGAATACTTACCAAAATGTATCATGATATATTGTCAACAATAAAGAAAATATTGCAACACTTTGGTATTCACCAATCTTTCAATATACCCTAATGGAGGCAGTGAGATTGCAGGATAAAAATATTGAGTAATCTTATCAGTAATACATGTTGTACACCAGCATTTTGTGTTGACATAATATTATATTGTTCCTACTTCAATGAAGTTTTAATCCTTGAACAACCAACTACTTTCTTCAGAGTTTCGTTTTATATTTTGATTTAAATTTTTATTAATTTTTCTAATACATTTTTCTCTTATATTTAAGGAGCTATTTTTTTGTTTCCTAATCAAAGTCGTTGTATCATCTGACATTATCAAAATTTCATTTCTTTCCTAATTCTAAAGAGCTCTAGCCTTCAGAAAATATTACATCAAACTTTGTTCATAGTTTGCTGCTAAATAAAATAGTAATAACTTTAATTGGGACATAGGAAGCACTTATTGAAAATATTTTCCCATCGTTAATAGTAATTTACAAGGTTCCGAACAAAAAAAACAAAGAAATGAAAAGAAACAGTCGTGTATTACTGTTCTCTGTTTTATTTTATGCTTAGTTTGTTATATAGTGTTTATTTGTGTCACGCATAATGTTGTTATATTTTAGTATACGATGCTTCTCTTGACGAAATTTTAAATGGTATTTCTTATTATTAATATTTTTATCTTCAATAGTATATCTTTGTAGTTTATTTTCTTGAATATATTATCATATATCTTCTTTCAATCACTATAATTACTCAACTCTTTAAATTTTTATCAGTTGATATAACTGCAGCAAAACCATGTTGAATAATTTTATTTTTATTAATAATAATTTTTTTTTGTAAAACTTGTTGAATAAATGATTATAATCTTTATTCAACTTCATTGGAATGATAAGCCGCCAACTGTTATAGCTAAAAAAAAGAAAGATATCACAAAACAATTTAAACCTATAATAATATTTTCAGGAGTGATAGTAAGTAGCATTGGGAAATGAAAAAAGAAGAAAAAAACATTAAAGTTTATTAATGCTGGAATGGAAGATTATAGAATAAAATATGATGAACCAATACAATTTTAATAATAGATTATCCCTTGAGGATAAATATTCCAGTAAAAATATTTCATAGTAAATATATCGTTGATATGATATTTTACTCCTTGATACTTAAATAGGATACTCCTAGTTTCCTAAAACGTTAAGATGATATTTTACCAATTACCCCTGAAATAAATACAGTGGCAAATAACATTGTACAGTAATATTCGATACTCATTTCCAAACATATATAAGGAACATGAAGTAATCGATAATCTAAATTATTTTCCTCACTCCTTTTACACATTACATTTTTATACTATTATACATTATTATCTTTTATATAGCTTCTAGATTACGGAAGAACGATTATTGAAGAACATTTACCGAAGAACAAATATTGAACAACACCTTCAGTATATATAACACATATAAAAGCATAATATATATACAAAATACATTTTAAGTTAAGTATGTATACTAATAATAATATTAGTGGCGGCGTTCATTCTTATCAATCTTTGATTTATATATTGTTCTCTTAAATATAGTTACGATGCTTCAAGTTCGCCAAATATTTTGGTCAGTTCTACTTATTTTACCACTGGAAGTCTTCAACTAAATTAATTCTTAAAACGTCAGTGTATATTAATGTATAATATTTGTATAAATTTTTGTATAATATAAAGAAAGGTAAGCCTTATACGATATGAATACCACACTAATATTTACTAGCCAAAGTATGTTTTAAGTAACAGACTTCAGAAAAGAACTTGTATCTTTACAGAACATTGTTATATAAAACAATAGAAGATTTTCAACAAAAAAATTAACAAGAAACCATGTGATAAAGAGTCAGGACTAACACTAACTGTTAATCATATTTAGAAATTTTGTTGTGTTTTAATTTGATAGAGTGCTCAAGAGCATTTTCTTAGGAAAAGACTTGTGAATATCAGTTATCAATAAAAGAATCTCACCAAATTCCCAAACAATTTTAAAGAGCCCATACTTGATTTATGAATATGTTAAATTTTGGATGTTGTCTTTTGTAATTGTAAAAGTTCTACACGTGTTCAATTATTTTTTTTTTATTTTTTCTTTTTGTTTAAGTTTCTTCTGTTTGCCATATTCAAATATAAATTATATATTTTCTTTATTTAGTATACGAAGATTTTGGGTTGGAAGAAAAATTAATTAAGCAGCATTAAAATAAGTAAAACATCTATGTGATATATTTAAAATTGTAGGTGTTTCTCATTCTGGAAATTATATTGTTTTACTTTGTTTTATTTTCGTTCCATTTTTATATAGGTTTTTCCAATTATTGGTCGACTTAAAAAATATCTCAACATTTTTGGTCTTTAATATTGTTTCAAGAAATACTTCAACAGATTCTACTATAGAACCTCAGGTTATGGCGTCACTTCACCAATGGTTTTGTGCTAAATATGTAACGTTCTTTTTGTCTCAGTGTTATGAAGGCTAAGTTTCTATGAAGTTTTAGAAATTGTTATCAAATTGTTGTTTTACTAATTTTAGTATTTTTTGTTATTTTTGTTATTACATCATTAGTTCTTTAATGTTTTCATATTTTTAGTTTGTTTCGTGTTTGTTATGTACTGTCGAATTCAAGTTGTTGATTATTTTTTTAGTTGAACTTGTGGTCAAATATTTTATATAAAGGGAGAACATTTTATATTTCAAGTTTTCCAAGTTTGTCTGTATTTCGATTTTATATTTTATTGTGTATTTTATATATTTATATATAAAAAGAACCAGAACACATAGGTATAGCAGGTCCAGTTCTAATGAGGTTTTTACTAAATATTGTAATTGGTCCGAATTATAACACTTATTGATGTTTTTATCCGATGTAGTGTAACGGCTATCACATCACGTTCTCACCGTGGAGACCCGGGTTCGACTCCCGGCATCGGAGTTTTTTTTTCAGTATATTAAATTTTTTACTTCTTTTAGTGTGAAGATATGAGATTCTTTTCATCTTAAAGTAATGGCCCGACTCTAATTCCTATTTAGAGTACGGTTGAAGAACTTGGATTCTGTAAATAAACTATAATAATAGAAGTATTTGATAAGAATGAGCGCCGTCACTAATATTATTATTAGCATACATCCTTAACTTGAAATGTATTTTGTATATATATTATGCTTTTATATGTGTTATATATACTGAAGGTGTTCTTCAATATTTGTTCTTCGGTAAATGTTCTTCAATAATCGTTCTTCCGTGATCTAGAAGCTATATAAAAGATAATACTGTATAATAGTATAAAAATGTAATGTGTAAAAGGAGTGAGGAAAATAATTTAGATTATCGATTACTTCATGTTCCTTATATATGTTTGGAAATGAGTATCGAATATTATTGTAAAATGTTATTTGCCACTGTATTTATTTCAGGGGTAATTGGTAAAATATCATCTTAACGTTTTAGGAAACTAGGAGTATCCTATTCAAGTATCAAGGGGTAAAATATCTTACTAATGATATATTTTACTATGAGATATTTTTGCTGGATTATTTATCCTCAAGGGATGATCTATTATTAAAATCTTATTGGTTCATCATATTTTATTCTAGAATCTTCCATTCCAGGATTATTAGATAGATAAATAATAAATATGCCTATGGGTAAAGATCTATATCTATATATCCCTGTGTCTCTCCCACTCTTGTATTTGCTGATACATAAACTATATACATGTATTCTCCTTTCTAATCCACGTCCTCATAAGTTCCATTCTTAAATAAGCTACGACAGACTGGACGTCTCGACAACCACGCAAATAAAAAAACAACAGTGATGTTCAGTTACTCTCACTGTAACAGGATTGTAAAGCTAGAGTCGCCTCTTACTTTTCCCCGGATATTACAAGTTTGTTAAATTTTTTTGCAACATGTTGTTGTCCAAGGAGAGCCTATTTGTGGCGTACGAACTTGCAAGATACAATGGCCTCTTGAGAGTAAATCTCGGTATGTTCAATTAAAAATTGCAATATTTTAAAAAATATGTAAATAATTAAGTGTTTTTAAAAGTGATTTAAGGGTGTATATTTGTTAAAATTACTTAATTTATGTAATAATTTGTACCTGTAACAAATACCCATGAACTGTTTTTAAAAGTTATATTACGGAATAGTAAATACATTACTGTAAAATGTGTTTAGATAATGACACTTTTCCCCTTTCTGTTTTTTTTTTTATTTAATCCACCGGTAATTTCTTTTCTAACTAATAATACAATTTTTTTTTCTTTACTTGACATATTTATTAATTTATTTGTTCTAACATTTGTTTTAAAGTTCCTTGCATATATATTTACTATTTTTAGAAATAAAATGGAAAGACAAAAATAAAATAAAGGAGAAACAGGGTAAAATAAACATTACATCTTTGGTTTCAATTATTCTTTTGTTCAAAAACTTCTTTTAATCCAACATTATCTTAATGACACAACAGTTATAAATAGGACTTATTTTATTTTCAATATTTTTTTTTTTTCATTATTACTACCCCTAACTTTTAAAGGAAATAAAATAATAAGCGGTATATATATATATATATATATATATATATTATAATTTTGAAACATATATTTGGATTGTTTATAATTTTTTTATTTCTTATGTATTTTCCTTGGAAATTGATTCATTTTTTGAATTTCACAAGTAACACAAAAAAAATAAACAAATTTAATGTCCAGAGCAACTACTTTAATTAATGTTCTTATTGGTATGCTATAGAATTAATATTTTTTTTTTTAAAAAAAAAACTTTTATTGTGCTTTTTACACAAACATCAGATTAAACAATATACTAACAATATTTTAATATTATGGCCACCTCTACATATCTATTCTTCACTTTTTCTTTCTACTTTACTTTTTCTAAATAGCCTTTTTTTTACCGCCACTAGCAGTCCTTATAGCAGATGGTCTAACTCTTACCTTTTTTATTGATTTAATCTTGACATTTTTTACATGGATTCCTGGTGTCTTATTTGCCCTTTATATTGTGTTTTCTAGAAGACATAAGTGTGCTTAATTGTTTCACACTACACTAACTTTCTTTTTTTTTAAAAAAATATTTAAGCTGAAAAAAAGACTAATATTCATATAAAAAACACATTATAACACTATATAATTATTTTTAAATTAAATTTGGACATGGTTAATTCCATAATTTGGTAAATTATATTTATATATAATGCAAATATACATAATTGCTGGAATGGAAAGTTCTAGAATAAAATATTGTGAACCAATAAGATTTATATGATATATGATCTCATGATAATATATCTTACAACAAAAATGCCTCAATAGTAAAAATATTTTTAGTAAGATATTTTACCTCTTGCTAATTAAATAGAATATTCTAAGTTTCCTAATAGGTAAATATTGTCAAGTATCAATTATTCCCTGAATTGAATACATTGGCAAATAATAACCAACAATAAAATTCAAAGCTCATTTCCAAACCTATATAAGGGACATTAAGTTGTTGATAATTCAATTTATTTGCTCATCACTTTTTTATACAAAAAATATTTTATTTTACTTTATTTTAACACATTTGTATAATTTCAATGTAATCGAAGAACATTACTTCTATTTTATATGCCTAACACTTTATCTACATTACACTACAGAACAAAAGCTGAGATTGTTTGCTAATAACAATATTAGTAAGGGCGCTAATTCATATTAACATATAAAGCTTTGTCCGCTTTAATAATTTCATTGTAAATAATCGATATAAGTGAGCAAGAATTTTCACTTAGTGTTTTTAAATACATCAAAGTGTCTATTGTTTTTTTAATTTGTATTTTTCAATGTTTTCCAAAAATAAATAATGAAACACATTCCATTCTAACCTTGAACACAAGTAGCTAAGATAAGTCCCATTAAATATTTGTGAACAAATCATTTTATTATAAAGACTTCTTTATATAGGAATAATCTTGAATTAATTATAGAAAATATAAACATAAGACTACCCATATTCAGTAACATCGACCACATTGTAACACTACTGGATTTAAAACACTCTATCTTGCAAAAAAGTGTTTTCTTAAAATATAATCACTTAGGAAATATTATTATTACCTAAAACATTCATTTTATCTACCGTTAAACCAATATTGAATTATTGTTTCCTAGTATATATTATAATATTACGTATACCATTCAAATATGCATCATATTGAAATATGAAGTATACTAACCTAGAGGAAGTCACTTAAATATTTTTATATGAAAATATTTTCGAAATTGAACAATTATTTTGATATAAATATACTTTATAGCAGGAAGGATAACAATAATTACAAACTACCTGATATCTGTTTATTTCTTTTTTCTTCTTTTTTTAGATTAATATCATGAATATAAATAATCCGAAACTGACATTACGTCAAACTCATATTTTGATATTGTATTTTATAATCTTTTTTTAATGTAAATATTTGGAGAAAAAACACTCTTTTACTTTTCTGTTTTTGAAAACACTTTCAAAGCATATACATCAACTATAGAACCAACTTAATTTATAATACCATTTACATCTACACAGCAAGTTTTACCGTTAGCAGTAAACAGCACAATTCTTTTAGGAACCATTTTCATATTTATTTTGTTTCCCATTAATATTTATACTATATTCCTTTAGTTTAACTATGTAATTTAAGGATATCAAAAAAAAAAAAAACTAAATTATTCCTTATTATAGAAATATAATATATTGTTATTATAAATGAAATCACCTTTGATAGTTTTTACTTAGTAAAAAGGGATTGATAAATCAGTAAATTCAGTTGTGCTTTAAACAAATAAAGATACTTTTAAGTATGGGAGACAAAGCTTAATGCTTTTAACAACAATTCTTAGGTTTCCATCAATTGCTTTCTTATTTATTAGAATATTTATTAATTAAACAAAAAAAAAAAAGGAGAACGTGAGAGAACATACTTCAAGCACGCCCAAATATCATCTAAATAATATTTTGCGTAAATTATAAAAGCTACAAAAAAAAAAAAAGAAAGAAAACCAACGAAAATGCCTATATTTTAAATCGTATGAATTATCTGTATTTAACCATCTATAAACATCTACTACTTTATATCAAATTAAAAATAGAATACAAAAAATACATCTACATATTAGAGTCAACATAAAAATGGTTGTCCTTGAAAATTAATCTGAATATCAGAATGGGGCAAACTTAAAGATAAAAAAATGATATAGCAAAAAACTACTTTCCTGCCTTTATTTTCTGAAAAATATATTCAAAACTTAAACTTAATTTTATATTTACTTTTGTCGTTATCTCTGCCTTCTTCCTTCTTTCTAACAAATAATTCTTTATTTCTGATATAGAAAAATAAAATAAAATAAAATAAAAAAACTAGTCACCTGTTGATGTGACGTGAACTTATATATATCAGTATTATTATTAAAAATCTATGCGACAAATCACTAAAACAATAGTTATAATTTACATGTTCCTTTGAATTCAATTAAATTCATGTATTATATTTTCACTATTTACAAAACAAATCAGGAAGAATCAAGAATCGAAAATTTCCCTCTTCCTCTTCTTTTTTATAATATCTACAAGAATCATGATTATATCTCTTTCTTCTAACACCTGCCTTTCCTAAAATCCCATAGTATCCATAACACATTTTAGAGTCTTTTGTGCTAAAGGTCTAGCTCGTTCCAAACTTCCATTAGTTGCTACTTGTAATAAATATCCTGGATCTTTAATCAACTCATTAAACCGAGTTCTTATTGGACTTAAATTCTCAATAATTATATCAGTGACATATTTCTTAAATGTGTTATAATCATGCATATTTTTAATATCTGATTCAACCTGTTCTATACTTCGGCTTTGTAATCCACTGACTATATTAATTAAATTGGAGACACCTGGTCTCTCCTGTGGATCATAATAAAAACTATCACTTATAGAGTCAGTTAAACATTTCTTAATCTTTTTTTGTATTATTTCTGGTGCATCATTTAAGTATATTAATGACATCGGATCAACATCACTTTTCGACATCTTCTTTTCAGGTTTAGTTAAACTTAAAACTTTTTTAGTTGGCGTTAATATAGTCTGTGGTTCTACTAAAATCGGTCCATTATACATCTTGTTAAATCTTCTTGCGATATGTCTAGTCAATTCCAAATGCTGACTTTGGTCTTCTCCTACGGGAACATGGGTAGACCCATATAACAATATATCAGCCGCTTGTAATACTGGATATGCAAATAACCCTAATTTAATTTGGTCTTCAGTAGTATCTTTACTCTTACTTTTCCACTGAGTCATTCTATTTAAATACCCCATCGAAGTAATAGTAGATAATAACCAATTCAATTGTGAGTGTTCTGGAATCATTGATTGGAAACTCACTATACATTTCTCTGGTGAGATCCCAAGTGCCAGTATACTAGCAATGGCTTGTAATCTAAGATTCCTGAATTTTTCACTGTCCAATCTAGGAACCGTGATCGCATGCAAATCTGCCACACCAAAAAGACATGTCTGTGTTGGTAATTTATTATCGTTCAATTGTTTCCATACTCTATTTGCACCTAGATAATTACCTAAATGGAAGGGCCCCGTAGGTTGAATCATACTAAATATTACTGCATCTTGTGGTAAATTAGGAACTTCGTTTTGTATTATTTTTACACTATTTCTCACTAATGTACTGTACTCTCCTTTCATAACTAACATCAGTAAAAAAAGAGTAATATTACTTAAACGTATTCATATGAGTATGTATATATAAGGGAATAAACAGCCACCTACTTGCGACAACTTAAAACACTAGAAAGAAGTCGTTTCTTAATCTTTCTTCACTAATCAATTCCTTCTAATTTACATCCCTAGTTTTCAACAAATCTGTTGTTAATACTCAATCCTTGTCACCCTCCTTCCTTTTTAAAAACCTTCCTATTTGGTATTTTTTCTTCCTCGAACATTTCCTACTAATTTTTTTTTTGTTCATTTTTCTTCAAAACCTTTAAAGAATTTCGAAACCTAGTTTAAGATTAGAATGATACACTCAACCTCCAGTTATGGTAGATATGTATGGGAGAAAAGACTGCTATCCATCTATCTTTTATTCATACAACTTAGAAAAAGAGGGAAAAAGTCTTTACTGATAAATCTGCCACCAAAAAACAAAGTATACCAAACACAAAATGTCCATCTCTTTACTTAAATCATTAAAATTACAAAATAGTAGAGTTTGGTCTATTGATTTTACATCACGGGAAAGAATACTTGCTATAGCATCACAAGATCATAAAATCAAATTGGTTAAAATTATTGATCCAGATACAAAACAATTTAAACTGTTGAGTATCTTAGATGGAACGGTACATAAGAAAACCATTCGATCCGTTGCATGGAGACCATATGCTACTCCACCTTGTTTAGCGGCAGGTTCGTTTGATGCCACCGTGTCTATTTGGAGTAATATTTCAGGTGACAATGAGTTTAGCTATGATGAATCAGACAATGAGAACCAGGAAGATATGGAGTTATTAGCTATTATTGAAGGTCATGAAAATGAGATTAAAAGTGTTAGTTGGTCATATGATGGGTTGTTCCTTGCTACTTGTTCCAGAGACAAATCTGTTTGGATCTGGGAAACTGATGAAGCTGGCGAAGATTTTGAATGTGTATCTGTTCTACAAGAGCATTCTCAAGATGTTAAACATGTAACGTGGCATCCACGTAAATATCTATTAGCTTCTAGTTCATATGATGATACCATCAGATTATGGTCCGAATTTGACGATGATTGGGAATGTGTAGCTATCTTAAATGGTCATGAAGGTACTGTTTGGTCATCCGATTTTGAAAAAAAAAGTGATGTTGATAAAATTAGATTATGTAGTGGTAGTGACGATTCTACAGTACGTGTATGGCAATATCAAGGTGAAGATCCAGATGGGCAACAAGAATGGATTTGCCAAAGTATTTTACCTAAAATACATAAAAGACAAATATACAGTGTATCTTGGAGTGAAAATGGGTTGATAGCAAGTACCGGTGCAGATGGAACTCTTGCTATATATAAAGAACGTGAGTCAGGTGAATGGAATGTTATCGCTTCAAAAGAATTATGTCATCAAGTTAATGAAGTAAATCACGTCAAGTGGATATCAATTGGTGGGAAGGATTATTTAGTGACTTCTGGTGACGATGGTTGTGTAAATTTCTGGTCTTTTGAGAGTAAGTAGCAGTATCAATATATATAATTTAATCATAATATAAATCAAGAAACAAAAAAAAAGGGGAAAAATTACTTTGGTGTATTAAAAAAATAAAAATTATTTAATTATAATGTACGTCGCCATTGCATCATTTTATTTGATTTAATCTTTTTTCTTTTTTTATTAATAATGCTTTATAGAATATAATCGTATTTTATTTTTATTTTTGTCAAAGTATCCAAAATTATATTAAAAGCTGTATCTGATGAAAATGACACTTCTGTCTGTTATAATGGACATTCAGCTTTTTCGTTAGTCCAACATCACACACAATCCTAACACTATATATGATCACATGGAGCACAACTTGGACCAATCATTTATGAAAATTTCATAATGTGCAATGACGTGGTGCATACGGTATAAAAAGTAAAAATATAGGATGTCCTTATCAAAACATAGGGACAATTTTAACTTGACCGAGATCTGAACAATGATTCTTATTGAATCTGACGCTCTATCATAATGCAATTCATATTTATTCTTACATTTAAACAAAAACAATGTTAACTATGATTTTATTAGGGGGGGGAGGGTAGAGTCTGTGTTATTGTTTTTAATAAAAAAATATAACCTAGTAATTTATACATTTTTTGAATTATTTTCAGAGATTTTTCTTTTATTATCTTTATCTTATGTATGTGATCAAATCACTTATACCGAATAATCTTTTCCAAATATCTGAATATTTACTTTTAAAATAAAATAATACTAACTGCTAATTTATTCCTATGTTTATAGTTTTTTTTTTTCTCTCGAAGAAAATTATCCCCCCCAGTTTCTTCAGCTTCAATAATATTTTCCATATGAAATATTTTTAACACCCTAAATTAATATTTAGAGTCCAAAACAAACGGATATGATATATATAAACCACTATTTTCGTTTAGCTAAGACTCGACTAGATTTATTGAGATACACTGGTTGACCATATTATTAACTTAAAGTTTTCTCATTTTGGAAAGTAGTGAATTAAAAAATACATAAATAAATAAATAAATTTTGCAACAGTGGTGTCCCAATTTACATATAAATCAAACAACAAAATATTGCTCTTTAAAATTTTATAATAAAAAATGTGATAAGAAAAAAAAAAAAATCCACCAAGAACTGTTTTACTTTGTTTATCTTTTTGACACGACTGTATTAAACTGATTCCATCTTCATATTCAAACTTTTTTTTTTTTTAATCCGTCCAGTCATTTTTCTTTGTTTTCGTTACATATAAGCAAACTAAACTGGAATAAATAACTTTGTCGATAGTATTACTTGATTTTATTTTTAAAAAGATACACATATTTTTGCTCCAAAATATAAAATAGTGTTTTCATTATGAACCATATTTTTTGTTTTGTGTTGTTTTATGTATTAGTCTGTATAAAGAAAGCGACCCCGATTTTCATCAATGTCTCTTTAGAAAAGCCCTGTTACTGAAGAAGTATATTATGAAAAAAATGTTGCGGGGAGGGAGTGCAAAATGTTGTATTCTAGGTGCCTATGAATTATCCATTTGGTACAAGTACAAACGAATGATTTTTCCCTAGCTATTGTGTAATGTACATTGCAAATGATATGGGCAAAAAATTGTTATATATGTTATTCAGTGGGGGTACAATCTATTCAAGATGTAACAAATTATGGATCTCCTCTAAAAGAAATATTGTTGATGATTAATTTCAATAGTACCTTAAAGAAGAAGAAGAAGAAGAAGAAGAATCATTATATCGATTACATTCTTAATATGTTGGATGAAGAGAAAACATGAATAGATCGTCTAGTTTTTCATTATTATGTTAACGGTGCTCGTCTTATTTCACGCCACAAGATTAAGTTACTTTTGTAAAAATGACTGGAATGAAGTCATGGGTAAGAGTCATTAAGAATAGATAGATATAGGTACAGAAATTCACCATATATTCTATATAATCCTGCGGACAATTTACACGAAAATCAATAAGAGAATAGCTGTTGCGTGAATATCACAGAATTTTGGTTAGATAGTGAATGTAAAATATAATTGTGGCTTAGAATAATAGAAACACTGAAGAATAACAAAGGAATGTTAAACGACAATGGGATAGATGATAGCGGACCTTCCATCCTATCGAGAATGCCAAAGGCAATAGCCTTAGTGTATTGGATGTATGGATGTATGAGTAATAATTTATTTTTTTTGTTTATTTTTTTCTTAGGGTTATTAACTTAATTTTGTTGTGAACTTATTTTTTTTTTGGTTTGCATGTGCTTTTTCTTCTGTGCATAATGCAAATTGTTGAAAGTGTCCCATTAGGACTTGTTGAACTGAGGAAAGAAAAAATTCTTTTGTTTAAGAAAAATAACAATAGCAAATATGCATGAAGATCAAACCATTCATTTTTTAAAAAAAAATATTTATTATTTTATTTTTTTTAATTTTTGATACACCCATTCTTCTTTATTATCTTTGAAAACAATACAATATTTTTTATTGCCTCCTTATTTCTCGCTCTTTTTCGGGAATATTTATTTTGAATAACAATAATTAGTAATCATTATTTGCTCAGAAATTCTGAGAAGGAAAAAGGTTAAAAAGAATTTTACAACAATAGGGAGTTCCGAAAGTTGGTAGTTATAAAATAGCATTGATATGTGAATGTAGAATATGTTACACAAGAAAAAAAAACATACAAAAGTATATCTTGTTTTTTTTCTTCTTTATGAAAGGAAAAATAAGGGGGATTAAGTCTAAAATATGTTATATAATTAAAAAAAAAAAATCGAAAACATCCAGTTATGGTATGAATATATATAACCAACTCCTCGGTAAAGATATGATTGATGCTGGCGACAGTGATCTATTTATCTTAGTTCGAATATTTTTAACCATGATAATTTTGAACACCATAACAATGATAGCTCAGTTGAGGCAAATCTAAACGGGGACCCCAATAAGTATTTATATAAAAGACGCAGATATTATATATAATTCCTTATATGACCCTAGAGTACTAAAAAATATTTGTGATAAGGTTAATTGTTGGAATAATGTGAGTTTTCATATCTACAAATACTAAGTTATATGCTATTTAAACTATTGTATTAAAATAGCAAATAGGTTCTTATAAGTACTTTTAACGGAACTAAAGGATAACAAGACCTCCTTTTTTTTTAAAAAAAAATATATATATATATATATATTCAATTTCTTTTAACTACTCATATGAGCTGATATACCTTGTTAGCATAATCAACTTTTTTGTTATTACGATAATGCTTTCGTTTTTTTTATGGTTGTTTATTTGCAATATTTCTGGAGATCATATGTTATTAATACCAAATATATATATATTGTTTATTAAGGGTGTTGTTAAGACATATTCAAAGCAAAGTACACTGTTGTTTTTCCTTTCTTTTTATTTTTATTTTTGTATGATTATCTTGAAATTTAACTTGAAAAACACTTCCAATCACAGTTATTACATTTTTTTTTTTCTTTTACTTAAAACTCAAAAAATGGCTTTTAGGCTCTCTTAACCAACTCAATAGAAGAAAAAAAAAACAAAGTCTATATAACAAAATTGTATATTTGTCGAATGAATTAATCTAGATTAGTCTCCTCACCTCTTTTTGCACATTATATGTTTATGTGATTGTACATTATTATTTTTTGTATAACACCAAAATAATAGAAGAACATCTTCAGTGTAAATTATATAAACATAACAAGAATTTAATACATATACAAAAAAAAACATTTTAAGTTAAGAATGTTTGCTAATAATAATATTAGTAAAGATACTCATTCTTATCAATTAACATTATAAATTTTCAACTAGAACATATTACAAAGCCATATATTATGTTACTTTTTTACAAATAGTTTTTATCTTTAACAAAAAAAAAAAAATTAAAGGTTTAAGTGTTAGTTTTTAAGAAACACACACAAACACAAACACAAATTAACAATCATTTACCCTATTATCCTATATACAGTGTGAGTTTCTAATAACCATATTCTAACTTTTTATGCCAATGATAGTATTGTACAATTCTCGTATATGTTTTCTGTAAGAAGAGCTCCTTATTTCTTTATTTATTTGATTGTAATAATCACCAAAGTTGTCATTGTCAGTGAATTGTTATTTTTGAAGATCCTTCTTTTTGGTTTTATTCATAATTTATAATTTCTGTCAGTAGTTTTTTTTTTCCTCCTTTTATTTTTTTAGCTATTAAATTTATTCAATATTCAAAACACTTGAGGTTTATATATAAAGAAGAAAGGAGAAAACCGAAATAAATAATCAGTGTAGATCCTAACCCCATTATTCTAACATCTTTTTTTTTTTTTTTTTTTATTTTTACCACAATATAAGAATATGGATCCATACCTATCCAATTGCATAATCCCAAGAACAGGAAAAGAAAAAATAAACAAATAAACAAAAAAAAAATGCTCACTTCCTAAATACAAGTCCTTTTGGTTATTGATTTCTACATTTCCAACAAAACTTTCAGGTATGTTTTCTTTTGTTTTCCCCCTTTTGTTTTACCTTTTTTGTTTTTTAAAGCGGTGATAACATTCTATTGTTCCCGATTAAGAAAAGCTATCCCAATCGGTAGTTTTTTTTCTTTGTTTGTTTATCTTTTTGTTTTGCAAGTTTTATTGTTTTTTTTTTATTTTTCTCAGATAAACTTCATTATGTAAAGACTTGCTTCTCGCTAATCAAGTCCAAATAACCGAAAGGGAAAAAAAATATGACAAAATACACTGTGGCCTTCTTGATAGGATAAACCATTAAAATTATCTCCGGTTTGTGTATTTCTTCTTCCTTTTCTTTTCCAATTTAAATCATTATTATATATTATTATGTGAGAGAAAAATAAATAAAAAAAATTTTTTTTTTGTTACCAACTATCTTTATCTTCTTTTACTTGGCAATCTGTTCAAAATATTAATGTCTCAAATTGCATGTGATAAGCCGTGAATTTTTTTTTTTTTTTAAACCTATGTGAATGTTCTGAGAGCCGTTCTTTTCTGTGAGTTTATAATTATTATTACCTACCCCCCACAACCCTCCATTCTTTCTTGTCCTTTTACGTACGGCTTTCTTTTTGGACTAACCTTGCATAATATCTACTTTAAAATATAGTAATATATATAAGGAATCACATTTATAGAAGCTTTCTACAAATAAAATAGAAAATAGAAAAAAAAAAAATCATTGATACTACTATATTTTTCTTTCCATCTCTCTCTTTCTCTCTCCATATTTCTATATAAACATTCTTTCAGTTTCTGTTCATTTTCCCTCTCCCCACTTTCTGCTGGACGTACACTAAAGATTTACATAGTTCATTCAAAAGATTTTCAACCATAAAATTTCTCTTTTTATTTTTTTTTTTCTTTATTTTATTTTTAATACAGAACTATAAATACCTTAATATATCTAATAATAATAATAATAATATTCCGGTCGTTTTCTTAACATAAGGAAAGAAAGAAAAAAAAAAAATAGAGAAACGTTTTATTTTCTCAGTGAACCACCTATAATATAGTCCCAATTTATATCTTACTATTTTCTGTTTTGTTTGGTCATCCTCTTTATTGTCCATATCTAGTTAATTCAACTATACTATCTAATTTCACACATTGAAATATATCCCATAATTTCAATTTCAATTTTTTTTTTTGTTTTTACAAAGAAAAGAAGGAAGAAGAACAAAACAGTAACCTAAAGGAGCTATATTATCCCATTTATTATTACAAAAAGAAAAAAAAGAGAAATATAGTTAAATTAACAATAAGAAAGGAAGATTTTCTCTGAAGTTGTATTTTTTTTTCTACAAGTTCTTCGACTATAATGAACCGTACCATTATTAACAAATGGCAGACAAAAATAGAATTAATCACACTAAACACTTAATGAAAATCAACTCACTATCGAATCCAAAACAGGAAAATAAAACTATAACCCTGCAGTCTAAAACATTTAATACATCACCGCAGACAACCAAAATGGATTCTAACCACACTTTAAATTTGACTGATATTGATGATAATACCCCTTCTAATGAAAGATCCCTTTCCGCGACATTAAAAAATATTGTCACTATTCCTCCCCTTCAAGGACCCTCAGTATACCCATCCATAGTTAACTCAACAAACATCAACAATAATATTCTATCCAAACCAACACAGAAAGAAACTAATCCAGATAAATCACAACCACAATTTTTTGTACCCAACAATAACGCAGTAAACAAAAATAATCCTAACGTTCTCAAGGTTCCCAGTACCGGGAAGCTCAACACCACACTGCCTTACATTGGAGCCGCTCAATTACCTATCCTCACCACAAGTCACAATGAAACTCTTCAATGTTGTGTCCCCGTAGGGATGGTAAATATGCCACAACTGCCACTTCAACAACCAGTCATGTTGTCCACACCGCCAATACTGCAGTTACACTCACCTATGTATATATCGTCATCGTCATCGTTGTCGCCTCCTCTGCCGTCTCAGCCGCAACCTGTAGTTACCTATAATCAAAAACTGCCGCAGCATAGCCAGTGTATATCTTCAATGACAGTACCGATCCAATCATCAGTACTACAGCCCTTTCAGGGGGACCATGAAGTTTCGACGCCATGGAAAATCCAGAAAGATATGTCCCCTAGTATAGGTTCCAAAAACAACGAAAAAATTGGTATCAATATCCCACCAATTAACAAATTAAGCATTAATCGTGCTGATTCTTTGCCGTCTAAAATATTAAATGATATGAAAGGTGATCAGGTACAACCATTAGGGAAACGGGATTCGGTTACTTTAGAGAGAGATAATGATACCTCTCCAGTATCCAAAGTCCCCTTGTTCATTAACGCCGCTACCGCTGCTGCTGCCACCACGAGTACGAGCACTATTATAAATAAAGGTAGTACTACTGATATTACACAGGAAAAACCCGGTAACACTCAAAACGGAAATGGATATGAGAATGAACTTTCCATTGTCAAAGAGACGACCACTACTGCAACTCTTGATAGTTCGAATTCTATAGGAAAGGAAGACACTGAGGGAAAAGCAGGAAACCCAAACAAAATTAAAAATTCTCTCGATGATGAGTTTAATGAGACGGATAATAATGACACAGTATATTCAAACAAGAAAAGTTGTAGGAAAGTAAGAGACTCCAAGAGAGCTTTACAGAACAGGAATGCACAAAAGGCTTTCAGACAACGTAAAGAAAAATACGTTAAGTTATTGGAATTAAAAGCGAGAAAATATGATGAAGTTATGCAAGAAAATTTTACTCTGAAAAAGGAGATTTTAAATTTAAAAAACGTCATACTGCAAATGGAACAACAAATACGCATATATAATGGATACTATTCAAATTACTTACAACAACAACAACCACAACAGCTTGTGCAAACACAACAATTACCCCATCTTCCGCAATTACCCCTGCAGTTCCAGTCTCCTCCTCCACAACCTCCACCTGCCCCTCCCAAATAAAGAGACCTTCTATTACAATATTCAGCAGTTAAAAAAGAGTGTATTTGTGGTAATATGGCATCGACAACTTCTACTACCTTTAACACAGTTACCAAGTTAAAAAAAATTATGTTATTTACAAAAAAAAAAAATAGTTGGACGGTTGAAGCAGATCACTCAAGATTTTGGAGGTTTTCCCCTTTTTTTCATTTTTAATAGAAATATGTTGCATAAGTGGACAAAAACACTTGTCCATATATAGTCATCAATGTAAATATATATAATTATCTAGTAATATTTTTCCCCAGACATTTTCTTTTAAAATTTAAGAGGACTAACTTACATTTATTATATTTTGTTAGAAATTCGGGTTATTTTAATTTTCCAGTTCCACTTTGTTTATTTTGTTTTTTTTCAAGCCGAAACCGGCTGCTCTCCTCGAGTTAACGAGAAAAGAGAGAGAAAGAGGGATGAAACTTGAGATGTTCCTCTATGCAAATAAGCCACAGCATTAACATTCCAAAATTTACTCCTTTATGGAACGAAAATAAAGGTGTTTAAAAAAGCTTATGCAAAAACATTGATCTAACATTTGCTGGAAAGGAATGTTTTAGAATAAAATATGATGATCAAATAAGATTTTAATAATATGTGATCTCATAATAATGCACCTTACAGCAAAAAACTCTCACAATAAATATATCATTAGTAAGATATTTTACCCCCTGATGCTTAAATAGGATACTCCTAGTTTCCTAAAACGTTAACATGGTATTATACCAATTACCCTTGAAATAAAAACAGTGGAAAATACCATTGTACAATAATATTCGATACTCATTTCCAAACATATATAAGGAACATGAAGTAATCGATAATCTAAATTATTTCCTTCACCGCTTTTTACACATTACATTTTTACGTTATTGTACATTATTATTTTTATATAGCTTCCAAATAACTGAAGAACAATTATTAAAGAATATCTCCAATATAGATTATACATATAAGAATTCAATACATATATATATATATATATAATATTTTAAGTTAAGAATGTTTGCTAATAATAATAATATTAGTAAAGGCACTCATTCTTAACAAACATTCACAATGAAGCTTTTTTATTTTTGTTTCTTTCGAAATATTTGAAAACAATAGCGTTTTCATTTTTTGTTTCCAAAAAGGGTAAAGAAAACAATATCATTATTAACGAACATTTTGTTCAACAAAAAAAACAATCAAAATAAAAATAAACAAATAAACAAACCTTTTTAATCATAACAAATTCATAAATTCCCAACTATATTAAATCCTGTAACATGGTATATAACCACTAAAAAACAGAAAGCAGTGTCAATATCAATCTTCTTAACTTTCAAGATATGGACAGGATAAGTTTCGGACATCCTTCGCATAAAATTTAGTTCGTCTCGTGTTCTGATCCAGAGCTTTTAGGGCAAGAAAGAAGAATGGTAGTTTAGTTAACTCTATCTATTCCTCTATTCTTAGATAAATGTTTCACATTCTCGGGTTCTTTTAACTGTTCCTAATATTCATTTACTAGCCTTTTAATTTTTTCCCTGTCATTTAAGGACAAATATCTAAGAGTTTCGTCTTCAACCAATGCCTTGAAGATTCTTGATATCACAAGACATTTTTGACGATCGTCTATAAAATTTTCCTCTTTATTGTCTCCTTCATCAACATATTCATTATCATCCGAGTCTGAATCAGAAAATCCTTCATCATATTCATTTTCAGTATTCTCTGAATTGAGAACGCTTCTAATTAAAGCATGATTCTCCGAATTATTAGTATCGAGAAGTAACGTAGGGTTGACCGTATTGTCACCTGTAAATAGCTGGTTGTTTATGGAATTAATTTGACCATCATTTAATACTCTGTTTACTACCAGTGAAATTGGAGTTCTTCTTTCACTGTAAAATGCAACAGAAAGGACTTCTATAGGTCTTTTGGTTAACAACATAGTAACTAACCAAATGCTCGCAAAGAAAAAAATTGGCTAAATTTTTTTGGTTTTTTACATGAACAAAGCTTTAATGTTAAGGCCACTTTGGGCTCAAAAGAATCATTTTCTTTTATGCTCATGAACACATCATGAAGTTTGTTAGCTTCATTTAGCGTTAATTTCTTCAAAGAGGGTTTATTATTATCTAAATCTCTCATCCTATCAATTTGCTTAATATGGTTCCTTACTTTTGGTAAGTAATTTTTTATCATTTTTTTTTTCTTTTCAGTCATAATAAACAAAACATGATTCGATGTCAGAGATTCGATCGCATAGATTCAAATTTCCCACGCTGGTTATGTTTTACCAATTTAAAATACGGCTTGGTTACGACATTGATCATCCTGTGAATATCTCTCTCACAACTACGACACCGCAATCTAACATCTTGGTTATATTTGTGAATCAATCTATTTAAAGTTCTTCCTTTCTTGTTATAATAAGATTTATGAAAAAACATATCGCTATCGAATCATTTCAAAAACTATACTATTAATGTTTTTTATAGCTTCTTTTAATTTAGCCTTTGACGAAGGACTCTCAAGTGCAATAGTACTATATGGTATTGCTACCTTCATATCATATTGTAAGTTATTAGTCTCTAATATGAGTTTCAAAGGTGCCCTTCAAATTTGCGAGCGACTGAACCTCCATTGCAAAGAAAAATGTTTTACAATGATGCTTCTTAATAGTTTCAGTTAAACATGCAACTGAACCTAATAAATAATCAAGTAAGCTTCACATTTGGATACTTTTCATAGCCTGCCTTTATGAACAATTGGAATAGGGGTCCCTGCTAGTGTTCATTCTTCAAGTTGTTCTATACCAACATCTGTTATTTCTGGGATTTCTTCAAACTGGTCATTCAATCTTTTTTCAAAATCATCAAAGTGTTCAAAAGGTCCATTTTCTTCAGCTCCTTCAGATTGCATCTATTTGAATAGTAATCGTGCACAATTTCAATTTACATTGTGAAAGAAATCTGTTGTGATTTCTTGTGTTTTAATAATCATTTAGAGAAAGAAGGTGTCTTCCTAAGAGAGTGAAATAAATTTGATATTTAAATGTGTATATGTATATGTATATTTCTTTTCAAGATGTAAGAAAAATCTACCATTGAAAAATTTTTTCATTTTCGAAAAAAAAAAAAAACAAAGGAAAAAAGAGACAATTTCTTATTTCCTAAATAGGTAATTATAATAACGACTTCGAATTTAATTTATTTGTATCATTTATTGAAAGGGAAATGATACAGATACTACTGATTTACATGTTTTTGTTCAAAGATACCAATACATTATATGTAACAACAATAAAAAAGTTGCGCTCTAAAAATACTGCTAGTTGTTGAAATAATTGTTTTTGGTATTAAAAATTCAAACTGATTCCATGGTAATAGTATGAAGATAAGCAAACTTACTATTAAAGATAAGATATCATGATAATAGCAAGTTTGTGGTATTATAATGTCTTTACTTGGTTTTCTCTATATATGAAGTACACTATACATATATTGTATACAAAATCTAATGTACAAATATCTGGCCTCACCTTTTATATAAAAATTTCTAGTTCTATCATCACTATTCACGAAGAATATGGATTAACCTTAAATAATTATATTTCCTTTAACGTACCCCCCAAGCTAAATTCTCCTCTTATATATGACAAAAACTTATTGCATATTGTAACGAAAATCTCTTTTGATAATATTTTCGTCACAATGTCTGCTATCTGTTCATTTGTTTTAACATATCCGACATTTATAATCCCTTTTTCAACTTGATATCTTACAAAATGATAATGAAGTCCTATATGCTACATTTTTGAAGGTAACACTGGGATTTTGGTTACTTTTATTGCGGGTTTACTGTTTATCAATGAATTTATCTGATCTAATTTCACTCCTATATGTTGTAACATATTCTTTTTTTATCCATATTAATTCTCTACTGGTATTACTTGCTGAAATATATTCTGCATCCGTGGAAGACAAACATACTGTGCTCGTTATTTTCTTGGAAGACCAACTCACCACTCCACCTGCCAATTTTACTATGAAACCACTAGGTGCAAATTTCAAATCATTTTTATTTCCATGGGATGCATCTGAATATCCTTCAAGTATTCTATTTTCTTGCTTATTATAGACCAAACCCATTTTTTTTGTATTATAGAGGTATTGCATAACTCTATAAGCTCCTTTCATATGTACTTCTCTGGGGTCCTTGAGAAACTTAGACAATAACTGTACCGAATGTGTTACATCAGGACGTCCAACATTACTTATGAACAACAACTGACCAACAACACTCTGACATTCTGTAATATTTTTAATTTTTGGTGATTCTTCCACAAAATAATTTGTTGAAGCAGACAATGGACAACAGACATTTTTATTTAGGTTAATATTGCAACTCTGAGCAGCTTTAACAACATAAGCTTTCATTGATATAGTTACTATCTTGATGAACATTCATTCCTAGGAACTTTGAAACAGGACCAAGATCTTTAAATTGAGTAATTTCTACATAGACCATCTTTGATATCTTTCATAATCTCTTCTGTTAGTGAGGCGATAAACAAACTATTCATGTATAAGGCAGCCAGAGCTTTTCTATTATCATAATTCTTGAGGTAAATACCATATTCACCGTCGTGTCTATTGAAGATCAGCGATGAAAAGATTTTATGGATATGTGTATTCCAAAGTAGTGAGGCTTGCTTTAGCCCATACATACTCCTGTAAAGCTTCCACGCATAATCAGGATGAACAGGATCTATAAAACCTGGTGGTTGACAAACATATACAGGTTCAGTCATTTTTGAATTTAGAAATGCTGTGTCAACATCCATTTAATGTACACGAAGACCTAGGAGAGCAGCTAATGCTAAGAATATTCTTACGGAATCATAACGTACTACAGGAGCAAATGTTTCTTGATAGTCGATACCAGCCTTCTGTGTATGCCCTTGAGCGACCAAACGAGCTCTATACCGATTATTATTCTTGATAGTAAAGACCCAACGGGATCCAAGTGTGCGACGACCGGCTGGAAGAGGAGCTAACTGATAAATATCATGGTCTTTAAAAGCTTTTAATTCTTGAAGATATGCCGCATACCATTCATCTTTATCAGGAGAAAACATTGCTTGTTTGAAAGTAGTGGAAATAGAAGAGGAGATATCTAAACTAGTGATGCCATTGACGACTGCAGTTAATGCAGTATGATTTGCCGGAGAAGAAGAAGGAGAAGCAAATGAATTATGTAACAGGGTACGAAGTAGTTGAGTGGATTCATCAGAAGAATGCATAGGAACAAATGTGTTAGGATTCAGAATTACTGAGTCAGCAGAAGGAATCTCAATATTACCAGGATTGATAGAATTAGAATCCCAAGTAGACGTTTTGTCCTTCGTGGAAGTCTTATTATAAAACTCTGCAGCAGAAACAGGACCTATGAATTTGTACCGTGATTCGCCAGTGGCTTTAACAAGAACATTTGGTTGTGAAACAGTAATAGTGGATACATTCTTGTTGATATCAGCTAGTTTAGAATCATCTTCATTGACATCAGAAATATCGGATACAATATCAGAATGAGTCAAACTAGACACTTTGGGAGAAATGGATGATGAGTGGGATAAAACATTAACCGAAGTACCTTCATTTGATTGCACCGGGGTAATAGAAGAGGTTGAGCCAGGTGATGGGCAAGAGTGCTGATATTTGGGTGTAGATACATCACTTATATCGTCAAGACTACTCGAAGGGTAGTAACTGACACCGTCTGCAGCAAAGGAATCAGATAATAACTCATCAGAGGAGGATGTTGTAAATGTAGAAGGTGAAGAAGATGGATATGGTGGCACACCACCTAAAGTTCCAGTATCAAAAGTGTGTGACACCTCAACACTTTTTGTTCCAGCTAATTGAAAGTCATTTTCATCGAAGGTCACTTGATTAGAAACGAATATTTTCTTGCTTACTGGATGATATAATCGGTAAGCCTTATGATCTGAATCATAACCAACAAAAACGCATTTAACACCAATGGTAGAAAATTTACCATCACGTAATTGAAGAGGTAACGTAGCATAAGCAGCGCAACTAAAAATACGAAGATTAGATAAATCCAGCTGATCTGGAAAAAACATTATTCCAAAGACAATAAGGAATAGAATGCTGTTTATTAGAAACAAGCAACCGATTTAGTAAATATACTGCTGTACTAACTGCCTCGGTCCACGTTGAAGACGGAACTTTACCACCAACTAGTAAACACCGAGTTTTCTCTTCAATAGGTTCTATGGGCATGTTCAACTGCACCATTTTGAAAGCTATAATGAAGTACAGTAAATGGATGAGAAACACATTTTGACTTACAGAACTCATGAAACCTGTTGGATATGAATTCACCACCATTATCTGTACGAATTGCACAGACTTTAAAACCATCTCTATGAACAAAATAATTTGCCGTTTTTAATATCCAGTCAATTAATTTACTACAGGATTCAGATTTTTTAGTTAAGTGGATAACAGTATAGTATCTTGAATAAAC
Organism: Arxiozyma slooffiae; assembly: GCA_017347545.2. NCBI lineage: Eukaryota > Fungi > Ascomycota > Saccharomycetes > Saccharomycetales > Saccharomycetaceae > Arxiozyma > Arxiozyma slooffiae. The sequence continues at coordinate 206,798 of JAFHAQ020000029.1, read as the reverse complement.
ATCCCTTATTGTAAGGAAATACTTATCATCTGAAAAACCAGTATATTTGAAATGGCCACACACATCTACTTGGATTAGTTGTAAAGGAGCTGAATAGACGGTGTTAGATGACTTACCATTTTTTACAATTCCTTTGGACAACGAACAAGTAGGATAAAGCGTATAATTATCCTTGATCATAATAGGTAAGGATAGCTGATTAGCTAATCTATTATAATTGGCTAAACCTGGATGTCCCACTCACGCATGCCACCTTACTGATTCAAGAATTGCTATTGTTTCCTTCGCCATAGTGTTTATATCATAGTTAATATAAACATATTCCATGACAGATGTTACACCACAATCATCATTAACATCTTTGGTTCCAAAAATGTATAACCAACTATTTCAGTCTTGTTTTCAGAAATAGTATATACATAATATTTATCAAATAAAAATCTAGTGCCCGACCTCTTGGTACCCATCTTTACAGATATTAGATCAACACCGCTATCTTGTACAAAAGCAACATTGTTTAGGGTAACCTTACCTAATACTACAGTATCATAACTTTTAATTGGTGTTTTACCGCCAGTTCCTTCAATGTATCCTAAGCTATCATCTTCATCAAGGACCAACTCCTTAAATTGATCTTTTTTTCGCAAGTGATCCGTTGAGTAAAACCTGTATCAAAAAAAAAAAAAAAAAACATCTATATTTTAGTATTTGCTGTTTTTCTACCGACAAATGCAAACTAGGCCATTAAATGATGATTCCTTTTATTTATTCTTCTTGTTTTCCTTCCAATCTAGAAATTCAGAACAGGCACAAACCACATGACTTCCTTTGCAGTTTTTTAAATTTCACCTGCTTTTTAAACTTCTTCTTCTTATTATTTTTTTTATACTTAAAATTAGCACCAATTCCAATTTAAAGAATGGCACATAGAATAACGCCAATATTATTCTTATTATACTTAGCTACCAAATGAAATAACAATCCTCTTACGGATGGATTACCATAATATCCAGTTAAGTATTTATTCGGCTCTTTTTCTGGCATTTCCTTCAATATTAAATCATAATTAGAGTTTTTCAAAGCTGTTTCAAAAATCTTCATAATTTTTAAATTGTAGATTTACAGAGGGACTATATTCTTCAACGAATGTATTTATTTTACCTGTATTGATGTAATCCAAACAAATTGGAATTTACGTCACTAATAATGCATAGCTACAGTGTTAGACCAAATTTTAAAATTATCAGCAGCGGTTACACAACAATGCTCATAACCTGCTGAAACTATTGTTTTTGGTATTAAAAATTCAAACTGATTCCATGGTAATAGTATAAAAATAAACAAATCTTATTATTAAAGCTGAGATAGTATGATAATAGTAAGTTTGTGGTATTATAATGTCGTCACTTGGATTTAATGTACATGTCTTGCCTCTCTTTTTTATATAACAAATTTTTCCAGTTCTATCATCACTATTCATGAAGAATTTGGATTAACCCTAAATAATTATATTTCTTTTAACACTAAGCATTATTTTAAAGCCAAGATACTTTCTTTTAAGAAACTTTTTTAGTCTTTGGGTTGTGGGAAAGAACAGTAGATGGACTATTTTGCCACGGAATCGATATTTTGTCAAAAGTGTTGTTTCCTGTTGTTTATTTATTTATTTATTTATTTATTTATTTATTTATTTATTTATTTATTTATTTATTTATTTATTTATTTATTTATTTATTTATTTATTTATTTATTTATTTATTTATTTATTTATTTATTTATTTATTTATTTATTTATTTATTTATTTATTTATTTATTTATTTATTTATTTATTTATTTATTTATTTATTTATTTATTTATTTATTTATTTATTTATTTGAAATTAAAAAAAAAAATGAAATTGCCCGCTCCCCTCCCCTTTTTTCTGTTTTTGTTTTCCTTAAAGATTCTAGAACAATTCGGGATTCTCGAGAGGGTTTGTATATGACAGATGTTAGTTAGAAGTAACACTCCCTCTTGACATAATACATGTACACAGATATACATACAGACACGCTTATTCATAAGAGAGAAGTTGCTGAAAGGATCGTACTTGGACTAACTACACAAAAACTAAGTACGCAAAAGAAATATACTTATATTTACGAAGGAAGCAAGATTCAAACAAAATAACGTAGGAGGTAGTTATGTTGAATGCTTCAAACCGTCTGTTTATCACAAAAACTGCCTCTTTGGTAAGGACCCCATTTCTTTTCACCACGGGAAACGCCATCAGGTATTATGTTCAGTTAAGAACCGACCCCAACAACAAGACTTTCCTTTCACAGTACGCAACAGATTTAACTGCATTGGCAAAACAGGGGAAACTCGATCCTAATATAGGTAGAGACGAAGAAATATCCCGCGCCATACAGATTCTATCTCGTAGAACCAAAAATAATCCCATTATTATTGGGAGGGCCGGTGTAGGGAAATCGTCCCTTGTGGAAGGTTTAGCACAGAGAATGGTTCGGGGTGAAGTGCCTGAGTCTCTAAAGGGGAAACATTTGTACAATCTGGAATTAAGCTCTTTGATCGCGGGGGCTAAGTATAGGGGGGAATTCGAGGAAAGATTGAAAGGTGTATTAGATGACGTTGATGATAATACTATTATGTTTATCGATGAAGTTCATATGTTATTAGGGTTAGGTAGCGATGGGAGGGGCGCAATGGATGCTTCCAACATTTTGAAACCGAAATTGGCAAAGGGGTTGCGTTGTATCTCTGCAACAACTTTAGACGAGTATAAAATTATCGAAAAGGATCCTGCATTGACTAGGAGATTTCAACCCATTATTTTGAATGAACCTTCTGTACAAGACACTATTTCTATTTTAAGAGGATTAAAGGAAAGATACGAAGTACATCATGGGGTAAGGATCACTGATGCCGCTTTAGTTTCTGCTGCCGTTTTGTCTAATAGATATATTAATGACAGATTCTTACCGGATAAGGCAATTGATCTAGTTGATGAGGCTTGTGCCGTGTTGAGATTACAACACGAGTCCAAACCAGATGAGATTCAGAAATTAGATAGACAAATAATGACTATTCAAATTGAATTAGAATCGTTGAAAAAGGAAACAGATCCTGTGTCACAAGAGAGACGTGACAAATTAAAAGAGGATTTAAATTTAAAACAAAAGGAATTAAATAGGTTGAAAGAAATCTGGGATAAAGAAAAAGTGGCAATTGAAGAAGTCAAAAACTGTAAAGCACAGTTGGAACAGGCAAAGATAGAATTGGAACAAGCACAAAGAAATGGTGATTATGCAAGAGCTTCTGAATTGAGGTACTCTAAAATCCCATCTTTAGAAAAGAAAATTGAAGAAACAAAAAAGAATAGTACTGAGAAAAATGAGAATAATATTCTTTTACATGATTCTGTTACTTCTGATGACATATCCAAAGTTGTTGCAAGAATGACAGGTATCCCAACCGAAACTGTAATGAAAGGTGATAAAGATAGGTTATTATATATGGAAGAATCATTAAAGAAGAGAGTTGTTGGCCAAGATGAAGCTATTCATTCTATTTCTGATGCAGTAAGACTACAAAGAGCCGGTTTGACTAGTGAAAAGAGACCTATTGCAAGTTTCATGTTCTTGGGTCCTACCGGTACTGGTAAGACAGAATTAACCAAAGCTTTAGCACAATTTTTATTTGATAATGAATCAAATGTTATCAGATTTGACATGTCCGAATTCCAAGAAAAACATACAGTGTCAAGATTGATTGGTGCCCCACCAGGTTATGTGTTAAGTGAGTCTGGTGGTCAATTGACTGAAGCAGTCAGGCGTAAGCCATATTCTGTTGTTCTATTCGATGAATTCGAAAAGGCACATCCTGATGTGTCGAAACTATTGTTACAAGTCCTTGATGAGGGTAAATTGACAGACTCTTTAGGACATCAAGTAGATTTCCGTAATACTATCATTGTGATGACTTCTAATATTGGTCAAGACATTCTTCTAGCTGATGAATCTGTTGGTGAAGGAAAAGAGGGTTCTGATACTGGAATTGTTGATCCAAAAGTGAAAGCTCAAGTTATTGAGAGTGTGAAGAAATTGTATCCACCTGAATTCATTAATCGTATTGATGATATTATTGTATTCAACAGATTGTCAAAGAAAGTGTTGAGATCTATTGTAGACATCAGAATTCAAGAAATTCAAGAAAGATTGGTTGATAAGAGAATGAAATTAGTCTTGACAAATGAAGCCAAGGATTGGTTAACAGAACATGGTTATGATCATTTCTACGGTGCTAGACCATTGAACAGATTAATCCACAAGAAGTTGCTAAACCCTATGGCAACATTTATCTTAAAGGGACAATTAAGACCTGGTGAAACCGTCAATGTTACTGTAGATAAAGACAATAATTTGGTAATTAATCCAAATCATGAAGAGGGGGAAAATTTTGATAATGAAGAAGAAAAATAAGCGGAAATCAGTGATATTCACTAATGGTTTGTTTTTTTTTTTTAATATTTTTATTATTATTTATTCATTTAACTCACGACTATTATTATTTTTTTTTTCTTTTAGGATTATTTTCTTTACCCTATTATACCTATGTACTATTCTACAAATGAAATTGTTGATGTTTTTATTTATTTCTTATTTCATACTTATAAATTATGTTTTGTTTTGTTTTGTTTATAGTGTCTTTTAATATACTGTTGTCAAGTTTCTCATCATTTTGTCATGTATTTTTTTTTTTCTGACATCCATGAGAAAAATCACTAAAAAAAAAATTTAGAGACAAATATTTTATACATCAAACATTTATAATATAAGTAATGATATTTTTTAAACCCAGTAATTAAGCACAGGAAGCCTAACACTCTTTGGACATTGTTTCAAGAAGAATAAACACTTTTGGAATTGATTCACCAGTAATCAATAATCAGAGGAGGATCCATTTAAAAATAATACAGAGAATTTCATAAACTGGTTGGTTAACGACATCAATGTGAAGATATCTCCTAAGATTGAAGTGGCTAATTTTAGAGACATGAACCAAGGACGTTGTGTTGTAGCTATTAACAATATTTTAGAGAATGAAGTATTCTTTGCTGTATCAAGAGATTCGATTTTCAATATCGAAACATGCAAATTTTCAAAAAGATATCAGGATGTCGATAAAAATATGTACGATAATGTAGGACGTTGAGAAGGACTTATTCTTGTATTTTTATTTGAGTTAAAAGTCGTTGGTAAGGATAGTAAATGGTGGCCTTATTTTGAAGTTTTCCCATCAAAGAAGGATATGAATGGATTAATATATTGGAATGATGATGAATTAAAACATTTGAAGCCCTCTATGATCCTAGAAAGAATTGGAAAAGAAGAAGCACAAAAAATGTTTTCTGATGTTAGACAATTGATCGAGGAATTTAAGATTGAAGATGAAGCTATGAAATCAATTCAGTGGGAAGACTTTCTTTATGTGGCTAGTATGATCATGTCTTATTCCTTTGATGTGGAAGATTATGAAGAAGAGAAGGAAAACAAATCTGAGAATAATGGTGAACAAGAAGATACGGAAGAAGAAGACCTTATAGAAATTGTAGACGAAGGGGAAGTCACAACAGTTCGTGATGATAAGAGACTAAAGTCCATGATTCCATTAGCTGATACACTAAATGCAGACACTAAAAAATGCAATGCTAATTTAATGTATGATGATTTTTTTTTAAAGATGTATGCTACCAAGCATATTTCAAAAGAGGAACAAGTGTATAATCTTTATGGGGAGCACCCTAACAGTGAAATCCTTAGAAGATATGGATATGTAGAAGAGGATGGGTCTAAGTATGATTTCGGTGAGGTACCAATAGCCACTGTAGAGAAGGTATTACAGACTGAGTTCGAAAGTGTTTCGTCAATTAAGAATTTATTGAAACAAATATATGATATTATTAAAGAAAATAATATTGTACAAGAGAACCTTGAGTTTGAAGATATTGTTGTAGATTCTTTTGAATGTTATATTGACGGTGAAGTACCACCAGAATGTGCTTTGTTATTACAGATCCTAGTGTCATTGTTACAAATACCAGGTATTGATGACATGTCCTCAGAAGAATTGACAAGATACGTTCAAAGAGTATCCAAAAAACGTTTTCAATTATTAGCTAGTGGTAAAATAACTAAGAAATGTGATGATATATGGAAAATGTGCATTGATGAAAGATTGGTCAGTTACTCTTCTGTCGATCCGACCTTGGATACATCAAAGTTATATACTGTAAGGGATAAATCTATATTGAGACATTTAATGGCTTTTGTGGTATTAAAATGTGAGTATGATTCATTAGTAGCATGTAAGGATGAATTTAGTAAAAAGTTTAGTATCATTAAAGATAAAAAAAAAATATGTTGAAGAGAAAGATTTAAACAGAATCCAAGGGGACTAGAAAGAGAAGAAGAAGAGGTAGAAAATACAGGAAATGATACACCAAGAAACTTAGTTTTTTTCTTTAAAATCATTCATTTACTCTCATCTGTGCTTTTATATGTGATTATTACGACTGTGTAATACTAAGTACGTACTGTGCACTTTGATGAATAAAGTGTTGTTGTTATTGTTCCTGTCTTGAATTACTATTAAAGGTTATTTAACCATTAACCATATTTTTTTTTTGTTTTTTGTTTTTTGTTTTGTCTGTAGCTGTTTTTTAATAAAAGGTTAAAAATAAAAAGAGAGGGGGAATAAATATATGGAGTAAATAAATCGATATATATATAAATGTATACAGTAAACAATTGACATGCAAATACATTATAAAGGTAAATAAAAGATCTGATACTGAGGTCCTCGTATGAATATCTATTGTAATTGGATAACGATATTGAATATTTTAATAAATTATACTAATTAAATTTAAAGATAAAAACGGATACGGAGAATATTTATTGAGGAATTTGGGAAAGTACTCTTTTATTTTACCTTGTTTAGTTTTATTGTTTTATTGTCATAGAATTTATATATTTTATTCCATAGTTGAAGTTATATTTTTTACATCTTTGAATAAAAATTCTATGCAATCATGGACGTTGTAACAAATCTATGGAAAAGTGATGATAGTAATAAAAGGTCGATTAAGGAAGAGTCCGATCAAGATTCTACAAGTGTTATAAGTGAAATGAATATGTATTCCGCAGCAAAAGATGAAGGGAAGAATAAAAATAATCTTAATGCAAATTGGTCACATAGAATGAGCAATGCTAACAATTTATCAGATAATCGTTCAAGTCGGAGGCGTCCATCATCTCAGGGCAAATCGAACAACAACCAAACAGATAAAGCATCATCTATACAACAGATGATGACTGATACACTTGTAGAGAAAATTATTAAAATGGCATTACCACCTTCTTCTATGGCTACGAAAGATCAAATTGCTACCAGAATGGCTTCAGCGAAAAATCGACCAAGTCTCTCTGTCCAATTATTGTCAAAGAATTTTATTTTAATGAATTCTAGGTTAGCACTCCCCTTTATGCTTGTTGACAATGTGATTGACTTTATCAATTGGGAAAACATACCAATGACATTATCCATTATGTGCCTTTACACCTTATGTATCTTGAATCCATTAATTGCTATTACTTGTGGACCATTATGTTATGTTCTATTTCAAGTAATGGTTCCACATTACGTGAATGTTCATTTACCTAATCCAACAGATCCACATAGTTGTCCATTGGAGACTAATCGTACTCCTGCACAGGGTCCACCTTTAAAAGATCCAATTTTACCTGAGCCCGTACCTGAATTTAGTCAAGAATTTGTGATGAATTTACAGGATTTACAGAATCATGTCCTGATATACGTGACCATATATGATTTCGTGTATTTTATAATGAAAAAATTTGTGTTCTTCATTAATGAACAAATATCTACTGCCTGGTTTGTAATATTGTTATCTGTGACAATATTCAATTACCTTTTCATTGATATCATATGGGCTCTAATTCCTATAAAATCTATATTGATTCTATTTGGCTGGTCATTGATCATATTACTACATCCGAAGAATAGAGACAATTTCATGCAAAAATTGTTGTCTGAAGAGACAAGATTATCATGGTTACAAATAACTAATCAATATGAACATAAGATAAATGAGCAATTAAGGTTTGTTGAGGCTCGTGAATATAGAATAGTTGATATCTTTGAGCTCCAGGTGTATAAAAATGAGCATAAGGAATGGACCAGTATAGGATATCATAATGATGATTATACTTTATTTTCTCCATTAAGATTAAAAGATGAAAAGGTCGAACCTTTATGCGTTAGAACTATTGATGAGATTGAACCTCCTGTTGGATGGAGTTGGGTTACTGATAATTCCTGGGAATTAGACTTGACTCCTGAGATATGGGTACGTGAAAGGTTTATTAATAATGTTAGAATTGATTCAAGTACGAAATGGGTTTATGATAAAGTAGAAAATCCTAATGAAGTATCAAAATTGTATAGAAGAAGAATGTGGGTTCGTAATGTAATCCGTGAGACAACAACGAGTAAAACTAATCTACAAGTTAATGATAAAAATGAACATACTTATAATAAACAAGCAAATATTGATGATATAGAAAATACGATCAATACAGAAAAAAAGATTGGAGAGACCTGTTCCAGTGATGGAGATATTAATAAGGATAGAAATAACGGTAATTATAGAAGTGGAGATAATTTTGACGAGGATACATCAAGGGAGGAGATAGAAGAAGTGATAAATCCAATACGAGAAGACCGTAATTTGAGTCATATATCAATTGGAGGAATAACACGTAAGTCATTGAGGGGTGCAAATGTTAGTTCATCATATGCTACACCGACTAATCCTTCTTCATCCACATATTCTCCCTCCACAAAAGCCAACTATTCATCATCAGTACCATCTTCTACTTCATCCTATATTAATAAAATAAGAAGTCATGGATCATACTCAGATAAAACAGAATAAAGAAATAAGATTAAATAATAATTCCATCGAAAGAAGGTAAACGATAATGTACTAAAGAAGAGGAAGAAGAAAATAAGTTATTGCTATTTTGATTTGATTTAAAATTCACCGACGTATAAATATAAAGTGCTCTAATTACACTACATTTAAAACAAAATTCTACTTATTATAAAGGTACAAATTCATTTGATGATGATGATATTATTACTGTTATTATTATTTTGTGTCTTCTCTTTATCGCTGTTTCTTATCTGCAAAAGATTTGAAAATATTGTGTCATTGATTTTTGTTATATATTATCATATAAACGATAAATTTGTTTTTAAACGAAGAGAAGGTAAAAAATAAATAAATAAATAAATAAATAAATAAATAAATAAATAAATAAATAAATAAATAAATAAATAAATAAATAAATAAATAAATAAATAAATAAATAAATAAATAAATAAATAAATAAATAAATAAATAAATAAATAAATAAATAAATAAATAAATAAATAAATAAATAAATAAATCTCTATTTATATATATATATATGGATATATATATATGGATAATTGATATATGCTTGTTCAAAATGTTACGATTTAAGAGATGTGGAGTAATAACCTATAAGTTATAACGGAACATTATAAACCGTATATTTTATAAGTAGTCGCTCACCTGTATTAAATAATACAAACATTATATACTAAACTATGTAAAGAGTATATAAAGTGGTAGATAAAAGAAATTATTTCTAATTTCTGTATCTCGACTATTTATATTTTTCTAAAAAATAATTTTGTGAAAAATTTTCCACAAGATTTTCATTGAGTCAGGGTAATATCTCAACACCCTCCCTTACACGGTACTCAATGATTGTAGATATATGTGCCAGATGATTTATTAATCCCTTTTGATTAACTATTGGCATTACTTGGCACATATGTAAATTATATTGAAAATGTTTGATCTTTTAAGCTGCTTGATAAATACATAGGTTTCTGCAGAAATATCTTTCCATTTTTCTTTTTAGTAGTATTATTAAGGTAATCCTAAATACCCACATTTTGCTCAACAATGATGCAAGCTTGGTAACTGAGTTCATGACGTAAATCTTTTAGAGTGGCAACATAATATAAATTGAAAATCTGGCTGTGACGTTCTTGATATATGTAACTGAAGCTAGATATTTAATGGTGTGATTGAAACATTTCTAAATGTGAATATACCTGGATTAGGAAGCTTCGTGGTAAGAGTATTTTATTGAAAGCTGACTGTCCTATTTTTAAAAAATGATTATAAACACTCTGTAATAAAAGCAGCATTTGAATAGCGACATGTCAACTAAGGATCTAAAGAGAATACTTGTCGATCTTTAGTCCTAGAAATAATATTTAAAGAGACGTCAGAGATGAGCAATCTAATATCCTATTGACCTTTCCAAATTATACCATAAAGTTTGTTCATACTGTACCCTGTAAAAGAATACGATACAGTTATTTATTTGTCATGACTCTTCAAAAACAAAGGCGGCATTAGGTCTTAGAAAAATGGAGATGAAAATTGAAATGAAGGATAAACTGTTAGAAAAGAGTAGAATTGAAAATGGCAGTTGTAAAGAAGTATTCCCTCCCTTACAGTAAAATTACAATGAAGGTTAGAAAACGGACTTTACGCAGTGAAAATTTTAAACCTGTTAAACTCTGACGATGAAAATGGCAATGTTGAAAGAGAAGAAATTGAGAACCTAATCTAGCTGCCAGATAATTAAAATTTGAAAGTAACAATAAGAATATATGAAAAAGCAATTCAGTCCATCTGTATGAAAATATTTACTGGTATGTCTAAATATTATCTCATGGCTGACCGTTTTATGATAAATGACCTTGTAGTGATTTATGTGAAATGAAAATGTGAGCAGCTAGACGTAATTAATTCTTGCAATCTCGTAATAATCCAATGACAGAAGAAGAGAAATAGTATTCTATATTTCTTTGGAATACTTTATGTCGTTTGAAACAATTGAATTAAATGTGTGGTTATGAAAAATAGAGTTTATATTGTTACTCTATGGTACGATTTTGTTTAACATGGATTATCACGGTGCGATTTAGTCAAAATAATAGCGAGTGGATTGTGGCGATCAGAATGTATACAGTGTTCCCCCCGTTCTGGAGACACACCACTTATGTAATGAAATAGTACTAAAAAGACATAGCCTGGAATTATAAAGCCGTATTAAATCAATGAATTATCGTAGATCATCGAGATATAGGGAAAATAGTGAATACGTTGGAGATGCATGGTAATCCTATAGTGGTGATAGTATGGCAATTAGATATAAATCATGTTCTTCTATGCTGTATATTGTGCCCATATTGTCGGATAGTATATGTGTCTGTAACATATAAATCATATGGGGCTTGGATGGTTGCCTGTCATAATGAAGGAGCTGAACATAATATTTAAAGCACGATCGGACAGAGTTTCAACCCTAGTGTGAAAGTTATTATAAGAACATGTATGGTATAGTGAAAGCTGTTGTAGTGTGATCTGTGTTGATCGATAAAAACAATTTAATAAACAACTTTTAGACGTAGGCAAATACTACACTGTTAGGATTAGCAACATGGATAAGTTAGTTCAACTATCGGTTTATGATAATGCAACCGATGTTAGTGTGGTAAAATGACATATTGAATCCAGCACTTGATGATCGATAAATATAAATACGGACAGAATTAGGCCAATGAGTAATTGGAATTGAAAACAAGCACACAATATATGTTAAATCAAACTGAAACGCTGAATGATTTTTCTGACTCGACGTAATACTTAATTTACAAACCTCTCATGCGTAGGATAGTACACGTAATGAATCCGTGTAAATCTCATGTAGCAGGCTAATTAAACAACTCGAAAAATAGTCAACAAATGCATTCTTCAACATTGGAATACTAAACAAACAAACCTTAGTAGTTGTTCATACCTTGGATATTACATGTGCATTTGACATATAAATCATATGAAACTAAAAAATACTACCTTAGAAAATAATTGAAAGATGTTGTTATTGTAAATTGAATGCATTAACAGTATAGTGAAACTAGAATCATCATTCATACACTTGGATAGTATATGCTCTAAAGACATATATATCGTATGAATGTAACCAACTAATCAAGTTGAGTAGGATACATCAGAGCAGCAGCTAAAAATGCATTTCAAATGATATGTAGGTGACAGACTATTATTTTAAAATGGAACCTTGCAAAGCAACATAAGGTTAATTGGGAAATGTATTAGTGGCCATTATGGAAACAGTTATTATAAATGTATTAAGCAGCTGGAGAAAGGTGTATAAGCAGCAATAATGATTAACACCTTTATGGGTAACAACCTTACATAAAGAGAAGAAGGTAAAGTAAGGTTGACGTATTCCTATGTATCAGTACATACATTAACTGATACATAGAGGAAGTCGCATCAGGGCTCATAACCTGTTACGATTTAAGAGATGTGGAGTAATAACCTATAAGTTATAACGGAACATTATAAACCGTATATTTCATAAGTAGTCGCTCACCTGTATTAAATAATACAAACATTATATACTAAACTATGTAAAGAGTATATAAAGTGGTAGATAAAAGAAATTATTTCTAATTTCTGTATCTCGACTATTTATATTTTTCTAAAAAATAATTTTGTGAAAAATTTTCACAAAATTTTCATTGAGTCAGGGTAATATCTCAACACAAAATATATATTATATCACCCTATACATTTAAATTAAATATGGTAATACCTTTTTATATATAATTTTATACATAAGGTATAGGTGAATATATAGACAGATCAAGAAAAAAATAATAAACGCACACCCCATCCACACACCTATACCACCACACTTTTATATCTGTATATATTAAAACAGAATGAATAAGGAAGAAGTCTTAAAGAGTATTAACGATCAATGTCAGTATCAATTAAACCATCTATGTGAAATATTTGAAAGGGAAAAGATTCCATATAAGTCTGTGGATAATGAACACAATGCAGATACTACTACAAAGATCAAATTGGCTGATATTAATTTAAATGGTGAAATTTCATTGAATAATAAAGATAAGATCTACAGATATCATTTTACTGATACTGAAGTAAGGGATACAGCTGATACTGACAAGAATGACGATCCAAGTAAATTATACGATATGTTCCATAGTATATATAAGACATTAATAGAAAGATATCCAATTGATCATTGTCAAAAGTTGGATAAAGTTATTCCACCAAACACCATGTTAGATTGGTTAATCATTGGATTAGTGTGCTTACCAACATTATGTTACTTGAATAGATCTGTACTATACGGTTTATTTGGTTGGAACCAATATCTATCATCAATGATTGTTCCTATTTTAGACAATGATACTATACTAATTACTATAATTATATTAGAATTCGTTACACATTCAATTGAGACATATGTGTTTTTGATACCAAAATTGAAATCATGTAAAATACCAAGTAAATTGTGGCCTAGATGGATAATTTGGGGGGTCATTGAAGGATATGGACCAGTAAGAAGGATTGACAACTATTGTCAACATTGTTGTAACATAAACCAAGATCAAAACTCGATCATTAAACCATTATTGGTTGTTGATAAAGAAAAGAAATGTTAAGATAGACTCTGTATGGTTGTATATATATATATATATATATATATATTAAATGTAAGATCGAACACTTGATCTATGTATGTTTCTATTTAACAAGAAAATAAATGGTCTTCCTATTACTTTAATATATTGGATCTCAATGGAGACATTTTTCAATTACCATCGATAGTTATGTATCAATATTATCGTAGAAATAGAGAGAGTACCCAAATGGCTTTTGCGTGTTGCTTGTTATCATTATAATTATTATTATCATTAATATTATGTTTTTATTTTATTTATTTCCAGAACTTCCATCTTCTTATTGATTGTTATTTTTTTTTATTTTTTCGGGGGGGACGAGATCGATTAATAAAATTTCCAGATTTCATTGTTGAAAAAAAAAAAATTTAACAAATATATATTTATATTGATGATAATTGTATTGAAAGTTAATGGAGGAGGAGAAGAGGAAAGAAAGAAAGAAAGGAACAAACTTTTAATGTATCTTTCTGCCACGTACAGGTATATTAGAGTCATAGTGTAACAGGAAGGTTTAAAGTGTAGTGTTTCAAGTAGGGAGTAGGAAGGGATTAATAATAGATAATGACAGTAAATGAAGACCCCTCACTAGCTTACAAAAATATCAAATTATACACAGATTATAATTTAGATTACTATGATAGTCCGCTAGGTAGAGATCCGACAGGTGTGACGAAACCAAAGTGTTCCAAGACTTTAACAGGTTCTCGTAATTTATTGGAACCAATACTGAAAAAAGGTGTCGACTGTAAATGTGATTCTAATTCATTAGTGACTGACAGAAACGATTCCGTGGCTTCAAAGGACAAGTCTCCATATTTGCAATATAAACCTTGTGTGTCATTCGATACTGTGCCTATATCGTCCCCAATTAAGGATTCTATAATTGAGAAGGAATATCCAAGTTACGATTTCCCTGGGGTTCAAATCCCACCTGAATTGTACACTATGGATGAATGGTATGATACTGAAAGTGGGTACGCTACTAGTGATAATAGTGGATATTTTATCCATAACAACTATGTAACATCAGATACCCCCTTCGAATTTGGGAATGGTGGTAGCGACAGTACTAATGACAGGGATAACAACAATAACAACAACAGTAATAATAATAATAATAATAGTAATAATAATAATAATTCTTCCTCCTCGATGCATAGAAAAAGATCACCTTCTCCGACAAGAATTAAGAGTCAAAATGCGTTAAGACAAATGCAAAACACTTTTAAGTTGTCTGTCAATGGCAAGATAGTAAGAGAAGATTACCCAAGTAGACCGATGGTAGATAGCGATGCGATGATTATTAATAGGGCATATGGTCAGTGGGATACATTATGGAACAGACGTCGATTACAAATTGACGATAGATTATTGAAAAAGACCAAATTTTTCAAGTATTCTGACATTTTGTTCCCTGACTCAAGTAGCGATAAGAAAACCCCAGATGATGATCAATTGAATTTGTCCAATGGAAGTAATAAAGAATGGGAACTTTTGACTAGAAGACAGAAGAGACGGTGGTTGATCATGAATGAAGTGGTTGGGTACCCTACTGGTCCAAAGACTATCTTATGTCATATTAGTGGTAGAAAACATCCTTGGGTCGGGTTGGACTACACTATAATGAAATTAGCTCAAGATACCGACCATATTGTCATCGTGGCAAATTTGAGTAAATTAAGACAGTATACTAATTCAAGTAATAGTTACACATATTCAACTGGTTATAACAAAAGATCGAATCTTCAATACCACACTACTACTACTACTACTGCTGCTGCTGCTGCTGCTATTGCTACTAACAGTAGCCATCATCATAGACGTCACTCTTCTTATACTACGTCATTATCTGATTTGAATAGTAGAAATAAATCAGTATCTAGAAATGAAAAAATCAATACTTCCAATGATACTTTAGCAAGTGATGGTAAGATCGGTGTTAAATTGGGTAAGATAAAATCCGTGGATCCAGAGTTATCAGCTAATAATAATTGCATAAGTGATAACGAGTATGAAGATGAAGATGAGGTAGATCCACAATGGGCGTATGGTTACGACAGACAAAGCATCAGTGACAAACTAAACGATATTCTTCTATACATCAGTGTCCTATTATCAAAACATCCAAAGTCAATTAAAGTAACAGTAGAGATTGTGATAGGCAAGTCTGTGCATATTCTAAATGATATGGTGAATGTATACATGCCTGATTTATTTGTGATGGCAAAGAAGAAAGTGACATCTGAGGTGCGTTGGCATTCTGTTCATTTGACAGACAAGTTTTTGAAACATTCTCCTGTCCCTGTATGTGTAGTGTTTGTTAAACCAATGTATCAATTTGAGATAGATTTAGCTAATCAATTTTCAAATGATCCAACAAATGAATCCATGACAACAGCAAAGGAGAGAGAAGATACTGTCTCTAATAAACATAAGTATTCATTGGAAAAGTTGGATAAATGGATCTTAAGTTCGATAAAAAGTGGTAGTAAGATTGAATGCCCACAGACACAACCAAAAATGATGAAATCAATGATTGAAATTGCTCTAGCAAATGATAAAAATAAAAATAGTCATAGAAAGATAGAGAATGGTAGTGGTAGTCATGATGTGAGTACAGATACCACTAAATCCAGGACTGTAAAGGTGACACGTACAATTACTACTGATAATAATAATAATAATAATAATAATAATAATAATAAAAAGAAGATTAATAGTAATAAAGTTAATTTTGCTAGTAGTAATCTTGGTGTTCCATTGACTAAGACAAGGACTGTTTCTAGTACAAAACCTGTCAAGAATTGGAATACAGATAAGAACAGTTTAAGAAAGATAAAATCTAATACCCCTGATGATGTTTCAAGGAATCATTTTCATAACAGTAGTAACAGTAGTAGTAGTAGCAGTGGTGGTGGTTTCTTATCGTCATTATTTAAAAGACGTTGGTAAATCTAAGACAATATAGAAATAAATTATTATATAAATAAGCATTATATATATATATATATATATATATATATATATGATTGTAATTCCATATGAACCCATTTATTTGTTTATTTATTCATTGATATATATATATTTAAAAAGAATAATGTGAAATGTATATATGTATATATATATACTATTATTATTCTTGAATCTTAGCTAATATTTCCGAATCTCTGAATAAGATAACTTCATCATTTTCTTTATCAGACAATTTAATAGTAGACCCACCAAATTGAGGGATCAAGACCTGATCACCAGGTTTAACATGAGGAACGATCTTGTTACCATTAGAGTCAGTGAAACCTGGACCCACAGCTAGAACAGTAGCTTGATTCAATTTAGTTACATTCTTTTCAGGTAAATAAAGACCAGAGGCAGTCATTGCTTGAGCTTTAACCCTTTGAACTAAAACACGGTCTAGTAATGGGACAATAGATTTAGCGGATTTCAATAAAGTGGACATCTATTCTACTTTTATTTTTATTTTTATTTTAGTTTTTTTTTTTTTTTTTTGGACTCAGTTTTAAAATGAGAACAAAGAGGAGGAAATGGAATGATCTTGTTATATATATTTATATATATATTACTATTCCTTTACACCATCGAGCTCAGTAAATAAAAAATAATGTATATATAGATGTATATATAGATGTATATAGATATAATATTATTTATCTTTAGAGGTGAGACCAAAAAAAAAGAGAGAGAAAGAAAAAAAAAACACGGAAAACACACACATGCAACACCAGGACACCACATATTATTTGCGGAGATATAACTCCTTTGAACTTTCTCCTTTGTTTTTTTTTTTTTTCCTTCTTTATTTTAATTTGTGATTTCTCAGTTTCATATTAATATTAATAATAGTAGTAGTAGTGGTAGTATTAGCAGTGGTATTAGTAGTATTAGTGATATTGGTTGTAGTATATATTTGGTATCTTTCTCTGGGAAGATAATATTTGTGTAATGTAATGTTTGTTCATTCACCTGTATAAGGTTACTTCTACAAAGTGAAGGTATCGATGAATTCAAGGGTGTAGTTTCTTTATGGTTCCCATGGATCGTTATTATATGTATATATATAGATACATTCACTTTATTAACAATGGTTACCGGTTCTTGTTTTCTTATGAAAAGCTACGTGTTTGTATATGATCTCATATACATTATACTGGAAAAGTTAATTAATTAAAAATAAAAGAAGAGGTTTATTGACACTTATATATAATTCTATTTTCACAGCTATGTAAGTAACTTCAAAAACAAACAATCAATCAAACAATCAAATAGAAATATTCATTTTCGTTTCTCACTCTCTGCAATTAGATACTCTCCTAACACTCTTAATGGATCGTTTGGTTTCTCAATGGCAATCCGTCTCATTCCTTCAAGTAATACTGGTGTTACTCTATCGTTCAAATATCGTCTTGTATAAGAACCACCTACTATATCCCCTAAAGAGGTAGATACAGAACTTTGTAAATCTCCCTTTATTGGTTGTTCAATAGACTCAGAAGACAGTTCCTTTTGTTTTGATGTAATGGTTGTACTTGATGAATCTTGTTCTTGTCTCATTACGTTGTCGCTAGCTTTTAATTCACTGTTCATTCTTTAATTTAGATGTTTCTTTCTCTCTTTCTCTCTCTCTCTCTTAAATATATATATATAATTTAATGGTCAAATGGTTGGAATATATTCTCTTATTGGTTCAGTCTAAAGAAGAAAAAAAAGTGTTCTCCTTTTTTTTTTTAAATCCATTTTGCAGTTTTTGTATCAATTTTTTTGTTATTCTTCTTCTTCTTATTTTTTTTTTTTTTTGTAGCTATTAAAAGAAATGGACTTTACTATTTAAACCGAGTATCTTTCCCTTGACTATCCCATGTGCTCGAGGGTTACATGACATACAAGGGAACAGCAAACTGCCATCAACTAACTAACACAAAATAAATCCTGAAATTATCGATATTGGTAAAGACATAACAGAAACAAGGTGCAGACACACATGTTGGGGGGGGAGAAACTTGTAGTGTATCGATGGGTGTTTGTAGTTCGTATTTGGTCGCAATTGGATACTCTTGTGTCGATGGGTATTTATCGTGAAGGTAGTGTGTGTGTGTGTACAATATACAAGAACAAATTTTATAAGAGAGTGATTTTTCAATTAGATTAGTTATTTATCGTGCTGTGAACAAAGAAAAAACATATACATATATATATATTTGTGTTATATTTATGAGTATGGACAATTGGTTATGGATTTCAGGATTAAAATAGAATCATGGATGATTTGAATAGTAATTTCGATTCTATGGTTAATAAACTTGGCAGATCAAGGAGACAATTTTAAATACGTTTATGAAAAGAACAAATATATATATAATGATTGTTGTGTCTTGTTACTTATTGCTACATCGCTTATTTTATTAGTCCCAACATTCATAACATGAGTTATCCTACTTAGCTAATATATAAATATGTTAGGGTCATTAAGTGGTCATCGTGTGTTATTATTTAATTTCTTTCTTTGTAAACTCTTGAATGCAGCAGATGCACCTGAACTTGCAACTGTTTGATCCGATATGCTTTGACTTGATAATGTATGAATAACTTCATATCGACTACTTGTTATAACCATGTTCTTTGGTGCGTTATATTTCTTAGTATTAGACGTTGGTGAGTTTAAAGTGGCATGGTGGCTATTATTACTATTATTACTACTATTATGAGTATTTGATGATGAACTTGACAAAAAAGATTTAGACTTCAAGTGAGGGGACAAGTTTCTTCTATTATTTTCATTGAATTGCATATGTGCTAATAAGAATGGTGAAGATGGGGACGAGGAGGATGCAGGTGATGAGGGTATTTTATGTGTATTAGTGGTATTATCATGTAGTGAAGTTGACATAGTAGAAGTCGTTGGTATATAATGATCAATATTATAAGGTTGTGTAGTTGTCATTGATTTATTATAATTATGGTTATTACTATTCGATGAACTATTTGATATCTGTCTTTGTTTTGGCATACGCATAGTTGGTAATGGAACACAATTACTTGTCTCGTCTGTTTGTACACTATTGGATTTTTTTTTACTGGAATAATTTAAGTCTTTCAATACAAATGGGGGGTTCAATTGTGAGGTCGCTTTGAATTTTGATTTCTTTTTTATCAAATTTGGTGATTGTAAAGACGTTTGTGTCAATATTTTAGTTGAATTATTTATGGTAACAGCGGGTTCTGTTTTGGAGGGGCTTGATTTATCATTAATTGTAATATTATCCAACTTATTAGTCAAATTGTTTGTATCATTACTCATCTCATCATTCGATGGCTCTTCAATCAACTGTCTAGCTTTGAAAAAACAATCCACCCATGTCTCATTTTCATTAATATTTTGTTCTCTATCCAGTTTATTAGATTCAGGAAGAGAAATAAACCATATGCTTTCTTTGTATTTTTCCAAGATCAAAAATCCACTTTTTGTAACTTCATCAAATTCAAAGTCATAGACAGATAAATCTGAATCACTAATATTGACCATGAAATGTTCTTCAGATATTTTAGTTTCTACACCATTTATAGTCTGAATATTGCAATGATATAAAGATCCATTTTTCTTTAAAATTAATAGATTCAAATTACCACTGGCGGTTTTAAGATCATGTTGATAAGAAGCGACAAAATTTGTAATTGAGTCATTATCTATTTGATTATAACTGGTCAACGACATACCTGGTCCATTTTGTTTATATGGAATTTCATGTAGATTTGTGTAACCTTGTTTTAAAATATTTAATTTTGATAGTTTTGCTGTTGAGAGTTTTAAACTATTGTTTGGATTTTGCGGTGGAAATGGTATGTGTGTTGTATCATGTTTAATTGTTGTTTTTATGGGTGAATTATTAGTAATAATACTATTATTATTAATGTTGTTGTTGTTGGTTAGATTATGTGGATTCGCGTTTAATGTAGGTACTTTCCTGTTTGTAATACTTGAATCAACAACTGTGGTTTCATTCTTAATATTATTTATATAATTGGTATTTTTAATAGTTTTTTGTTGAGAAATGGAAGATACTTTATTTGTTTTGGTAATACTACTCACTTTAACAGTATGATTGTTAGTGTTAGATTTTATGCCTACTTGTGTAGGAATTATTAAATCACTACCAATATTATCAATGTCTGTTGTCATATCTACAATCTGTGATTTATTATTTACATGTGTTGATGATATCCCTAATTTTTTCCTCCATTCAACTATACTACTTGTTGTATTTGACACTTTTGTAGGCTTCTTTTTCTTTTGCTTAGTAATTTCAATACTCTTAACTGGGGTATCAATTATATGTAATTGTCTGTTTGGTATCATTCTATGATATAAATTTGAATTAAAATTATTACTATTTTGAGTAGTTTTATTACCCAACGGTGATATTACTTTTGGTGATTTTGTTGACATCTCATCTTGTTGGATTTCCCATATACCTTTCCATATACTTTTCTTATCATTCCAATTGATGTCATTGAACCAAATATCTGCTTTTATATCATTTAACGATAACCTTTTCCTAGTGTCAATTACTAATATTCTTTTAACTAAAGATATTACAACAGATGGTATACCTTGCTTAATCCTTTCCTCTATTATGTTCTGAGGTCCATTCCACAAATAATCTAATGAAACAATCTTTTCAAAAGTCTTTAATTCATTTTCACCTCTAAATGGCGGATGACCTTCAAAAAATTGATAAATCATACAACCTAGTGCCCATATATCTGATCCAAAACAACATTGATTGTGTAATAGAAGTTCTGGGGAGACATATTCCGCAGTTCCTACAAAGGAAGAAGCGCTGGTTATTTGTTTATCATCATTGTTATTGGTATTTTTGTTATCATCGGTATTAGGGGACAATGCTGCACCGAAATCAGTAATCATCAGTAACCCAGCTTTATTTAATAACACATTTTCAGGTTTCAAATCTCTATGAATGACACCTTGTGAATGTATATAATTTATTGTATCTATTAATTGGACGGTAAAATGTTTGGACCACAATTCATTAAAAGTACCATATTTATGCAGAAGTGATAATAACTCACCACCTGAAGCAAAATCCAACACAAAATAAAGATTTTGCTCATCATGAAATGTGTAATACAATTTAACTATTCCAGGATGGTTTCCTTTAGCCAGAAGATTTAGAGTATTTTTTTCAATTGTAACATATTTGACTTTCCTTTCTTTTATAATATGTGCTTTAGAACAAACTTTAATGGCAAATACTCTCTTGATATTTCGTTTGTCATATGCTTTATACACTGTTGAATAAGAACCATGGCCGATTTTCTCTTTAAAGATAAAATCTCTTGCTGAACATTTCCTCGACGTCATGGGATCATTTAAAAACACACTTTTTATATAAGTAGATAGATTAACAAATCAATAAATGAAAATAAAAATAACAGAAATACCGAAAGATTATGTTTGCCTTTAAAGAATACCAAAAAAAAAATAATAATGTTAAAGTTTTGTGTTTTTTTTTACCACTGTTAAATTCTTTTTAACAGACTGATATTATTCTTATTATTCACTTAACTGATTCATTGTATACTTCTAAAGAGTTGTCCTTATTACTACTGATTTGACGGTTCCGTGCTTTTTTTTGTTGTTGTTGGTTCTTGATTTGAATATCATTTTATGAAAAAACGAAAAATTTATATAAAATTTATGGTAGCGGCTTAAAGGATAGCAGAACAAAGAATATAAGACAAAAATTACAAAATGAGGATGACTTTTAAAGTAAACAGGTATAGTAAGTTAACAAGTTCATTATAACACCAGTGAATTGTTCAATTCAGTCTGTTTGAAAGAAATATATCCTATCAGTTTTTTGGTAGAAAATTAGAAATAATATCATTTTGATCTATTTTTTACTACTAGTTGTATTGTTTATTACGTAATAAGGTAAATTTATATGACCTATAGGCATATCTAAAAATATTAAAGTAAATAATAAGTGTATTTGTGTAAATATAAGTTTATATAGAAAGTATTTACAAGTTAAAACTTTGAATAAAGATGGATATTTAGTCTGATGTTTTTTCTTTGTTTAATATGTTTTTGTTCGTTTTTTTCATTATAATTTCTTTATTTGATAGTATCATCATTTATATTAGTGATTTCAACAAAGCGTAGCAATATATCAAAAATTATTTGAAATGTAGTTTAAGTGGTTCTCATCTGAAGAACCTTCGATTTTTTCAATATCAAAATCCAACTTAAAAGTAGCTAGCAATAAGTATTCTCTGGTAGTATCATAGGTTGACTCGTTTAATGGGTTTGAAATAACTAGGTCTAAGTCATTTATATCCCTTTAAATTTCTGTCTTATTCATGTGTTTCTTATCACGGTTGGTTAGAAAATACTTCCAATTAACAACAATAAAATCCAATATATTCACGTTCTTTTCATTTGCAAGATATTTATCGACTTTATTCAAAATATAGAGATACTTGACGTAAAGATCAATACTTGGACATCTTCATGGATTATATACTGTGTATAACAAGAGAGTCTTTAATAAACTGTTCAACTTGATAGTTCCCTTGTAGCCATGTGTGTAATTCATCTCTCGATAAAACCGTCTATATTGAAGTCCCTTATAGATCATTTTTGCCTTATTTATAGTATTCAACTCCCTATTTAAATCATCAAAATAGATTTCAGCATCATATGGGTCAATTGGATTTACTTTCATATAATTACTGATCAAGTTTTTCACAGTCAATGGCCCCTCCCATAGTTTCAAGGATAATGATCCATCAAAGGAGTGCATTAATTTAGGTAATTGAGAAAACTCTAATTCACCAGTCCCATCCTAATCTAATTTACACCATGCATCGATGTACTTATTGAGCTCTATCCTAGCCAAGGGCAAGTTGGAATTGCCTTTTCGATGAACATAACTAAAATTGCCAACCACTAATGAGATAAACATATTGAGAAAAATATACATAGATAGAATGTTCCATATCATTAATAGTATGAATGTATATCGAACTGAACTACAGTCACTAATTTTTGTAATAGGATCTTGGTGACAATATGGTAAACTAACTGTGAAATCGTCCATAATGTAATTCCAACTTTCACCAAAACTGCAACAGAATAACACAATAAGAGTCTTTGTAATAGTTCAAAAATTGACAGTATTTGTTGTATTGGGACCTAGCCTCGTTAAACCAAAAACTTGATTCAATGCCATGGCGTAAACAAGAAATAGGATCCACTCAATATATGTTAACGAAAGAATTGACGATAAATTTGCTGCTGCTGCTGTTTCTAATAATTCGAAAAGTATATCGCTTTGAGGTATAATGAATAAGAAAATCATTAATTAGAAAATGATTTTAACATTATGAAACCTTGTATGAATGGATGATACGTGGAAACTAATTGTTGATAAGAAAATGTGGCACAGACAATGCAAAAACGTACGCAATTCCAAATTTGACGATCATAAAGACGTAATCCTCCACCACGTATATGGAGAACTTCTTGAAAAATGAACACTGTGTAGTTGAGAACATGAAATAAATTTGACTAAATCTGATCACAGAATCATCTTTTTTTATATGACAAACACAGAAGCATAATAACGTGTATATATAGAACAATTTGTAAGAATGTGGCAATGTAAAAAATCTTTTTTTCCATAGCTATGGAATATATATTTCTTCTAATATTAGGCCTTTCGAACATGTTGGGGATAGCTTTAGGTTTGGCTTGTGATAACATTTTTTTAGACTCTAACCAAGCTTTTTCTTTACTAGTATAATCTGCAGTACCTGTATTTTCAGTATAGTTCTTAATTATAAAAGAGATAAACAAATTCAGTATAAAAACCATACTGAGAAAATTGAAGAGGACTAAAAAAATGGCACTTGCTGAATTGCTCCTTGATTCTGGAATTGTACCCACACCAGTAGAATTTATTTAGTTCGTAAGAAGGTCTCCCCAACCTTCTAATGATACAATTTCATAAAGACTTCTAAGTAAAAATATGGTTGGGAGTACACCCTAGGCATAATAATCTCCTATCGGAAAAGTGTATTTGTGTATCCATTGTAGCAGTCAGACAGTCCTACATCATCAATATTACAAGTACATAAACGATTTCTGAATGGTCCGATTCCCCATATAATAAATGGAAATAATAAACTAATAGACACCAAGGCTGCATGAAATATTTTTTTTTTAACACCTTGTAAAATCACTTTATAAAACGTTTGTTTAGCAGTATTACTTATTATTAAACAACGTAAAGCTCTTAAAGCGGAAAATTCTCTAACAATCCTCGAAATACTATCATTGTTTCTTAGAAGTGTGATAATGTATAACCACATATATAAAAGAACCACAAAATCAACTGCATTCCAAGAATTTGTTAAGTAAACACTTGGAGAATAAATAAATCCATCAGGGACTGTTTTTACTATGAATTCGATAGAAAACATTGAAACAAAAGCACCATCTATAAATAGATGCAACCCAAATATGTTAATATTATGTACTACACTGTGTATGCCACAACTAAAAGAACCGTTAAAACTGCATATAGCGCAACAAATAAATCTCTCTCCACATTATGGAAAAACTCTTTGGGCGTATACAGATCAGTTTCATCGTCATAAAATCTGATTCCATATGTTCTTTTTCCCACACTGGGGGGGTACTAATCTTTGACAAAATCTTCTAAAAATATGTTTGGGAGAAAATAAAAAATAAGTGTTATTGAAGGTTGGGTGATCCTTTAAATATAGCAACTTTTCATCTTCATACTCGTTTAGCTGCAAATTGCATGACCTTTTCTCGTTATTTAGTGTTTCCTTAAAGCCAACTTCAGAATTTTGGTAAAATGGATTTTTGGAAAACCTTTTCCAATATATCATTATATGCTTTGAAATTTATTTTACTGTTTAGATATTTCATAAATCTAGTCTGTTGGATAGAATTCTATTTTTGTTTCCTTTCCTGCTTTTCCTTTTGTTTCATTTCTTTTGCCAATTTATTTATATCATGAGCTATATTCGTATTTGCAGTACCTCTTATCAAACATTGCTTAAAATCCTTGGTATCAAGCACGTTTCTCTTAATAAAATAAAAAAAATTTGCATGCGTTGCACTAATGATGCATTTGTGTAGTCTTGAATCTTTTGTACGTAAACCTTCTAAAGGTAAACTTTTATTTGTAACAGTCGTTTATGAGTTTCATCTGTTTCCAAACTCTCTGAAGTCAAGGCAACGAAAATATTCAGGACTACTGAACAGGATAAAATAAACCATGTTATTAAAAACACAGTAGAAAAAGGGGCAGAGGAAGTATTTTGTGAATACCACTGGGCAGCATACGATATGTTAGTTCAGTTTTCTGTAGAACCTACGGTAAACAACGAAAGAAAACAATCTGGTAATGAATGCATGGTAAAAGAATCATTATTCACTTGACTAATGGGAACAACACCTTCAAAATATACTGACATAATAATTGCCACTAAAAATACAAACAAAAAATAAAATGATGATAGGCTCCAAATTGTAAGACCATTTTTTAATACGATTTTCCATATTCTTTTGACAAAGTCTATGGTGGTAATAACTTGATAAAATCTCGAAATCTGAAAAGTTGATAGCCAATAATAAATATAACCCATGTGTCTTGTAACTGTCATTCTGCTAATAATGAAGATTGTAATCGTAATTATTAAATCATAGATATGATTTAATTTTACTAAAAATTTCCACATAGTAGGGGAATTGAGTGTCATTCTTAATATACTTTCTAAAAACATGGTTATAAACACACCCCAATTTATCTTTTTTGCCTTCATAAGATAGGCATCAATGGATTTATCATTAATGCCTGCTCTAGCAATTAAATCGGTGAGAATAAGCAGAGCAAATATCCACCCAAGTTTATTGTATCAATATATTGATTTAACGGACCAATCAGATAGAGAGGTTGGAGATGCTTTCACCTTAAAATATTGCCAATAACCTCTGCTGAATCCCAGAGGGCAATTATCGAGATTGTGTTTCTTGATTTACTTTTTTTGTGTTTCTCATACGCTAAATCATATATTGAAACCAATATAGCAATTAATAAATTCATCATCCATATAGTTAAAACAAATATGCATACAGCGCTCATTGCATCGGAATCAATTGAATAATATATTAAATCAGTAAATGTGTTTGCACTCATTACCACAAAAATTAGTTCCATAGAATTTATGATATTATCAAAGCTGGCTCTGTCATTATAAATTTGTATAAGAAATACCCCTTGAATTGACTGGACATAAAAACCCCTTGGAACGTAGTCATACAGAACCGTCACTGTAAACATATGGTAATGGTTTCTTTGAAACAGGATCAACATAGTTGCCACAAAATTACACGTCATACTGATAGGTTTCAGTTGGATTATTTGGGTTGATCCATATACATTGCCTTCTGAAAGATCTTTGAAATAATTAAATTTCAAGAATTGCAAGGAATATCCAGAAATATACCAACATAGAATCAACATTAATTAACTGAGGGACACCATACTTTAAAATTCTCAGTATCGACGAGATACCAGTACCTGTATTTAAAAGTCTTAAAATTCTCAACAAAGCAAGTGGTTTAATTATTCTAACATCTTTTTTATGATCAACTTTTTTAATGGACACAAACAATCCACTCCAGAAGCATACTGTATATACAAAATCTATTCTATTACTTGGTGATCTAGTAAACACTCTTGGTGTATCAAAATTACTAATATTCAGACCAGGTTTGTCTATATTTGAATAACGATTTCGTATTATTTCTTGTCTTCTCTCTCTCTCTCTCTTTGAATGTTTTAATCTTAAAAGGTAGTGGTAAATCAATACACTTTCTTCCATATTTTATAACTAAAAACTCATACAATTTAACTAAACCACATCGCTCCAAAATAGATATATACTCCTTACAGTGTGCAGCAAACATCTTGGAATCATTCCAGAACCCAAAAGATAAAATCTTAATCATATCATTAATAGTAAAAACAACGTATATTATAAATAGCAAATAATCAGTCCAATGACTATAAAAAAAATCATAATTCAACGAATGATATATTCTGTAAGCCAATAAGCCTGTGAATAGTAGTAATAGGATCATATAAACCCTTTTTGTTATATGATTTTTATGTACATTGGCTAATTTTAGTCTTATAGGATGTATGGGACTAAAAACAGTTAGTGAGTTATCATAAAATTTTATTGCTTTTTTATACCTTTCAGTGGTCTATTAAAAGCAGGAAGCAGGCCAACTAAGGAATTTGTAGTAAAATTTATTGTTCCATTTTTTAAAATATCTTCAGTTTCTTTCTTGAAATGTTTTATAATTGAAAATAATGAATTTCTGTAACTGGAACCATCTTTTATTGGTTCGTACGGAAGAGATGATTCCTGGATGATACTATTTTCAGATACTTTTCTTTCACTCATGTTTTTAATTTCTTTATAACGAACAAAAAAAATTTAAGTGTTCCTGTTGTTCTCCTTTTTCTGGCCTTATATAACCACTTTGATGGAATTTATTGTCTTCATAAATATCATCTCTAATATTATCATTATTTTAGGTTTCAATTTGTGATAGGCAACCAAGCCCTTTATTATCAACTACACTTCTAAACCCTCTTTCGATATCATCAAATGCATCCATATTATCTGCTGTAATAAAGGATAACACTTTAGCTGATCTTAATGTAGCATTATTAATTTTGGTTTTTTTTTAATCATTACTGATATTAGTCCAGATATTGATCTTAGTCTTGTGTGCAGTCCAGAAGTAGCCCATGATCTGTTGTTATTTTCTGGCGGTCTTCGAAATTTATTAGATATAAGAGAAATAGGTGCAAATGGTGATAATGTGGGAGACTCTTTTGATGGTGATACTGATGCGGGATTAAGTACTTCTTCGTTTTCTTATTGATTAGATCGAATTTTTAGCTTAGTTTTTGAAGGAAGTCTGGGAAATTTTGTTGCAGTATAAATAATTGATTGACTTCTAAATAACTTTATAATGCAGAATCATTCTTATCATTTGTAGAAATATTAGTGGAACCTAATGTTCTATTTCGAATGTCATGGATTTGTGTTTGTGTTATAGTCTCCCCATTAATTTATATAAGATAACATTTTAAGCAACAATATAGTATACTGATATACGTTAGTACCATTTTTTGAAGTTTCCCCAATTGTAACTTTTGATGAAGATTGTGGTTCAAAAGAACCAGTAAGTTTCTTAGCCCTACCACCCATTTATAAAGAAATGATAAAAGAATGAGGAGAAAGTTCGGTTATAAATATGATAAATATTTTACGTAAAAATTAGGGCCACGGTTATTCACTTACAAAATTTATAAAACTTGTTTTAAATCTTAATAGATTTATATTAAAAATAGGTAATCTGTCAAGAATATAAATATATTTTGAAAAAGAATGTAATTCGATTGATCGATCGATCGATATTAACAACCATCAATTTACAATGTAAGGATATGAATGAAATAACGTTTATTTGGTTCTATTATTTTTTTGTCTGTTCATGTATTGGTAAACTTGTATAAATTTTATCACTGGTGATCCTATCGTTATTTTATAGGTTATTTCTTTAGTGTTTTCAATGTTTTAAAACAATTTGAAAAATTCAAGTATTTAATAAAAAGATCTAAATATAAAAAGAGATATAGGTTTGAACCTTTATTGGTAAGGAAAAGTATGTAAAGAATAAGGTGCACATACACGGACCGTCATTATCAGTAGATGTGTTGATATATATGGTTAATTGAAGAATGGGAACTATAATTGGGGTTGAATTCAGTGTCGTTTTTATAATGGTTTATTATATATTTTGGCCTACACACCTTAATCCAAATGATTTATTGTACGACGATAAAGAGTTGTACGCAATCTCGATTAGTTTAGAGAGTGGTAATCATTTGGTTTTAGATATAATCCCAGGGGCTATTTTTAGAAAAAAAGGGTTTACTGAGTCGATTTTACCACCATATTATTGTGTAGCAAGGTACCATGACAATGAATGGCTTCTAAATGATGCTAAAGTCTGGATAATTAGGTATGAAGCACCCAAGTTAAAATATATGCAGTTTCTCTCTTTAGAGCCTATTCTACTTACATTACCTGAGAGACAGGAAAATAGCGGCTTATCATCAGAGAGTATTAAGAAATTATTTGATTATAGAAAATATCAGGTAGATAAGGCTAGGTTAAAAAATGATATTGATCAAATCAATCTTTATTATAAGTACTTATCAGAATTTAAGAGGAGATACCCTCAGTTGTCTCTTTATCAAAAACAAACAAATAATACTGTCATATGGAGATTTTTAGATTTGTTAATGGAAAGTAGAATATATTTATTCTGTTTAAAAATATGCCTCATCATAACTATGTTTATTTGCTTCATATCAAGTCAAATATCGAGATTGCTGAACGGAGTTATGTCCCCGTTTTTGAAAATATCTGTAACGATAAGACAAGTAGATCTTCGGTGTCAACAAATATGTTATTTCCCAGTACAATTTCTAAGGATAAACAAAAAGAAAGTTTTAACTGAATCATTGCATAACATGGCGACTTCAGAGAAGGATAATGGATTGCAATTACCATGTCAATTCTATCCAGATTATATTCGTTTTTATAACACAATATGGTTGATGGTTAATGATATTTCTTTTGGATTGGTGTTTGGTGCTCTAATGTTTGAAAATCGATGTTATTTAGTTACCTATCTCAATAAAGGAATAAGATATTATCTTTATGATTTTATTAAAACAGTAACTGTTGGTCTTGCAGATAATCCATTCGGCATAAAATTAAATGCTGAATTAACTCGTTTCCTAAGTGAGTTATTTTTATGGATCATTGATTTCTCATATTTACACATTATAGAACCTTTGACTGAAATAAAAACTTTGATGTGGTTAATTGAATGGAATTGTACTATTATGTCCTTTGTTGGTGCTACTTTTGGACTATCATTAATTGTTGATTTTTTGTCGTTATGCAGTTTTCATATTTTTCTATTTTATCATATTATTAACAAGCTATATTCGTGGCAGTTAAATGCAATGACTAACTTATATTATTTATTTAGAGGGAAAAAGAAGAATAAATTGCGTCAAAGAATAGATTTCAATCATTTTGAATTGGATCAGTTATTGATGGGGATGTTACTTTTCATTATTATGGTTTATTTAACTCCTACTGTTCTTGCTTTTTATATTAGTTACACATGTTTAAGAATTTCATTGATATATGTTGAGATTATTCTTGAAGCAGTGATAACTTTGATTAACCATTTCCCTCTTTTTGCTTTGTTATTACGTATTAAGGATCCGAAGAGATTACCTGGTGGTGTGTCTTTTGATCTGAATTTAACTGCAACTGGGTCATATTTGATTTTAAAAAATAATCCATTAAAGATGAGTATGCTATTTAAACCTTTTACTATGGTTCTAAATATAATTTTAGATAATTACTGCTCAATTCATACATTGATCAATATAATTAAGGGCAGACGGATCATAATGGATAGGCATAAATTGTACCATGTTTTATATTCTTCATTACCTAAAAAACCAGTATCTGTTAATGAGGTATATAAACAATTATTTGACGCAATGCATGTATGAAATAAATTATATAAAAATAATTTTGTTTATAATAAATTCTTATTTTTTTTTTATTTCTAATTTACATATTTGCAGAGGTTGCATATGAATATGGATAATTAATTAAGCAAACAAATATACAAATGTACATCTTTAAGGTTGTGTATATATATAAAGACAAACAACTCTAATTATGATAGAAAGAGTGAGGATAGAGATAGGACAAAGAATCGCAGGCAGGGCAAGTTTAAAAGGCATATCTATTTCTTACTTTTACCCTTTTTAGAAGCAATATCATCTTTCTTTGTCTTCTCTGGTGCACCTTTACTACGTCATTTTAAATAACTAATTTTATTTAATCTGTATTGTTCAACAGAGTCCAATAAATCCACATTTGGAAACAAGGGAGATAATTTTTGAATTCAATCCAGTCTTTATAACCATAATAACTTGTAACTGTATGACCTTTCTACCTTTTAGAAAGGATATGTGAACATGTCTTTACATCTGTAGGGTTAAAATTTTGGTCAAAGATATTTGCAGATAGTTCATAAAGTTTCAACAGTCCATCCTTTGGAATTGCCACTTTTTCCTTTTCACAATATTAATGATATATACTTCAAAAAAAAAAAAAATTCTATCGGCCTTGTCTTTAGTTGTATATCAATGCAAGTAAAAAAAGATTTGTTATTCATACTTGGTTTTGTTATCTTTAATCCATTACTTTTTTCTACTATTTTTAGTTTTTTTTATATATATATATTAATTTTTCCCCAGTTTTTTTTACAAATTTCAAAAAAAGTGAAGACTCGAGGATTGAAGCAAAAAATTCGACTTCGACAAGGCTTAAGGGATTGAAAAACGTTGATAGTAATAAATAGAGACCTGATTATAATACGAGTAAGGTAAGTAAAATAACAAGTATGTGTATCTGTAGTATATATACAAGTAAAGGAAAAGAACGATATTTTAGAGATCCCTAAACTTGAGAAAGATGAATATTTTACCAATGCATCCTCTTGTATCCTGTAGTACCCTAGTGTGTAACCTCGCTACAATGTCTTAATATACACGTTTACTTCTAAAGATATTTGTGTATGATAAAGTAACGTTGTATTTTTTTTTTATTTAATTTATATATTTAACAATATTAATAATAATTTAAGAAAATAATCCTGATAAGTAACTACAATTACCATTCAGCAGCAGCTTCAGTGGTTCCTTCGGCCCATTCTTCAGCAGCAGCTTGTTCTTCAGCAACTTCTTCAGTAACTTCTTCTTCAGCGGCTTGAGCAGCTTGTTCTTCAGCGGCTTGTTGTTCAATTTCTTCTGGGTTTCTGTAGAAGTATAAATCTGGCATGATAGACCATGGTTGAGTTCTGTCAACTAAAGCACCTCTTAATCTTAAGACTTCTCTAGCTAATAAGTACCAGATTAAACCGATGGAGTGCTTACCTCTGTTGTTACATGGGATAGCAACGTCAACGTATTCAGATGGGGAATCTAAATCAGTTAAAGCAATAACTGGAATGTTAACGTAAGAAGCTTCCTTGATAGCTTGAGCATCAGATCTTGGGTCAGTGACAATAATCAATCTTGGTTCCTTGAAAGAACGGGTGATGTAGTTAGTGAAAGAACCTGGAGTGAATCTACCAGCAATGGCGGTAGCACCAGTGTGGGCAGCGAACTTTAAGACAGCTCTTTGACCGTAAGTTCTAGAAGAGATGGCAACGACATCTTCAGCATTTGGAATAGCAGCAATGATTCTGGCAGCTAAGACAATCTTTTCCCAAGTCTTACCGATGTTGATAACGTGAACACCATCTGGTCTGGCTTCGTGAACGTATGGTTCTTGGTGAACCTGTAATTAATAAAGGAAAATATGAATATGATTTCGTTATTCATTTTGGATTGTTATAGACAAGTATAACTCAAACGAAATATTGATGTTAGTAAGTCTTCTTGGTTTAGATTTTATAAAAAAAAAAAACTTGGGGTAATGAGATTATACTTTGTATGAAGTAAATTCCTTATTTCAACTAGATTTTTAAATTTGGAAATTCCTACAAACTGGATGCTCATCGATTATGGTCATATCTCCATATAGTTATTGATAGTGTAAAACAGATATAACATTAACGGTAACGGATTGTTCTTGCATATGTATACTATTCATTCTCGTAGTTTTGATAATTGTGTATGTATCCCATATTAATCCCTCGTTATTCTTATTTAAATAAATTAACATACTTGAACGTTTCTGGCACCTAAGTGAGCGTTGGCAGCCAATAATAATTGGGCATCTTCTGGAGTTAAGTCAAATGTAGCTGGTAAGGACATTTTTTATCTTCTTCTCTACTCTATCGGTTTGCTTACTCTTTGTGTTGAAAAAATGTTGCTACTTATTACAATAAATATTAAATATCAAGACTATCTTCTCATATAATATTATTACCTTGGGTACACCATACAAAATCTTCCTTGAATATCTTTTTTGTTACTTGATTTCGGAAGGGTGTATGCTGTTGGCTTACACTAGAATTCAATATTGAGAAAGGCCAATTCCACTTACTGAGTAGGAAAGGACATTACAGTTGTTCTTGCTAATTTGTTTAGGCGAAGTGTCTTGTTGATGGATCCAAAGAGGGGGGTTTCACACGGCCTTCCTTGTGGTGGCCTGGAGAATACGTCAGTCATTACACTCTACATGAAAGAGTGTTCAGCCTAAACAGTATTAGTCCAGGAGGAAGGAAGTGGTAAGATTCTTTGCATTTTTTCTAACTAAGATGGTAGAGAGTTTAGGGTTGGAAAGAATCGGTGTGTCCACTCCATTTCCTTACTATGTACAGAGTGAGTTCCGTTGCCTACCTATTGGATTTTGTTTCTTTCGTTTCATTACTTGAGTCCGTTAGTTTTAAAAAAAAAAATGGTAAAATATGGTTTGGAGACGCGGTTTGCATTCGAATCTAAAGAAGAAAAACTAAAAATAGAGTAACGGAAAAAAATGCTAAATTTTCAAAATGTACGGATGTTTTGTAAACGTCATATAGATGTATGGGTGTTTTTGTAAGAATTGATTTTGTGGTATCATGTAAGACATATATTGTGACACAATAATTTTTTTTTTCATGTGTAAAAATATGTGTTTGTTGGACTTCTAAAGTAAGAAATCTTTTTATATATTTTAACCTTCGTTAAGAAACTTAGGTTTAAAATTACTCTACAATAATAAAAATGTTGTTTTATTTATACAGTACTGTATTAAGATCTCTTTCTTTATACTAAAGATGATTAGATATATATGAGAAACAGATATGTTTTTGTTCTTCTTTATTATTTTGATTGTCATTGAGTACTAAATTTTATTTAGAATATTTGTAGAATATTGAATGTATTCTTGTTATCTGCAAATGTATATAAATTTTGAATATTATATACATTTAAAGACAAGAATTTATAAAAAGTATAAAAAGAAGGAGATATAATTATTTTTCTTGTTGGTTTTTCTTTTTGTGTACTTTTAATCTTTTGAAAGAGAGCAAATCTTAATAAAAGAGTTTTTTTTTCTTTTCTTTAAGTAGTTCATATGAAACATTTTTATTTTTGGTAGATTACATATATATTTATATTTCGATATTAGTTAATAATAAAAAATTATTGTAAACTAAGAAGATCTTGAATCTTTTTAAGTAAAAAAATAACAATCTAAAATATTAACATATAGGAATAAGAGAAAAAAAATAAAAGTCTCTAGTGCTGTTAGTCAAACTAATAACAAAGAAAGGGAAAGATTCCAATAAAACTACGGTCAAGTTAAGTTTTATGTTGTCAATTTTTTTTTTTTTGTTTCATATATTGAAATTAGTATCTGTAGTAATAAGATTTTAATAACTAGTCGTGTAGAGATTATTATATGGGGCTATAAAACGGATATCTTCGTAATATTTATTTTCTTCATTGCAGTAAAAATATCAACATATATATATGGGTGTGGGATGGTTTTGAAAGCAACAAGTAATTAGAAAATAGTGTATATTTGGAAGCTGTCATTTTAAAGAGTTTCTCCTAAATTTTCTTGTTTAGAATGAAAAAAAGTGAGGATGTTTTGGGGAAAGATCAAAAGAATTGCAAAAAAAGCAAAAAAAAAAAAAAAAAAAAAAAAAAAATGTTCTTTTGAATAACTAACCCACATAAGTTATTTTAGTTACTTTAAGTAATTCTTTTATGTAAATTTACAATAAATGGAACAAAAATAAACAGTAACTGTTAATTGTTTTGATTATTGTATTCATTTAAGTTTATTTTTCCCTTTTTTTTAAGTCACTTTAAAATTTTTATCTTGATAGTCTGTCTTTTATTCATATCTTTTGAAAATTCACCTAGAGAGACAACTAGAAGCAACATATTATTGAAGAACAAAATCAATAAAATATATTATATCAGTTATCCTCAGTTTCTTGAAAATTAAAGAAGAAAACTTCAAAGAAAACTTTACAATAGTTAATTGCTGGAATGAAAGATTCTAGAATAATATAGAATAAATCAATAAGATTTTAACAATAGATTACCCCTTGATGATAGATCTTCCAGCAAAAGTATCTCATAGTAAAATTATGATTAGTAAGATAATTTACCCCTTGCTATCCAGATAGAATATTATTAATTTCCTATTAGGTTAATGTGGTAAACTATCACTTACCCCCTGAAATAAATACGGTGGCAAATTATTATTATCTATAGGATTCGACACTCATTTCCAAACATATATAAGGAACATGAAGTTGTCGATAATTCAAATTATTTTCCTCACTACTTCTTATACATCATGTATTTTATTTTACTTTATATTATCCTTTATATAATTCTTAGATCACCGAAGAACGATTATTGAAGAACACCTTCAGTATATAACACATATTAAAGCACAATATATATACCAAATACATTTTAAGTTAAGAATGTATACTAATAATAATATTAGTAACGGCGCTCATTCTTATCATTAATGACATATTCTTTCTTCAGGACCTTGATTATCTTTATAGATATTAATTGTGTGTAAAAAGATCAACTTTGTTGCCTTACACTTAAGATATTTTTGTGAGTTAAATTTTCTTTTCTTTTTTTTTTTTGTTTTGTACAATTTCTAAATAGTTTTAAATAAGACAAAATGATAAATTAAAATAAAAAGAAGATATCTTGACGAGTGTACAATGATTGTCTTACTGTAGATTATAAATAGCCAAATATATTAATAAATTTAGTACATCAGATTTTACCAGTAGTTAAATTAATTTCAGTTCTTTTAATGTAAAACTAGAAGAATAGCACCTTCTATTATTTTTTTTTCTTTATTTAAAAATTTTGATAGTAAATAAACAGGCTTATGAGAGTATATCTAAGGTAGTACTTTGCTTTTACATAAAAAATAGTAGAAACTTTTCTTTTAAAGAAACTCTCGAGTGTTTTTTTTCTTACTATTTGGTTGTATCACAAAAAATTGCAGTTATACTGGCAATGATATTTCATAACATCACAAATAATTGACAGGTTCCTGTGTTGAACACACAGTTTGGTGGCTAATTACTTTGATATTATTTACCTTAACATTTTAGCTGGTATTGTGTAAAATGGTGTGTTTATTAATGGAGGAAAAAATAATTATCATTCTTTTAAAATACTAAAACAGTTTTTGTCATTGATGTTTTCTATGGTTTATTGTTACAATGCGCTAGTGAAAAGGCTATTTGCTTAAAAAAGATACTATAAATTAGGTTCTGTGTTAGTCATTATTGGTGTATTTGTCCAAAATTACCTTCTTCTAGTTAATGTTACATGAAATAAGTATTTATTTTAAAAAACACAAAACGTTAGAAAGTATTCCGGCAAAAACAAAATTATAAAGAGATTTAAACATTAGACTATTGAACAAGGGTGGTTAAATCTTAAATATATACCTTGTTAGAGTGAACGAATTTTTGGATATTTTTTTAAGTTCAAATTTCTAAATATGAGTGACTCCTCTTTGCTTTTGACACACTATAGATGTTTTTGTTAACATCAATATTTACTTCAACCTCTTGTATATTCAACATGCATAGAGTACAGAGAGAATTTGTAGATATTTAAATATATAATATTTTAGCAAATATTGAGACAGCGACTAAAGAAAAAAGAATGTAAGAAAAAGAATAAATGTGAAGATCATAAAATGTAGTAAAAATTTTTTACTATTTTATAGATATGTAAGTAGTAATACAATACAATTAATAACATATAGTAAATATTGATTTCATACGGTCAAATAATTTTGACTAGAAATAATTGCTGCAGAATCAAAATGAAAGGTTCCTAATTAAACTGTCTGTTCTGCAGCTATTGTTATACACTAAATAAAATAGCTATCGATCTTTTTTTTTTTTTGTAAGTTATTGTACAGATAGTACATTGCTCATAAAAAAATGTCAGAAACACTTCTTAACATCATCCAATAAACTACTTAATTCATCATTAATTGTTTTAGGAATGCTGACTGAGATGTTCATTCCACCTTTTTCAGTGGTAATTACTGAACATGTAAAAATATCGGATATTCCTTGAGGCTCATCAAAAATTGCATCTTCAACAATGAACTCATTATAATCAGAATTAAATTCTTGCAATCCAAGATTAGTAATCTCAAAAGTACCAGAAGGACCTTCGTTATATATTTTAGGTAAAATAAAATCCTCAATTTGAACAACGTCCAATAACTTCACTTGTTGAATAGTATCGTTAATATTAGCCTTGGTAAATTTAGAAATATTTGATTGAATGATCTGCGCTACCTTCCATATATTTATTAATTCTGAACGATCAATTTTGATTTCTAACCCTGCTACAAAATTTCCCATCTGAATTAAAGAACTATCCAACTTCAGCATACTTTGACATGCTTCTCTAGTATTCATTGGAATATCGATTTTAAATTTTGAACCGTTATTTGTACTATCTTTTTTATCATTGATTTTGTCGTTTAAAACAATAGCAAAAACAGCAGTGATATATGATGTTAAGGAAACCTGTTTTTTTTTACAATCATTGAGTATTGATCTCAATCTCGGATATGGTACATTTAAAATGTGACGAATATTAGAGTTTTTAACTTTATAATCGAAAGGTTTAGAAAGTTCCATTTCTAGTAAATCACCAGGGAATGCATATTGGTTAAATTGTAAAAACTGAGGATTCAAACCTGTAACTGCGTTTGGAAAATATTTAACTAAGTATGGTACTACAAGTCTTTTCAGTTTCCAAGTTCTCGATATAGGCCATCGATCATAAGGGTGTATTGATATGTTAGTAGGTATACTCAGGGATTCAGGTTGAAACAATATTGGATTATCAATGTTATCACTTTGAGGGCCCAAATTTTTTATAAAATATTGCCAAAACTTGACGGTACCGATCCCATCCGAAAGAACGTGGTCAACAGCTAGTATCAAAGTATTTAGTTTAGGTACAATTAACAGCTTCCAAAGGGGGTGTTCTTTAAAATAAGTAAAATTATATTCTTTAAAGATGGAATTAACACTTTCTGTGTTCAATTCATCCCAATCTTTATAGTCTACTACATCTTTAAATCTAATTAATTCTACTTGAAATGGGATTATATACAAAACTGGATCATTAGCAGCATTATCAGATTTTGTCTGTACATTACTATACAGTGGTGAAAAGTGTTTTATAGTCCTTTGTAAGGCGTAACTTATTTGTGATTTTGTAGGTAACTTGTTTAATTTAATACCAGTGTAAAAGCACGAATGTAGATTCCAACTACTTCGGTAGAAGAAATATTCTTCCAGTGAGCTTAGTCTATGTGTCATTGTAAGAGTTCCAATAAACTTATGAATGATCATATGTTTTGGGGATCAATTAATTCTAACTTATTTAAAAAAAAAAAAACGAAGCCTTTGCTTTTTTACTTACATAGTGTTTTTTTAAAAAAAAAATTAGTAATAGAATGAGGGCACTCATTTGCTTATTTACAACAAATCTTACTACTAAACGAAAAAAGAGAGGTATGAGGAAATGCAATATTATTTATATATACTTATGTATTAGTCTATATACATATACATATATATATAAATGAGTATCTTACGTCCAAAAATTATGCAAGTGATGATAATTTGATCAGTCCACCTTCATCTGAGTCAAACCTAAATCGTCATTTTGTTCTGGTGTTCTTTCATAATCTTCAATCTTCATATTTGGATCTTCGTCTGGTGCATAAACGTTTTGAATGTATGATCCAGCTAACGGATCTTCCATGATTACAGTGAATTTACGGTTACCCGCTAAAGCTTCCTTCAAATCATCAAAGAACTTGACCCAATTGGCTTTTGTGGCTTCATCCATAGAGTCGGAAGTTTGAGTAAAAACACGAGATTCTAATTCATCATAAACTTGTCTTAATAACCCTTCTAAAGTAGTGAATCTGCCACCCAAAGTACCTTCTTGGATATCTAAATGTAATTCAGGGACTTTTAGTTGACATGTTTCAGATTTTAAGATATCACGAGATAAATCACTTGGATCATCACAATATAATGTGATTCTTCTACCTTTATCTGGGATTGCACCACCAGTTTTCACTTCATTGGATTTATAACCACAATGGTCACAGACAGTGGACATAATAATGACTTCTTTGAAATGTGGGATATCAACTGGCTTCATATGGGTATCACAAGACCCCCCGCA
The DNA here is from genome assembly GCA_017347545.2 of Arxiozyma slooffiae. Lineage (NCBI taxonomy): Eukaryota > Fungi > Ascomycota > Saccharomycetes > Saccharomycetales > Saccharomycetaceae > Arxiozyma > Arxiozyma slooffiae. Next base: position 166,597 of record JAFHAQ020000029.1, on the reverse strand, counting down.
AGATGGGCAAGTAGCTTTAAAGGTTTGAACTTCATTGTTAAAATTTTCAATATCAGTAGAATCGGATAAGAAACCATGGACAGTAGTTTCCACTTTTGCAGCTTCTGAAGAGTTTCTACCACGGTTAGATAATTCTTTTAACTTTTCCTGACGACGTTGTTCTAATTGATCTCTTGTTAAAATACCAACAAGAACATTTTGTTCATCTGAACGAGCATATTCTCTATGTGACCATTTGTGTTGTGGTTCACCAGGTTTATATTCGATCCATGAGTTACCAGCAGGATCATCAAGGATAAAAGTTAATGGTAAAGTGTTTGGCTCACATTGAATATAACTTTTAACTTTATTAATGACTGCTTCAATTTGATCATGTAGCTTTTTATCAACTTTTAATCTTTCTTCTTGATCAGCAGATAAATCTTCGATCATTTCATTTAACAAACCTTCCACGGTGGTCAATACGCCACGTTTTGGAGGGATCTCTATATCTAATTCAACGAACTTGCAAGTTGCAGTCTCAGATTTGATCACTTGTCTATTAAAGTCTTCCTTTTGTTCCAACTTCAACTGATATCTAGAACCTAATTCCTGGATAGTGGAAGCAGGTTGAACCTCAGAGTTCTTAAACCCACAATGTGGACATTCAAAGGACATGATAACCACTTCTCTAAAGTATGGAATGGAAGTCAATAAAAGACGAGTAGTCCCATTTTTGTGACAATTCATACAAAGAGATTCAATTTCTTGGACTGGATGGCCCATTGCATCTTCTGCACCGGTCTTCTTTAGACCAATATCGTTGTTGGGATCGGTATTGTTGTTATCATTAGTAGTAGTAGTAGTGGCGTCGTTGGTGTTGTCTGACTTTTCATGTGAGACTTCCTCAGCGGCTTCACCCACTGGTTTGAAAAATTCCTCTTTTTGTTGACTCATTATTCTTTTAAGAGTGTTTTTTTTTTCCTTCTTTTCTTTTCACAGTTCTGTTAGTGAATTCCAGTATTCTTTGTTTTTAAAATATATGAAAGGAGTCACACGTTTGTAAGTAGAAATTGAAGTATATATATATACATACATTTGAAAATGGGAGGTCTATGGCGCTAAATCCTTTGGAATCGTTTCGAACAATCACACTCCTTTTTCACTCTATTCCAGGACTCAGGATTTATTTTTTTTCTTCCCTCCCAGTTTTGACAAAAACAAAGAAAAAAAAGAAAAGAAACGTCTATTTTGTTTTTTTTGTCAATGGAAAAATTTTTCAAACTCATCGAAAGGATAAAACTATAAAAGTAAAGAATATACAGTGAAAGAGGATGGGTACAAGCTGTTCTAGATGTATGAGGGCAAACTGACAGTATAAGAGAGAGATGGGGGGTAAAGATGAAGATGAAATGTATGTATGTATGTATGTATGTATGTATATTATTTAGGGAAAATTTTTGGTATAGATAATAATTGTACTCTCATTAATGATTCTTGAAATATTGCCTGATTGATTTTCCGGGTAATTCTTATATCTTAAAGATGAAGTTGTTTTTTTTTTTTAAATGTGAATGATTTAAGAAGGAGTGCTAAGTCTTCTTAACTTAAATATGAATATTCATTTGTTAAATAATCCCTTCTACTATCACTTATTTTCCCTTTTTTTTTTAATCCTTTGAATAAAAAAATAATAGCATTAGTAAAAGTCAAAGTAACCAGATGGCTAGAGATCCATTGATTGGGATTGTTGGGAAACCAAGCGCAGGAAAATCTACATTATTAAATTCATTAACAGATGCGAATGCAGCAGTAGGCGCATTCCCCTTTTGTACTATTGATCCGAATAAAGCTACAGGTTACCTGCAAGTCACATGCGCCTGTTCAAGAATAGGTAAAGAATCTTTATGTAAACCAAACTATGGGTGGTGTGAAGCAGGTAAACGTCATATCCCGGTGTCTTTATTGGATGTTGCTGGTTTAGTGCCTGGTGCTCATAGTGGACGTGGGTTGGGTAACAAGTTCTTGGACGATTTAAGACATGCAGATGCTTTGATCCATGTTGTTGATGTTAGTGGTACCACAGATGCAGAGGGTAAGAACACTCGTGGATATGATCCATTGTATGATATTGAATGGTTACAAGATGAAATTAGACTTTGGATTGAGGGGAATCTGAAGCGTCGGTGGGGATCTATTGTTAGAAAACATACGGCTACCAAATCTTCTATTGTGGATACTTTGCAGGCACAATTTGGTGGGTATGGATCATTACCAGTTATGGTGAAACGGGCATTGGATAGAATTGAGGATCTACCACCATTGGAGAATTGGGATGACCAATGGATCACGCGTGTGGTCAAAGAGTTTATGAAAGAGAAATTTCCTATGGTATTGGCATTAAATAAGATAGATCATCCAGATGCAGATAAAAACGTTTCGAAGATTATGTTGCGATATCAAAATGATCATAAAATGGTGGTAACATCAGCTGTCACCGAAGTATTCTTAAGAAGATTAAAGAAGCAAAACTACATACGTTATGAGGAGGGAACAGAATTTGTTGACACATGTGAAGACGATCCGGATCAATTGAAACCATTAGATGAAAGTGTTTTACAGAAGATTGATAAGATTAGAGATTTGGTGTTATATAGATTTGGATCTACCGGTGTTGTACAAGTTTTGCAAGAGGCTGTTGGATTATTAGATTTGATCCCGATATATACGGTGAAGAATATTCATACTTTTACAGGCAGTGATGGCAATTATATTTTTAAAGATTGTATTTTAGTTAAAAGAGGTTCTACAGTAGGTGAAGTTGGACGTCATATTTTAGGTAATAATGTCACTATTGCAGCCATTGAAACAGTTGGTGGAGTACGTGTCAGTGAAGATGCTAAAGTAAATGAGGGAGAAAATGATATCTTATCCTTTAAACTAGCGCCAAAAAGTAAAGAATGAAAAAAAAGTTTAATTCATTTTCTTTCATTCCTTCTTTTTTACATCTCCTTCTTATAAATAAATATTCAAGCAAAGATAAATATACTACAAACAGTAACATTTAACATATATATATATATTATAAATTGTATGCAAAGTAGTATAACATTGATCAGTGATAATAATGATTATAGATGTGTGTTTTCCTCATTTCATTATACTTTCGAGAGATGATTACATAATAAATATATATATTTTTTTTGAAAGTAAACATTACTAATCTAATCGAGAAAGATGGGGACGTAGAGCTTACTAAGCGTTCCTGTTCTAGACTTCTTTTTTTCCTACTTGTTTCCCTTAAATTCTTTGGTTTTCCTCTGGTTTTTTTTTTCTCGAAGATTCTTTAGTCATTCTTTATGGTCACTTGATACGATATCTTTCTGTGGTTTGTTTAATAAAATTTGTCAGTTTTTTATTTTTATTTTTTTTTATTTTCTTTGTCACAATATTTTCTTACTAAACAAGTTCTCCTTTTTTCGTGTTTCTTGTTTCTTCTCCCTCTTTCTGCGACGGGGGGCGGTGAGTGACTTCCCTTCACTCCTTCAATTGATTTAATTTATATATATAAGGAGCTATGTCTGATTCTATCCAAAGAGTGGTGGGTTCAAAAGCTTTTTTTTTCTTTGCCTTATTCCTGTTTTTATACAGAGACAAACAAAACAAATAAACAAGCAAGTATTTATTATATACTCATATATCATATATAAACAAACATAAATATTAAAAATGGTCACTCAAGTTTCTTCTGTCTCTGAATTCAATGCTGCTTTATCTGGTACTGATAAATTAGTTGTTGTCGACTTCTTTGCCACCTGGTGTGGTCCCTGTAAGATGATTGCCCCAATGATCGAAAAATTCGCTGAACAATACGCTGGACAAGCTACCTTCTTAAAGGTTGATGTTGATCAAGCCCCAGAATTAGCTCAAAGACATGGTATTTCAGCTATGCCAACTTTAGTTTTCTTCAAGAACGGTAGTGAATTGACTAGAGTCGTTGGTGCTAATTTGGCTGCTGTTAAGCAAAACATTGTTTCTAACATCTAATTTACTTTTCACATTAAATTTGTACCTTTTTTTATTCTTTGTTTTTCTTTTTTTTTTATATATCTTTTGACTACACATATACTTATGTTAATAATATTTCTTTTGCATAGATGTATATAATATATATATATATATATAAGAATAATGTATTTTAATTCATTAGTGACATTTTCATTTATTCGTAAATATTTTTTATATATTTTCATTATATATATTCATATTGTGTATTTTTCTTTTTTTTGTTTCTCTAATGTTGTTCTAAGGTAGCTTTAATTTCATCATCGGTATAACCAAGAATGTATAGAGCATCTAATAAAGTGTAAGTATTCAATTGGCATGGTGCCTCAGATTGAACTTTTGGTTTAGCATTCCATGCAATACCAAAACCAGCAACATCCATGGCAGGTAAATCATTACCTCCATCACCTACCATCATAGTCTCTTCTAGTGCAACCCCCCATTCCTCAGATAATAATAGCAAAGTCTCAGATTTAGCTGTACCATCTACAATATCACCAACTAAATTACCAGTCAATTGACCATGTTCATTGACTTCTAAGACATTAGCTTTCATGTAATCCATTTGTAATTGATTCTTTATGTATTCTGCAAAGGGTACAAATTCATCTGATAATACTGCTAATTTGACCCCCTTTCTTTTCAAAAATTTACATAGTTCAGGGACACCACGAGTAATAGTTAATTTATTCTTAACTTCCTCGTAGATTTTTTCAAACGATAAACCTTTTAATAAAGCAACACGTTCCCTTAGGGACTCTTGGAAATCGATCTCATTGTTCATGGCACGTTCAGTGATTGCTTTAACTTGTGGTTCAACATTGGCATAAGCTGCGATCAATTCAATGACTTCTTGATAGATTAATGTGGAATCCATATCGAAGACAAAGACTTTTTTACCTTGACGGTACTTATCATCTTGTTGTAAAATGATGTCTACTGAGTCGGTTAGCCCCTTAAATATAGTCTTGTCTATAGGGGATGAGGTAGTCAAATATTGGTCAAATGCACGAGAACCTAATCTTTTGGTTTGAGTAAATTCCGTTTGAATCTCACTTGGGATATGAGCTACAGCTTTTAATAACAATTCATGTACTTTTATGTCAGATAAAGGTTCTTCTGATCTACTAATGAATGTTAAAACGTATTTCGATGTGGACATGATGTTTAGGTTTATGACTATCACTTATTAATTTGTTTGTTTGTTTTTTTATTAATTGAGTTATATATATATATATATATATATATATTGTTTTATAATGTCTATATTTGATAAAATATTTATTTTCTATCTGCTTCTATTAAAATTGTCAATATCATTCAATAATATGCACAGATAAAAAAAAAATTATTTTAGTGTATAGATAAAAATTAAATTTTTTGTTTTCCCCCTTCCTTCTTCTTCCCTCCTTTTCTTCCTGCACGTTTAATGTCCCCACTATATATATATATATATATATATATATAAGTATGTAAGAAGTCTTTCCTTCTGTGGTTCCTTACTTGGTCGAACCCCCACCACCACCACCTCCTTCCCCTTGGCTTCCTTTCCTTACCCCTCACCACCTCCCCCTTTTTTTTTTGTTTCTATTTTTTCTTTTGAGGAGGAGGGGAGGCTCGAGACGCTGACATCTTTCGAGGAATTTTTCCCTTTCCCTTTCCCCTTTTGCCACTGTCACTCCACTTCAAAAGGGGAAGAGATTGTAGAACATTCTAGTGATGGTAAGGAAACAAACACGCAGGGAGTATAATGGAAAAAAAAAATATTGGTGATTAATCCCAAATTAAAATTGTTTATTACTGAGTCCTTCTGTTTTCTCAACTAATAAATAACATGACTGGAGAAAAAAAAAAAAAAAAAATAAAATAAAATAAAATAAAGAACATTTTAGAACTGCAACCATTTTTTGTTCACATCCAAGTAACCTTACATTTAAATATTGTACACGTATTCCTTAACACCTTGACATAGTATCAGTAATTTCTTTCTTTTTCTCCTTCTTTCTTTTTTTTTTATTATGTGCGGTGTTTCTCCAGAATGCATGCATCCTCCTAGTAGTTGTTATACATCGTAATATACTTTCTGGTTTTATATTTTATTTTAATTATATGTATGTTCTGTTTAGTCATGTTTAAATTGTGTATTTTAGTCCTAATGAAAAGAGTCTTATAGTACTGACTAAAACCGGTATTAAATCTGACACGTACAGGTATAGACACCCGAGGTTTTATAAATTCAGCATAAACCCCCATTTGATCAGATTGCTTTTGCAGAAGCTACATTAACAAATGGAACTCTCCCCACCACCCTTCACCGTCTCTAATGGTTCCAAATCTCCAATGTCGTGATGTTTTATAAAACTGTTCTAGCTAAGGGTGTCCATGACATTACTTGGGTAAACAATGGTAAATATGATTTGTAATTTTTTAGCTATTGTCGAGATCCGAAAACAATTTGTCACACAAGGCGGATTAAGAGTCTTGTTCCTTTTTTAGGGAAACAAACTATTGATGATGATTCAGGTTAAACAGAACATATGTTTATTGGTCTTTTAAATTCACCACAGTTGACTAATGCATCAAGTGTCACAGTTGAATCAGATAACGTTGCTGTAACAATTGAAAATGATGGTACATAAGACCAAAGTTAAAAATGCCTCATTTTCATGTGTTATTTATTACTGCTGATCTAGGACTTAATACTTCCGAGGTATGTGCATTTGCCCCTAAATTGATGAAAAGTGGAAAGAAAACCAATTAAAGAATTGTCTTTATAAAAGGGTTTTTCTACTGTTGATATTGATCTAAGACTCAATGTTGTGTCCTTAAATGAACCAACTGTTAAAAAACTAGGTATTGTCGTGCACAAATGTAGATGAATCGATTGCCAAGTTGAAAGAATCTAAAGAAATTTGAACTCTGTTGGTTCCTTCTTCTTCTTCTTTTTTTTTTTGTTATATATACGTATATGTATATATTATTACTTGATATGCTTGTTACATCCATTCCATATTCCTAATTTTACTCTCTTCATGCTATTAAGAATAAATTTATCTGATTATATATATATATATATGTATGTGTGTATATGTTTATATTGATATTCCTGTATACACTTATATGGGGCTATATGCTATTTGTAGGATTCACTTTATTAGGATATAAGACTTTACGATCCAATAAACTTGGTGGTATCTGACCCAAATATTTTTTATGATAAAATTCCTCAAATTTTTTAGGTTCTTGTTTATATTCTTCACATTCCTTTAATAATTTATCACATTGTTCAACCCATGGATCAAATAGCTCACTTAAAGGTGGCAATGGTTGTAATTTACAGTTTGCTGGTAATATTTCATTTAATTTTAATTTTGGTGGTACCTGTCTTGGATAATATGCTCCGTACCTATTATATAGAGGGATCTTTCTTAGTAAATCTTTGTAGTTTATTCCATTTTCATTGTTTGACATGATAAATGGTTAGTTTACGATTGATGGTATTATACAATATAGGAGCCTCTTAGTTGAATTACTCTTTTTTTGTAATGGTATTGAGTCTCTTTTTTGTTTATTCATTTAGAGTTGAGGGAATAGATTGATTCTTTTTGGATTATTCATTCATTAATCATTGTACCGTTTTCATTATCTTTTTTTTTTTTCCTAAAAACTATGGAGAAAAATACACATAGTAGAAAGAAGTATAATGTAATTACAAGTACAATATAAATAAACAAATATTAAATAGTCTTGTAGGGAAGAAGAAAGAGAGAAATAAATTATATAAATATATATTATATAAATGTATTGATATAAAGTATTACCCACTACTCGATACAACGAGTCTTTGTGTAATGTAAATTACGATTAATGTCGATTCCCAATGTCAAAGTTGCTACAGATCCTAGTCTTTCTCCATGAACAAAATTATCATAATATAATTTATAACATGGCATATAACGATCCACAAATTTTACTAGTTGCTCATCAGTCATACCATTTCCCTTTTCCCTTATGGTTTCATGTTCTTGTTGTTTTCTCCATTCATATACATTTGATACATTGTTTGTAGCTAAGACAATTCCTAAAGAATTGATTTCAGGATTACTCCACAATAAATCACAATACATAAATAATTTTGCATTTATATCTATCATATCACCCTTTAATAATGGTTCTTCATTTTGTGTAGACAATAATGGAGTGAATCCAAGGAACCAACCTTCTATGATACAGATATCGACAGGAATTTTACATTGTACAACTGTATCACTTCTATCTCCTTCACCATTGAATTTAGATTTATCATATCTAGGTATTTGTAAAAATTCAGTATCAGTTCTTTCGCTTTTCCCCTTTAATATGTTTTGTAAAACTTGATTTAACAATGGAATATCGTGTGTTCCAGGTAACCCACGTCCTTGTAACAATTTGTTATTAGAATATTGTTCGTTTATTTTTAATTGATCTTCATGTTTCAAATAAAAATCATCCAATGACATATGTGCAATGGATCGTGACTCACCGTATTTTTTGACAAAATGTTCATACAATTTGACACTCGTATATGTTTTGCCTGAACCCTGAGGTCCGGAAATAAAAATTATTAGTGGCTCTTGAGTATTCTTCTCAAACCATTGGGGAACGTATTTATCCACAAATTCAAATACAGTATCTGTGACGGTGCTAGCTAACATATCGTATTACTTTTAAAATGAATTACCTTTATGGACTTGCTACTATTATGAGTATTTTTTTTTCTTGAACTTTTTTTTTTATTTTTTTTTTTTTTTGGAGGGGGAGGGAGTTATGGAATTTCCAGTTTATATGTTTGTTTATTCTTTAATGTTCAATGTCATGATATATTCTGAAGTTTTCCTTTGTGGTTAATAAAGATTCTTTAAAAAATATTCTTTTCTCTTTTAAACCCCCTTTTTTCCTTTAAACGTATTTCAATTTTGAAAGTTTTTTCATATTTTTCCTTTTTTACTTTCACCTAATAAATTCTAAGAAGAAAAAAAAATATAGATACAGTATTAAAGTATTTTACACCACAAAACAATACATTTAGAAACGTTGCAAATAAATATTTTTATAATATATATGAATGTATGTATATACGTATGGAAAATAATTCTACAATGCTTAAACATGATATGTTAAATATCAAACAACCTTTAAAACATACCTTCAATTTCACCATCTTCATTGACTTCAATATTCATGAACCCACAATGAGTTGGCAACCCAGGAATTGTTTGGATTTCTGCGGCTAATGCATAAAGATATTGGCCACCAGTAGCGATTCTAACATCTCTGATTGGGAATGTGAATCCAGTTGGAACACCCTTCAAAGCTGGATCATGAGATAAAGAATATTGCGTCTTAGCAATACAGATCGGTAAGTTACCAAATCCTTGAGATGTATACATATCGATCTTCTTTTGGGCAGTTTCACTCAATTCTATGTCCTTGGCACCATACATATCTTGAGCAATCTTTTTAATCTTGTCTTCAATAGATAAATTGGTATCTAATTCGTATAAGAACTTGAATTGATCGTTTGAGTAATCTTGGGTAGCTTTAATCACTCCACGGGCCAAATCAACGGCACCAAGACCACCTTCTTCCCAATGGTTAGATACAATAGCATCAACTGCACCAGCTTTTAAGGCTTGTTCTTTGATTATTTCATGTTCTCTATCAGTATCAGAAGACATCTTATTGATGGCTACCACAACAGGCAAGTTGTATTGTCTTGCATTAGCAATATGTTTAGCTAAATTAGCACAACCAGCTTCTAATAACTCTAAGTTTTCGTTCAAATACTCAGCTGGCAATGGAGAACCAGCTTTAACTTCTGGACCACCACCATGGACCTTCAATGCTCTAACCGTAGCAACAATGACAATAACATTTGGAATCAAACCAAAGGAACGACATTTGATGTTAAGGAATCTTTCACCACCCATAGTGAAATCGAAACCTGCTTCAGTGATAACATAACCAACTTTATTAGCTTTCATCTCTGGAGTCCATTTTGGATTCACACCTGCTAATTTCAAAGCAATTTTATCAGCTAATACTGAGCTTGCACCAATTGAGATATTTGCAAATGGACCTGCATGGACAAATACAGGAGTACCTTCTAAAGTTTGCATAATGTTTGGTTTGATAGCATCCTTTAATAATGCAGTCATGGCACCAGCACAACCAATATCTTCACAAGTGACAGGTTCACCAGTTTCTTTATTTGTACCGATGACAATCTTACCTAGTCTTTCTCGTAAATCTTCTAAAGAGTTACAAAGAGCTAAAATGGCCATACATTCAGAAGCAACGGATATATCAAACCCAGTCTTTCTTGTAAAACCACGTTCGGTAGGAGCTTCACCGATAGTGATACCACGCAAAAATCTATCATTACAATCAACAACACGTCTCCAAGTGATAGATTCCGGATCAATATTCAAACGAACAAATCTATGAATCTCATCTTCGGTCAAATCATCTGGATTAGTCTTGTCAATACCTAACTTGGCTAATCTCCTTAACATGGATTTAGTGAATTGTCTTTGACCCTTCTTTGTTGGGACTAATCTTCTATACAATGGACCATCCTTTTGTGTTGATTCATGGAACATTCTAGTGTCAATAGCGGCAGCAAGTAAATTGTTTGCCATGGAGATAGCATGGATATCACCAGTAACATGTAAATTGAATTCATCCATTGGGATAACTTGAGAATAACCACCGCCAGCAGCACCACCTTTAATACCGAAAGTTGGGCCCATAGAAGGTTGACGAACGTTTGCGAAGACGGTTTTATTCAAATGGGCACCAAGTGCTTGAGCTAACCCGATTGTGGTAGTAGATTTACCTTCACCAAGTGGTGTTGGAGTAATACCTGTCACTAAGATATATTTACCATTTTCTCTATCCTTTAACCGGTCAAGAATCTTTAAATTAACTTTACCCTTGACGGAACCATAAGGTTCGAATTCTGAATCATGGATACCTGATTCTTTAGCGATTTGAGTGATTGGTTTTGGTATTCTAGCTCTAGAGATTTCGAAATCAGATGGAACAGGTTTTAATAGTTTCAATGGGTCATTTGCATATAAAGGTCTGTTATTATTATTTTTATTACTACTATTATTTCCGGTTTCAAGGTCAATATCATAAATATCATTGTAGTATCTTTTTGCAGCAGTTAAAGTGTTTTGCATCAACATGGCTACAGTCATTGGACCAACACCACCTGGAACTGGAGTGATCAACTTGACATATTGTTTAGCTACATTGAATTCAACGTCACCGACACATCTGAACCCAGATTTTTTAGTAGAATCTTTGACATAATTGGTCCCTACATCAATCACGGTACAGCCTCTTTTATTATCTTTAAACCATTCCCCCTTGATGAATTCAGGTTTACCGATTGCCACGACTACGATATCTGCGTCTTTGAAATAAGTTTCGATATCAGGAGTTCTCGAATGGACCACGGTGACGGTAGAATTCAAATGATTCAAAAGAGCAGCCACTGGGGACCCAACGATGTCTGATCTGCCAACCACAACAGAACGGGTACCTTCGATTTTAACGTTATAACGATGCAATAGTTCAATGATGCCCTTTGGAGTACAAGGTAAGAAAGTTGGATTGCCATGTTTCTTAGCTAGTTCACCTACGTTGAATGGACCAAACCCATCTACATCTTTTTCAGGTAAGACGGCAGATGTGACTTTATCTTCATTGATGTGTGGAGGTAAAGGAAGTTGTATAATGATACCATGGATTGATTCATCTTGATTCAATTCGGAAACGTGGTTTAACAGTTGTGATTCTGTGACATTTTCGTCTAGGTGGATGAACTGGACGTTAATTTGGGCCTCCTTGGCAGCATTTCTTTTCATACGAACATAAGTGGAAGAATCGGGACGTGTGCCTACTTGGATGATAGCTAAAGATGGTTCGAAATCTGGGATTGATTGTTTTAATGAATCTATCTCAGAAGCGATTTCTTTACGAATGGAAAGAGCGCATGCTTTCCCGTCCATAATCTGTGCCATTATTGTCTATTGAATTTCTTTCTTTTTTTTTTTTGTTGGTCGAGAAGAGATGAATGTTAAAGTGGGTATAAGTTATCACAGGTAATATGTAATATTCTCGTAATGTATGAGATAAAAGTACGTTTCAAGAGTTTTTTGCACAAGAGAAGAGATAAAATTCGTAGAATGTTCTTTCCTTTCCTCTTAAATAACGATTAGATATATATATATATATGAGGCATTCTTTATGGATATCTTCCAGTGTTTAAACATGAGAAACAGAGACAGTGAATGATGTGTAAAAGTATTTACACAGTCAATAACGAATTCTAAAATCTAAACTTGTGTGACTCCTCTTGTTTTCTCACTTTTTCTCGAGGAATTTTGGAGGTCACGTCTTCAACTTTTATTGATCCGTTCGTCGATCACTAAACCAAAATGCACGAACAATAAAAACCCATCAACTTGTCACTCAAAAATGGTTCTTCAAAATTTCGGGACTGTGTGTTTGATTTTCCCAAATAGGAATGTACCGGAAATACGATTATTTTGTTAGATCTACTTAGACATATATGTATATATATACATATATATATATTATGTAATAACAATGATATCAACTTTCTTTTCGTGGTTTGTAAATATTTGTAACTGAAAGTAATTATTCGACTCAAGAACAAACTATTTAGTGCTAGTGGAAAAAAGATTGCAATCATACACATGTTATATGATAAGGGGTAAGAGCACATGTGTGTGTATTCATATATTTTGTTTGTTTGATGAACTTAGGTTCTGATTTTACCAATGCCAAAGATCTGGTTGATAATCTTCTGTAACAGTTGAATCTTCACCATATTGATCTTGCCAATGATTAAAACCTCCGCGTAAAATCCAAACATGAATATGTTCACGATCATTTTTATTCATAATCCGCAATAATTTTAATGCCGCACTCGGACCTCTTTGTTGCGATTGAGCACAATGGAAAACCACATTGATACATTGTGGTTCTTTTGATGGTACAAGTTTTCTAAGATCTTCAAGTAATTGGTCTAATGATTCTGGATGAGATGACAGTTGCTTATAAGGCCTATGCCATCCACCTACAATGTGACCTCCGACGTAATCACTTCCACGAACATCAATTACTTGGAATGGTTCATGTAACAGAGTAGTATGTCCTTCTTGGATCCACTTATATAACTCTTGAGCATCTATATATTTTAAATCTGCCACACTCATTGCATATATATATATGGATATATATTGCTTATTTATTTCTTTCTTTTTGTCTTATTTGTAGGATATGTGTAGTTAGTGTTTGATACTTTCTATGTGTAGGATATAGATGCTAAAAATATGAATATCCTTTCTTCTCTTCTTTCGTGTTAAATCATTATTCTCACCTTCCTCTCTTTTTGCTCGATCGTCCGTCGTTACTAGAACAGCAGAAAGGAAATATTTGATCTTTTTTTTTTTTATTTCCATAGTAATGAAGATTCTTTCTTGGTTTTCTTCTATTTTTTTTTTCCAGTTTTTAAAAAGGAAAAAAATTTTTTTTTTAAAGAAAAGCCGATTTTATTATTTATAAAGGAATATTTAAAAAGATTAAAAAGAGCTGAAACAACAAAATTCGATAATTATATTCCATTATATATATGTATATATACGTCTTAGTTTCTATTATGTATCTTTTATTTGTAATTGAAATTTTACTTGTTTCTTATTACTCTTCATTACTTAATTCTCTTTTTTTCCCCCCCTTTTTTAATCGATCCATACTAATATTAATATAACAAAAACCAAAAAGATAAAATAAAAAATGGGTCTATTATCTAGGACCATATCAACAAGATCTTTTTCCACCACTAAGAATGTGGCTAAGAAGTTGAATAAATATTCTTATCAAATTACTGAACCAAAGAGTCAAGGTGCTTCTCAAGCCATGCTTTATGCAACTGGTTTCAAAAAGGATGACTTTAATAAAGCACAAGTTGGTGTTGGTTCTTGTTGGTGGTCAGGTAATCCCTGTAACATGCATCTATTAGATTTAAATAATAGATGTGCTGCATCCATTGAAAGAGCCAATTTAAAGGCCATGCAATTTAATACAATTGGTGTCTCTGATGGTATCTCTATGGGTACTAAAGGTATGAGATATTCTTTACAAAGTAGAGAAGTTATTGCGGACTCCTTTGAAACTATTATTATGGCTCAACATTATGATGCTAGTATCGCAATTCCTTCGTGTGACAAAAATATGCCGGGTGTCTTAATGGCAATGGGTAGACATAATAGGCCTTCTATCATGGTTTATGGTGGTACCATCTTACCAGGTTCTCCATCATGCGCCTCTCAAAAGAATTCAAATGTCACTAAAGAAATTGATATTGTCTCTGCTTTCCAATCATATGGTCAATATATTTCTCACCAGATTACTGAAGAACAAAGAGAAGATATTGTAGAACATGCTTGTCCAGGTCCAGGTTCCTGTGGTGGTATGTATACAGCTAACACCATGGCTTCCGCTGCTGAGGTTCTTGGTGTTACTTTACCAAACTCTTCTGCCTTCCCTGCTGTTTCAAAGGAAAAGATGAATGAATGTGATTCTATCGGTGAGGCAATTAAAAAAACCATGGAATTAAACATTTTACCACGTGATATTTTCACTAAAGAAGCTTTCGAAAATGCAATCACTTATGCAATTGCTACCGGTGGTTCTACTAATGCTGTATTACATTTAATTGCTATTGCTCACTCTGCTGGTGTTAAGATTACACCAGATGATTTCCAAAGAATCAGTGATAAGACTCCATTATTAGGTGATTTTAAACCATCTGGTAAACATGTTATGGCCGATTTGATTAAGATTGGTGGTACTCAAGCTGTCATTAAATTCTTATATAATGAAGGTTTCTTACACGGTGACTGTCTAACTGTCACAGGTGAAACTTTAGCTGAACGTGCAAAGAAGGCTCCAAGTCTATCTGAAGGGCAAAACATCATTAGACCTGTCTCCAATCCAATTAAGCCAACTGGCCATTTGCAAATCTTATATGGTTCTTTAGCACCAGGTGGTGCTGTTGGTAAGATTACTGGTAAAGAAGGTACTTATTTCAAGGGTAAAGCACGTGTATTTGAAGAAGAAGACTCTTTCATTAAAGCTCTAGAACGTGGTGAAATTAAAAAGGGTGAAAAGACTGTTTGTATTATTAGATATGAGGGTCCAAAGGGTGGTCCAGGTATGCCAGAGATGTTGAAACCATCTTCCGCTTTGATGGGTTATGGTTTGGGTAAGGATGTCGCCTTGTTAACTGATGGTAGATTCTCCGGTGGTTCTCACGGTTTCTTAATTGGTCACATTGTTCCAGAAGCTGCGGAAGGTGGTCCAATTGCTTTAGTTAAAGATGGTGATGAGATTGTTATTGATGCAGACAATAACATTATCGATTTGAAGGTTTCTCCTGAAGAATTGGCTAAACGTAAGGAACAATGGACACCTCCAGCTCCACGTTACACTAGAGGTACTTTGTCCAAGTACGCTAAATTAGTCTCTAATGCTTCTCTAGGTTGTGTTACTGATGCTTAAATTTACGCCTTTTTTATAAATTATCATTCCAGTAAGATAAACAATACAAAAGAGAGCAATTTATCATCTACAAAGTTAAAGAAATCTTGAAATTTCATGACTAATTATATATTGTAGTTGTTTCTTTTTTTACTCGGTTAATTCACTATTTCTTTTGTTTTGTTGCTTCCTTTCATTATCATTCTAACGAAATTTATATTGTTATTTATTTATGTATTTATTTGTATATTTCTTTATAGTATTTATTTATACGTGCATGAAATAATTGTTAAAGTCCATTGAATGGACCGAGAGTTAAAAATAGCCTGGATGTGTCTGACTATCTACTGGATTTATAGAACAGATTTTATAATGTTTCAAATTTACATAGCCTGTAGAGGAAGTTCTAAACCAAATCTAGCACAAAAAGAACAATATCAAAAACAATGCGCAAGCCCGGAATCGAACCGGGGGCCCAACGATGGCAACGTTGGATTTTACCACTAAACCACTTGCGCTTGAACGTTCAAAACTCCTGTTTACATATTCTTTTTATGGACATATATTTTAATCAGGTGTTTTATTAAAGCTTTATTAAATATTTGTGTAAAATAAAGTATAACTAGAGCTAACATTGAATTTTATGTGTTTTTTTAATTTGATTTGCTATTAAACCTTTTATTTTTATTATTTTGATCCATTTTTTGTTTTATTAATTACATGCAAATTTTTTTAAATATATATTCAAGAATGAAAAAATTATTAATCGAAAATGAAAATTTCCCAATTTTTTTAAGTAAAAATATGGGGACGAGATTTTGAAATAACCTCTATTACTTCAAAAAAATTTGGTTATTTGTTTAATATTTGTTTACTTATTTTACTAAAGATAATTAATTAAATAAATAAAGCAAAAGGAAAGAAAAGTTAAAACACATCATCACCCTAAGTAAACTCTTTGGTATTTCTAACAAAAAGGAGTTACCTCTGCTTTCTGGTTTACTATTTTTTTTTTAGGAAAATGATTAAATGAGTACCTTCCGTTTTTTAAAAAAAAGTTTAAAGAGACAGGTTTTTCAGTCTAAGATTTTACAAATTATTCAAAGTACTTCTAAGAGGTTTTTATTTCTTACTTATTTATTTACTTATTGCTAAATTTATATTAGAAATTTAAATGAGATTTGAAGATTAAAAAAAGAAACGCTTTATTCTTACTTTTTTTGTTAAAATTTCAAGATTATAGATAGTAATGGAATCAGAGCCAGAGAAAAAAAGTTGCAAATTGTTGGTATTATATGAAATGGTTACAAGTGTTTCCTTAAGTTGGAAAGAAATACGATTCTTTTTGCTTTCTCTTAAATTGATAGTTTCCTTTTTTTGTCGTTACAAAAATCTCTAAAAGAAAAATATGAAGATCTTAAATATATGTATATTTTGGATAATATAAAAAGGGTAGAAAATACAGCACTAGAATACTATTAGTAGGTATATTCATGAGTCCATTAATAAAAAATAATTGAGTTTGATTGAAATCAATTAGAATTCTTTTTAGAGGTGTCTTTATTTTGTTGTCTACGTGTTTGTTTCGTTTCGAAAGGATTTGGTAATGTTGCAAAAAAAAAAAATCTTATTATTCAAAATTTTTTAAACATTTGAAAAATTTCGTGATGAAAAAGATTTCGAATACTTTTTTAGAAGTACATCTTATACGTGACTTTCAGTAACTCTCCAAAAAAGACCAAGCATATTGTGGTTAAGTTGTTCAAGAAAATAACAGGAAACAATACTCAATACATTAAACTTTTTAACCATGGTTGTGGTGTCTACAGAAAGTATATTTATCGGTGCCAACCGACAAAATCAAGTAAGCGATTTTAGTAAAGAAAGAAAATTAGTTGCATTTGGTGCAGGTAAGACTGTTGCTCTATGGAATCCATTAGATCCGAACAATAGAGGGGTTATTTCTACTTTAAAAGGGCATAAATCAGACGTTACTTGTGTTAGGTTTATGCGTGGAACCAATTTATTGGTAACTGCATCAGAGGATTTCTGTGTTAAGATTTGGCAATTTCAAGATGATGATTCCTCTAGTGTAGATGTGGAATGTATTCAAACAATTGACCATTATAATCACACCATTGTTGCTTTAACAGTTTTACCTGGTGTTATCGCTGTTGGTTGTGCTAATGGTCTTGTTTCCATTTGGACTCAAGATTTAACAAATGAAGGAGTTTTTGTGTTAGGTAAGGAATTCCCAATTGATAGAAATGTTTTACCATTATCACTATCACTTTCGAATGTGCTAGATAATAAATATATGTTGGCTATTGGTGGTACTAGCATTCATGTTTTTGTTTTCTCATTTATTATTAATTCAGAGACTCATACCGTTGATAATTGTAAATTGGCTGCTAAATTGGAAGGTCATGAAGATTGGGTAAAATCACTTTCCTTCCGTTATCAAGAAACTCCAGGAGATTACATTTTGTGTTCTGGATCTCAAGATCGTTATATTAGATTGTGGAGGATCAAGATTAATGATTTAATTGAACATGTAGAAGACAATTTGGACAATTTGACCTTGCTAAATAATAAACAATATATTTTTGACATTGATACAGATTTGAAAGTTTGTATTACTTTTGAGGCTTTAATTATGGGGCATGATGATTGGATTTCTTCCTTACAATGGCATGAGACTCGTCTACAATTGTTAGCTTCGACTGCAGATACTGCATTGATGGTTTGGGAGCCAGATGAGGCATCCGGTATTTGGGTTTGTAACTTGAGACTGGGTGAATTATCATCTAAAGGTGCCTCTACTGCTACTGGTTCCTCTGGTGGGTTTTGGTCATGTCTTTGGTTTACCGACGATGGGCAAGATTTTATATTGACCAATGGGAGAACTGGTGCCTGGAGATTATGGTCTTCCAAGGATAATTTGATTACTGAACAAAAGTTAGCTATCACAGGTACTACCAAAGAGGTAACTGATGTTTGTTGGTCATTAGATGGTAAGTATTTATTGTCTACTTCTTTGGATCAAACGACAAGGTTATATGCACCATGGTTATTCAATGCAGATGGGTCCAAAAGATCGGTACGTACTTGGCATGAGTTTTCTAGGCCGCAAATTCATGGTTATGATATGATATGTGTTGAAGTTTTAGATAAATCTAGATTTGTTAGTGGTGGTGATGAAAAGATTTTGAGATCATTTGATGAACCAAAGGGTGTCGCTGAAATTTTGCAGAAATTTGTTGATCATACTATTGAAGCTACTGAGCAGATGCCAGAATCTGCTTCTGTCCCAGTTTTAGGGTTATCTAACAAAGCTACTGAAGATGTTAATGAAGAAAATAGCATGGATGAAATCGAAACTAATGATACTAAAAATATATCCTATGATTTAGTTCATTCGTTGGAAACTCCACCGATGGAAGATACTTTACAAAGGCATTTATTGTGGCCGGAATCTGAAAAATTATATGGCCATGGTTATGAAATAACATGTCTAGATATATCACCTGATGGCCAATTAATTGCATCTGCCTGTAGATCTAATACAGTACAACACGCGGTCATAAGAATCTTTGATACCAATACATGGTTAGAAATGAAATCACCTTTGTCATTCCACAGTTTGACCATTACAAGATTAAGATTCTCCGAAGATGGTAAGTACTTGTTAGCTGTTTGTAGAGATAGAAAATGGAGTGTATGGGAAAGAAATTTTGAAGACAATTCCTTTATGTTATTGCAAGGTCATGAAAAGCCACATACAAAAATTATTTGGGATGGTGACTGGGCACCAAAAGCATATGGTAGGGTTTTCTTTACTGCTTCTAGAGACAGAAGTATTAAATCATGGGTATTTGATAATGAGAAGGATGAATATATTCAACAAGATGTAATTAAACACACTAGACCTGTCACTGCATTATCTGTTCACAATGCTGTTATTGATGGTAAATTGTTTGTTGCTGCTGGTTTGGAAAATGGTGAAATCTTGATCTACAAATATGATTCTGAAGGATTTGGATTATTAATAAAATTAGATGATAGAATAACGCCAGCTGATAAGATCACAAGATTAAGGTGGGCAGCTAATAATACCGGGGGTGATAACCAACTCTTCTTAGCCTCGGCAAGTAGTGACAACTCTACTCGTATATACTCTGTTAAATCTTAAATAATAAATTAATCTTCCATTTGTAATAAATATTTTAGTATACCACTGATTTTATATATGATATATGTGTATATACAAAGTTCTTCAGATAGAAATAAATACTGTAAGATTAAAAATGAACATAACCCACAACATAATTATAAGACAGGGAATATTATTTACCTATGATAATTTTACTTCAATGGTTTATTTCGAATAGAATAATTAAATATTCCATGAAGATAGCCATTTTAAATGTTGGTATTTTACCATAGAACCCATCATACCTTGGCATATTGGAGAAAATTTAATGTAAATATGGATACAACTTGCAAATAAAATCAGGTAAATTGGGACTTTTAAATAGTACCGAGACTTTTCTAGATAATAATTCATTGTAGAACCAAACAAAATAATTGCAAAATATAATGCTGGGGCATAATGGTGAACATATGTGACTCTCCCCATAATTACGAATGGGAGATAGTTAGCCAGCCATGCAATAAATGGAAAAAGACCTTGAATAATATAGGATATCCATTGTTCCTCGGTAAACAAAATAACTTGTCTTTTCCATTTTATTAAAATTGTTAAAACAGGTATTGGGAATAGAATGATAAATAACGTTGATATCCAAGTATTAAATGGTGATCCCATCATAAAATACCTAGCTTGGTTAAGCCCCCATGTATTCATTCTAAGACCCCTGTGCAATATTGGCCATTCCCATGCCTTG
Source organism: Arxiozyma slooffiae (assembly GCA_017347545.2). Taxonomy (NCBI): domain Eukaryota; kingdom Fungi; phylum Ascomycota; class Saccharomycetes; order Saccharomycetales; family Saccharomycetaceae; genus Arxiozyma; species Arxiozyma slooffiae. Next base: position 146,027 of record JAFHAQ020000029.1, on the reverse strand, counting down.
GAAGCTAATCTATCATATTTATCAGGGTCTGGAATTAACGCATTATTAGAAGATGCCATTGCGAAATTTATTAAAACAAAATCCGTCCAAAACTTCGATTTTGGTGGTACATAATCATCTTCCACTTCTAGATTGTCATTCCAATGATCTTCAACGTTCCACCATGTGGACTTATCTCTAGAACTCCATGATTGTTTACAAACAATTTCTGCTTGACTAAACCCCCAGTTTGGATAAGAAAGACCAGTGGTAGCTAAGTAACAACCTAGATCCGCATGCCTTAACCTGAAGAATGTAGAGATGGGATGTACTATATCGGGATCCTCCTTATGGAAATCTGGATTGGCAGAATCTAATTGATCCACAATTTCGATAACCCAATCATCTTTACTATCCCCATGTATATCATCACCATATCCTGAAACTTCATAATTTCCACGAGAGACATGTGATGGAATTTCATGGGAGTGTAAATTAGATCTAGTGTTATTATGAACTAATCTGACAAAACTACCATCACGTACATCAATTAAATTACCATTAAACGTTTTTGCATCATCATCGAATGTCATCATTGACCGTCTAGAAAATTGGATTTCCCAAACATTGTTAGAATCAGAATGTCCATATCCAGTAATTTGTCTTTGTCTAGAGCCATCAGGATATAATTGAGGATGGGAATGTAAAAGATTTGGGCTTAACCCATGTGATCTGATAGTTACTTGTGATCCAAACAAGACGTTACGTGGACTATTTTTGATTTGAGTACCTTCTAGGTTGACTTGGAATAAAGTATTAGTAGATGCATCACCAGTCCCAGATTTATAAAGTAAACTGAAGTGGATCTTAAAACAGAACAAATAGATTAGGAAAGGTATAATAATCAAATCGATAATTCTAATAATCCAGTGTTTAACATATTGCAGTCTTCCAACTTTCTTATCATAGTATAATTTGAAAAGATCTAACACGGTATACAAACCTACTACTGATGTTATAAATAAACCAACCCATTTTACGGAACATACACACCCTAATGAGATCCCTGTTAATAATATCCAGATAGACCATTTCCGAGTCATTTGTTTATCACGCAAATCATAAAGTTTACACATACATGCAAAACTCAAAGCAATAAAAAATAATAGCATAGAATCTAACAAGATAAATTTGGATAAGACGATAAAGGAATGTTCTAAAGTTACCATTAAAGTGATTAAATAAACAGACCAATAGTTTAAGCCCATCCATTTGGATGTGAGAAATACTAACGGGGTACAAAGCGCACCAAATATGGCGTTAAATTGTCTCATGAATTTAAAATTGACATCATCTGGGTAATTTGAGTTTGAGTCAAAACCGAAATTGCCATTAAAACCAGCCAGCCATTCACTTAGGGCAATAAGCATTTTCCCTAAAGGCGGATGCACATCATGATAGAATTCGTGCTTAATGTAGTAAGAACCGAATTTACCAAAATGAGCTTCATCCCACACAACTTGTCGATTTTTATCAATCTCTTGAAATCTTACCTTGAAGGATAAAAGAGTCAAAAAAAGTGGTCCCAACAGGTCTAATATCAACCATTTAATGTTTGTGTTATTTACTAATTTTGCTCCTATGGTATTATTATTCACTATTTCTTTGTCGTTACTATTAGTTATATCTTCTTTGGTATTGTGGTTGTCATTTTTTGTTAAGCCTTTATTTCTATTTACGTTTGGTAACTTTGGACTTTTCTCATGAATTGACACTCCAGGAGTAGACATTGTAGTATGAGTGAATTTTTGAGAGTATATCACTCGAGTGGTCTATCATCAATAGTGGTAGTAAGAATTGAGAGTATTTTAGTGTCTTTTCAACCTTTAAGAATTTTAATATTGTTGGTTTTATTTGGCTATGAATTTTCATTAAATGAAAATTGAACGAAAAATATATGATCGCGTGACAAGAAAGGTACTCTGCATATGTAAGAGATGTATGCTTATACAGTTAATGGGGAATATATAAATAGAAAAAGAGTATTTGTTGTGTATATCGTTGTATATAAGGTAGATATATATATTTCCCATATTTTATTATGCGGTGTTTCCTCATTGTAAACAATTAAAAGGACGAATTGGTGTGGCTTCTTTGTTACGAATACAGGTGAGAAGTGCATTTTGATATTGGTTCTCTTGGTATTTCTCGTATATTAAGGATAGGTACCACCATATATCGCCAGAATATAAAGCGTCGATAGAATTTATGATACTACGTTCTAGAAGCAATTTCACATTTGCTATGGCAGCCAATTTATCACTCTCATTGATGAAAAGCTGGGATTTGTTGGATTGTATATCTTTATGAAAATCGCCCAAGTTTGTTTTTGTTAATGACAAATAATCTTCTAGGTTAATCATATCTTCATTGACTTTTTCTTCTTTTTCTAGACTGTCGTTATTTAAAAATATTAACTGAGAATAACCGACAAGCGCATCAACATTATTTTGATCATAGTGTAATGCCTTTTCAAATTTATTTAGTGCAGTTTTCAAATTTCCTTCTAACATGTAATAATAACCTTCCATTATATTACAATTAATATTGGCTGAATTTGGAGTCAATTTTTTGGCCTCCATAATGGCCTCTTTAGCTTGTTTTAACAAATCTGACAAATTTTTGTCACAACTAGTGTTGTCATTGTTATATATAACTTCTTTTTCTTGTTCATACGATTTCATATATAACTCGGCTGTTAATAACCATATTTCTTGTAACTGTAATTTTTGGTTTTTATCAGATTTTGAGTCATTCTCATAAACTTTATGGAAAGTTTCAAATAGTTCTGGTAAGGACTCTATTGATTCGCTTGTACCAAATATTTCATCGATTAAATATAATTCAGTTATTTTGAAATTGACAATTTCCCAAGCTTTATTATCGTTGTAGTATTCCACCTCATTATCCGCATCATCATCATCATTTTGTAAAGATTCTAACACTGAACATATGATTTTATATGAATCTTGTTTATCTTCCTTGATGGATTTACAAAGTGATAAAAGATGCCAGGCTTTACAAAAAAATGGGTTTTCCTTTAATATGAAAGATTGCAAAAAATTAATTGATGACTTGATTTCTCTCATCAAAGCTAAAGTGTAAGCATACTTGTAATAGATCTCAAGTTTAAACGATTTAAATTGATCTTTAAAATCCGGCATCGTATTTTTATTTGAAAACAGTGCCATAGCATTACAAAGATATGAAGGTAATTGCAAGGATTGTAAAGAATCGATTTTGTTTGAATTTAAATCATAGAGTATAGACCATGATTTAATTAAAATGTTAGAAATTGTATTGGGTAAAATGATGCTAGTATTATTAGAAATAAAATTTAACGATTCTCTGTTGTTATTATTGTTGTTATCGTTATTATCAGCTGTAAATAGTTTTAAATTAAGATTTTGATAAAGAGTAACTAAATGAGTAAATAATTGCTTTGAATGAGTGTGTTTACTTTTATGAGAATCAAAATATTTATCATCAATGGATAAAACATAATTGTATGAAGTAATTAAGGATACGTGGTTACTCAAAGTATTTATTTCATTAGATTTATTAAACTTGATTATATTTTCGAAATTTAATATAGATTCAAATTCTTCTCCAATTAAATGGAAGAAAATCATTGCAGTCTTTGCCACTACATGACTTTGGAAAGTGAACCCCATTGAGGATATGATGAAGGATTTCCATGGATCAATGGCCGTTTTAATATTACCTTTCGATTCCGATGATGAGAATGATAATGAATGTAATTTGATTAAATGTATCTGTAAGATGATATGGAATTGCTCTAAATGGATATTATTCTTCTGGAAAGCAGTAGGAAATTTCACATTTGATAGATCTTTATTTTTCACAGAATAATTTAATAACATTTCATTAAATTCTAAGATATCATTCAATTTTAAATTATCATTTAAAATATATATGAAATAGGATAAAAGTTTTATTGTTTCGGGAATGGTATCTAATTGATTCAAATTTAATTGAAGGATTTGTGATATTGACTTGAAATAATCAAAGATATAACCTTTACAGATAATTTTTGTAAAGGGTACAATCCCATCAGTGAAATACTTGGATAAATCGTCTAATACTGATATGATTTCAATAGTTTTATTTGGACTTAGTGTATTTAGTTCATTGTAGTAGAATTTTTCTAATTGTAATAATAGATTAAAATCATCATACTGTGACACTTTAGATAGTGGAAAAGGCTCCAATTTATTGAAATATTGTGTTGATTTTTCTTTGTCACCTTTATAAAACAAAATAATAGCTTGACAGTTCTGTAAGATGTTTAAAATCAAGTCTAAGTATGATTTATTATTAGATAAAATGGACAGTTGAATGGATTGATCAAATACAATTTGAAGTTGTTCACATTCTTTTAATAGAATATCCAATCGTCTAATAAAATTAGCATTGTCATTAATATATTTATTACCGTTTCTTTCGGTAGATGGTTTATATTTTGAAATATTATAATATAATCTAAAATGTAAATTCAATATATCATTTAATAGTTTTATTCCCGAATCGAATTGGGAAGCACCTAGTATTCGAGAATCTAGTGCGTTTAATATAGGATCTGATATTTGATCCATCGTAGATAATATCTCTTTGGGGGAAAAGGAAAGAAAAGAGGGATAAGTGTTAAGCAAATGAAGTGTGAAGATTTAAAGTCACACAAGCGTATTTCAAAATACACAGATCAGTAGTTTAATGAACCGTGTATATCTGTTAATTAATTTGTCGACCGGTCTATTGATAGATGTGTTGTATTTCAACAACACCTTACTACGTGTTTTTTGTTACGTTGAAATTTTTGAATTTTCTGTTTTTATTACTCTTGATGTATTTTGAAATTTTTTTAAAATCTTTAATTTTGAATTTTCCACAATTCAAATTGTATAAAGAAACCAAAAAATGACTCAAATGAATATTTATTCAAAAAATGTTGGTGTGGTCACACAACATTGTAGTGCAGTAGCCACTATTAGTTCGGATGTTATAAGGGCAATACCATATACTCAAATAACAATATATAAATATATATATGCACACATGTCCGGGATATAAAATATGAGCGATTCTAATATCGAAAGACAAAAATCATACAGATGGGTAAGTGCTTCAAAGGTAAGTTATGATGGTTTAGGTTGGAACAGTTCAGATGATAATCCAGATGATAAATATACTTATTATGGTGATAATAATGCTAAGAATGATAGTAGTTTTGGGGGAAATAAAATTCAAGATCACTTTGATAAATTGCCCGCATCGCCTAAATTAAATTATTCCGATAAGGATTCATTATATGAAAGTCCTGAGGAAGATATCGAAAATCAACAATATAATAATGGGATTAAAGATATTGGTTCTTTGTCAATCTAACTTGCACAGTCAAAAAATCAGGACAACGTTTTAAAATATGATTTTAGTGGATCCTCTTCAGACGAAGGTAATAGTGTTGTTAGCAATTTTAATAGTATAGAAGATAACACTAATAATGATAGTAGCAATGATAAAAATTACAAAAGAAGTGGTAGTAATAATAGTAGCATAACAAATGTACGTAATAGTATAACTAATTTACACTTTAGAAAGATTTTTACATCGACATCTTTAAGAGATATTAACGAAGACCTTGATAATTTAATGGAACAAATATCGAAGGAAATGATACCTCAATTGCCTAAATGTAATAATGGAGTTTTTCAATAGGATTACGATATTACCGATAGTAATGAAAGTAATTCTAATATGGAATCATTTGTATCTGCAAGAGAAGCACAGAGCGCCAATGTATCAAGGAATGGGTTAACAATAGATAAAGCAAATAAGACCCCTCAAAGTGAATACTTCAAACAATATTTAGATTCCAACTCTGCAATCAATAATAACAAAAATAATGATAATGATAATGATAATAGTAATATTAGTAGTAATAGTGAAGAAAATGCATTATCATTTACAGATTCTATTAAATATCAATCAGAAAATAATGATAATGCGGAAGAAGAGATAGAAGAAGAAGGTAATTATTGTAATCTATTGAGTGATGATGATTTCAAATTTCATAGTGAATAATCAAGAGAATTATTTTTGAGTTAAATGATGGGGAAGAAGGTAATAATGTAAAATATGGTCAGATAAGTAACGATAATGTTAGTGAACAGATATATAGAATGAAAGAGAGCAATAATGATTATTTAGAGAGAAATGTAGTAGAAAGTAGTGATGAAAATGGGAGTGTAGAGGTTCCTAAGTTAGGGTATTTCAGTAAAGTTATAGGGAGTGAGCAAGAAAATCCTATTTCTAATAATGACAGTAAAGAAAAGAAGAAAGAAATAAGTGTGAAAGTTTTTAACAAATGTGATTTTACAGAGAATGTTGATGATAATAAACAGAAAGATGAGGAAGGAGAAAGTTTATTTACATCAGAAACTATTAATGACGAAGCTACTATAAATACAAATAATATGAATGAAATTGAGACAAATAGTGACGAGATAATGGATAAGAGAGGTGAAAATTTAGTGTTTGCCAATGATAATGACGAGAAATCAGTTTTTTCTTTTAAACATGAAACTTTTGTGACAACGGATAAAGGATCGGAAGAAAGAAGAGAGGAGCTAGATAATTTAGGTGAAGATAATGATGATGTTAAGACCACAGAAAGTTGGAAACCAGATACAGAATCCTCAAGATCAGGATTTGTTCAAGAGACAGCTAAAACATTGGTTACTCCACCAGGATTCGTATTTGATGGAAATGGTGAATTAGTGGATTTAACACCGTCAAGTATGAAACTAAGAGTTATTTTTACCTATTCTGAAATTGAAAGTGGTTGGAATGTGTTCCCAACAAATTATAATAGTGCTAATGGTATTGATTCTGGGGAATTACAGACTATTCATGATACTAACACGTTATATGATAACAGTACAATCCATAATGTTCCTGGTCTTTTAACTAATAATCAAAGTTTGCCTCCTTTACCAGATAATATAGATACGGAAATACCGGAAGGAAACATTGATAAAAACACAGATATTACGTTAAATTATGACTCGACATCTAAATCAAATAATGTTTTAAGTGACAAGTCAACAAAAAAGGCTATACCTACTACAGCTAATAGGAATATGAATGTCAATAATGTACAAGGTTTAAAGAGTACACCAAGAATAAATTTGAATAATGTTATGCCAGAAGTAAATGTTAACCAAATAATATTATCGAAGATATCTCACCCAACAAAACTTCAACAGTTGAATAATTATTATGACACACTATTTAGTTATGATACTGCACTACGATTATTGGTTCAATATTCTTTAAATATACCAAGACAAGAGAGTGAAGCAATCCTAGATTATAAACAGAGTAAAATTGTCAGTGAAGCGTATGCAAATGCAGAGGAATTTAGTAAGAAGCATACGGTTAGTAATACCATGGCCAGTGTTAACCAAAATGTTAATCATTTGAAGAAGAAAGTATTACAACACACAATAAAACCAAAGACACTTTTCTCTTCAATTGGTAAAGGTCTGAAACTGTAGATAATTAATATACACTTCATGCATATACATAGAGAAATATATATATTCATTTCTCCTTTAATTTTAGTAATGGACTATGTGTTTTATTTTGTTTATTTTGAAGTCCCATCAATTATTTTTTGCTATTTGTTGTAAAAGTTAAATATTCCAAAAAAACATAAAAAACGAAAAAAAAAATAACAAAGTAACAAACTAAAACGATGGGAAGCTATTCGTATAAACTTTGAAATAATTGATTCTGTTTTCTTTCTTTTATATATATATATATTCTTAACTAAGCTACTTTCATAATGAAACTAGAAAAGGACAAATTTCTACCAAAATAAGTGCAAAGGCAAGGTTTAATGAAAAATGGTACACTAATATTTTTGTTAACTTAATTTTTTTCTCATTTAATCAGTAAATAAAGAAGATAACTTGTTTAGATATTCACACACACACTGACAAAAAAATAGTGACCCTATGTCTTTCATCAACACTAACAAAGAGGACACTTATTAAATATGTTTTGACTTTTTAACTAAATGGCCTAAATATCTAATGACTGCTCATTTTAAAACAGTTGAATTTGAAAAAGTTTTGCCTTACCAGGGTAAACAAAAGATGGTTGCTATGATTGATAAAAGAATAGAACAGAACTTTTGTACCTCTGTAAGAGAAAGCTTCAGTTTTAAAATTTACCAAGAACATATCTACCAAATTTCCATTAATTGGAATACAAACAATTTCAAAATTCCGTCAACAACCTGGTTCCCTATACTTTTCAAAACATATATTCAAATTATTAAAGTAGGAAATTGTTATTTAATAAGGCAAATAATTTAATATATACAATCATATTCAACTGTATTTACTAGATTATTTGCATTAAATTGGAAATATCAGGGTTTAAAAAATCAATATCAACAATTGGAAATTTTAATCGGCAACCCAATTAAAATAGCTGAAATTAAGATTTATAAAGCTTAGTTCCCTTTTCCTTAGTATTTTACTTATAAAAAAAGAGCATCAGAAGAACCTGAGAGCTATTTAATTACAAACACTACTACTCTAATATACAATTTCTTATGTAGTACCTCATGATGTTGACTTGTATTATTAAAATTTACTGTGTTTTATATAAATTCTCTTCATGATATCTAGAAGATATTTAATCCGGCTCTGGGGAGACATTTCAATATGGAAGCTAAAAATTGTAAACTTAATAGTAATAAAAAGTTATTTGTTAAATTGCTTAGGCTGCTTATTAAATTCAGGTTCCAACTCTATGTATTTTATTAAAAAAAGGATTTAAAGAGACTTATAACTTTCTCTCCTTTTACTAAAGACAATTTAACAACATTTTGCTCATTATCATTACAAAAAAAACGTTTTAGTCTTTTTTGAGACAAGTTCCCTCAATTTATTAATCACAAATCACTATCAACCTTCACCAAATTATCACTTATCTATTCATCATAAAACACATATATAGATAATATTTGTTATAGCAAATATTCCTTGGTAAGAGAAAGAATAAGACATGAAATAAAGAAAAGAAAATGGCTTATTATCACCCTTGAACAATTAGGCGGTGAATTAATCTTCATTTAATAAAGTGTTTGACATGTCAAGTAAATCGAATATATATTTCTTACAAAGTGAAATTGTATCTAATGTGCCCTCTATATAAAAAAAAACTAAAATTATGGAATTACTGATGTATTTGATCTTCAAATGGAACAATCTATTAATAAATGACACGATGCCAAGAATATTATTGAATTGTGGGCTTATAAGTTATGGAGTCAAAATGTCTTTATCATTAAATAACACCACAGAAAAACAGAGAGACAACGAATCTACGATTAAGAACATTAATATCTCATTCGATTTTAATAGGAACGTCTCACTTGAGAGGTTTTTAAATTAAAGTCAAAATGTATCTTTTTTTGTAGGTAGTGCCTCTGAGATTGATACTACTGTAACAATATTTACTCAGGTGTTAGATGTTACTAAAGCAAGTTATCGTTTGAATACATTAAATATATTGAATTCTTGATTTATTGACAGTTTTTATATAGCACTTTGGTATAATTTGTATCATAAGGAAATTATATCTTCGAAATTTAATATCTTCTTTAAAGATGAATCCCAATGAAATGAATTGGAGTACATTTGTGGCTTCAATATAAATATTTAGAATGAATATAATAATATTATTATTCTATTGGGTGAATTGGAGTCCTCTTTGTAAATATTCACACAGACTATATATATACGTTTCCCCCGTACATGCTCCTGCTCCTTCGATGTTTTCTTCTATATGCTATTCCATTTCTTGATGCACTGATTTTTATTTTAGTAATGTCAAAAGAACCTTTAAAGTAAATTCAACAAAATAAAAAAAAATACCTGAAAGAAAAGACAAAAAATAAATTGGTTTCCAACTTTGAAAGATAAATAAAGAGATAAAAAACAATATAAAATAAACAAGTACAGCCTTATAAAGAAATATAGAAGAATTAGTCTTAATACACAGTGAAGGTCACTGTCTATATATACATACATATTTCTTTTCTTTTCTTTTCTTTTCTTTTTTTAATTTGAAGTTTCGATAAACTAACTGCTTTGAACTATGTTTAGGAAAAGTGTGCAAAGATTACTTTATTCTAGACAGGGAATTCTCCTTAAGAACAGATCATTCTCTACAAATTCAATATGCAAGTCAATTCAACCATTTCTAATGCCTGCTATGTCTCCAACTATGGAAAAAGGGGGGATTATCAGTTGGAAATTTAAACCTGGTGAAAAATTTGAAGCAGGTGAAGTTTTGTTGGAGGTGGAAACTGATAAAGCACAGATCGATGTAGAAGCTCAAGATGATGGCCAAATGGTGAAAATACTTGTCAATGATGGTGCTAAGGATGTTAGTGTTGGTACTCCAATTGCTTATATCGCTGATCCAGATGATGACCTTTCTAAATTGACAATCCCTACAGGGGATATCCAAGCATCACATGATACTTCAAAATCTAGTACAACCGATTTCAATAAAAAGGAGATTAACAATGGTACTACCACTACCACTACCACTACTACTGCTGCTGCTACAGATAGTTCATCAATCGAATTATTACCATCTGCAGCTTTGTTGTGTTCTCAAAATAATATTTCTATTCAAGAAGCTAAGAATAAAATTCAAGGCTCAGGATTGCATGGTAGAATATTAAAAGGCGATGTTCTTGCATATTTAAATAAGATTCCAAAAGAATCTGTTGATAAGATCAGCAAATATATGGAGGAAAACAGTAAGCTTGACTTATCTAATATTGAAATCCAAAAAGCAACTTCTTCCAACGTTGAAAATATTGAAAATAACAAGACAAGAGAAACTGTCACTGCAGAAGAACCTAAAATGGACATAATTACACCGACACCAATTTCATTTACTGAAAATCTTATAATTTCAATCCCAGATGGTGTCAATTTCGATGAATTGCGTCTTTCAATGAAAAAGTTTATCCAAGAAGCATACCAACATTCTCATGAACCACCAGTTTCTACATCACAATATTTTGATTCAGTCTTTGAAGATTTGTTAACCTTAGATCCACGGAAACCAAGATTCAAATATGATTATAATTTAATATTCATGGATAAGCAAACTAATCAACCAAAGAGAGATATTTTTGACATTCTATCCTCAAATAAGTTTACGACAAAAAATAGAAATGTCAAAAATAACACGAGCAATTCAGGTGAATGTTTATTAACAATAAATGTAAGTGTTGATAACACATATGTTGATTCTGTGGAAAAGGCTAATAAATTTATTAACTATATAAAACAATTGGAAGCTATTGCCTAAAATTTAAACAAAAACATACACCCAGTAGTCTTCTCCTTTGATAGTTTCCTTTAATTATTATTTCTCCCCTCCCCTGTCTCTTACCTCTTCACTAGTTACTGATGTATGTCTTTTATTGTAGTTAAGTTTTTTTTATCATTACTCTAAATTATGTAAATATAATAATTATATGTCTGTTATTTTTTGTCTTATTTATTTATTTATTTATTTAATATACAAGATTCAAAATACCAAATAACCATTGTCTTCGAGAAATAAAACAACCTTTTGGACAATATGATTAATAGTTTTGTCCGAAGAGTCAAGTTCAATATCAGCCTCTTTAGTTGCACTCAATTTATAAACATTAGCATATCTAATACTTGGATTATTTTGTGAGATAATTAAACCGGATCCTGCTTGAATGAAATCTGGAATTAAATCTAATAATTTATCATCATTATTGTGTTCAAAGATCTTGTAATGTCTACCACCACCGAATTGTAAGAATGAAGATAATAAAGCAAAAGAAAGTTGACTTTTCGACACTTGTAAAAGGTCGTCAAGAACAATAGCAAAACCTTGTTTTGTTCTAGGAGGGTTTGATTCTCTTAAGATATTAACAACTTCAGGATACGAGAACCATTCTGGAATATGGCCACCGACTCTTAACCTTCTTCTCAATTCAGTACCAGAGATATTCAAAGTCTTAGTCTTATTTGTGTCAATTTCATCAATCGGAGCATAACGGTCTTCTTCTGGTAAATATGTAACCATTCTGAATGGAACCACTTGGATCTCTAATTCATGTCTATAAGACTCCACTAATTCTTGTGCATCATAGGGACCATAGAAAGGCACACCTTTAGAGTTGGAACCTGGACCAGCATGGTCTCTTCCAACAATGAAATGGGTAGCGCCATAGTTCTTTCTAATAATTGCATGCCAAACAGCTTCTCTATCACCAGCCATTCTCATAGCTAAAGGCAAGAGAGATAAAAGAGCCAATCCACTTGGATAACGTTTGATAATCTCTTGGTAGACACGAACCCTAGTATGATGGTCAATATCACCTGGTTTAGTTAAACCAACAACTGGATGAATCAATACGCGAGCATTGACTTCTCTAGCAGCCCTAACAGTTAGTTCTCTATGGGCTCTATGCATAGGATTTCTTGTTTGGAAAGCAACGACACGGTCCCAATTACGAGATTGGAATTCAGATCTTAGTTGACTTGGAGTTCTTCTTAAACCTGGATAATCATAATGTACAGGTAATTGGATGGCATCCAATTCACCACCAATATAATAATCACCAACAGAGTTATTTAAAAATACAATAGCTGGATGTTCTGGATCACCTCTGAATACTTTATTTGCTTCCAATTGTTTATCTGGTTTATAGATATCAGTAACAGTTATAATGGCAATTGGGATTTCACCATCTTGTAGTAAAGTCAATCTTTGACCAGATTGTAAAGATTGAGCAAAATCAGCGTCAACATCCAAATTAATTGGTATGGTCCATAATATTCCATTAGTTAATCTAGAGTTGTTAACAACATTAAGATAATCCCTCTCATTCAAAAACCCACTTAATGGAGAGAACCCACCGTTCAAAATTAATTCAATATCACAAAGTTGTCTTGGAGTTAAATTCCAAATTTTAAGAGTCTTAGACTCTTTTAGAAGGTCCAGATGTTTTTCTTTATCCCTAGCAATCAAATCTTGTAAAATACCACCGTGTGGAGCCGGCATGATGAATAATAATAATAATAATAATAATAATAATATATTTTTTTTTTTAAAAAAAGTAAGTTGAAATTATTTATTTATATTCTATTTGGTTCTTTTATTAGTATATACATTTCAGTAAAGTTTAAAAATATTTAGATCCCTAACCAACAAGAAAAGAATTCCCTATTCCCCCATACCTTATATATTTTTTTTAATATAAATTATTCACTAACTTATTGAAAGCATTGCCCTTAACATTAAGAACTTAAGCTACAACTAACAACCTTTCTATTCTATTACACTGTCAACACATATTAAAAAAAAAAAGGAAAGAAAGAAACAAAAATTGTGGAATCAATAATGGTAAATAGAACAAACCCAAAGCCAGAGATCAAAAAACAAAAATTTATGAATAATAAACTATACTCAAATTTAATAAGGTCCCCTTTGAATGTATGGTTCAAAGTATAAAAATCAGTAAACAACAATTAGTTAACATGTGTTAGGTAGTATACACACTATTATTATATACACACTTAAATGATTAAAGAACTCAACCAACTGTGAGTCATTTGACAACTTTATAACCTATCTAACATAATAATAATGATAATAATAATAATATTCATTGAGATCCAAAAACTTGTTCAATATCCATATTCTTCTTTACTTCGTAATAGTAAGTGTAAAAAAGTTACTGGATGGCACATAATCAACAGAATTACCCAATTGGGCATCTGTGTCACAAAAATTGTGAAAACACAACTTTTTTTTCTCTTCCTCTTTCCTTTTACACACAATATAAATATAATTTGGAGAAACTGTGGGACGTGCATGACCACGTGATCTTGTTGTTTATTTATTTATTTATTTATTTATTTATTTATTGTTCTTCGTTTTATTTCATAGATCTTTAATTTGTACATACGTTATGTAATGTTGTTAAATTTTATTTATACTACAGAAGGTGTAAGATAAAGCAAAAAAAAAACCATATCACAACACAAACAAAAAGGACTAGTAATATTCAAATTCATACCTGTGCTTATTCCTCATCATAATAGTCTTCTTCATCAGAATCAGATCTGTCGTCCAATTCCTTGGATTCTAATAAAGCCTGTAATTCAGCGTCTTCAGTAGCAGTAACAGCCTTTGGTGCCATAGTAGTGTTACAAACACCACCGTACTTGCCAATGACTTCACCAATCTTTTCGATAGCCTTTTCTAATAATTCAACACCAATGTTCTTATCCAAAGCTTGTGTGGTAATGACATACAATGGGGCAGCCACCAACTTAACTTTAATTTGCATTTGTTCAGTAGATAAAGCCTCTGCTGCTTTCAAAGCTTCCTTGATGGCGTCAATACCTTCATAACTGAAACAGGAAACCTCAACATCAGCCCTAATCTTAACGGCTTGTGGAGTCAATCTCTTAGCAATGTAATTCTTTAACTCTTCAAAAATTTCCTTTGATGGTGGTTTAATACCTTCCCATACAGAATCATCAATAATGGATAATTTGAATGCATCATAAGCATGGCCATACTTTCGACTCAAAGGCCATGCAATACTCTTGTACAAGTCCTCTAATGGGATTTGGAATTTTTCAGCACAAAATCTTAAAATTGAATTGACTGTTTTTGATTTTTGATATTTTTCTTCACATTTAATAATATCTTCAGAAGAAACACGACGTTTAGAAAGATCAATGTATCCCTTTTCTTTATCGACTCTTAAAACAACAACAACATCATTCTTACCAACACGAATCAACTTTTGAATAGAACGAATACGTCTACGAGACAATTCACTCAGAAGGATCATACCTTCAATATTATCATATTCTAATAACTTGACGTATGCACCCATTTCGGCGATTTGTTGGACGTTGACCATGACAACATCGTCAACTTCTGGGAACTTGTTTTCATAGAATCTACAATGGCTGGTCGACATCTTAAGTTACAAATTTAATTAGCTGTTCACCGTCACAACACGCTGGTCCCGTGTATCTAATATATATATATATATATATACTGGTTGAATCCAAAATAATACTTGTTAATGTGGAACTTATTTAACAATTGTTGGTAATTGTGGTGTTGTAGGGTATTTTAAAGTATTTTTTTACCGTTCTTTCCATAAAAAAAAAATAGAAGAGGAAGAAAAAAAAATTTTTTTTTTGTTTTTATTGCTAGTTTGTTACTCGTAACTTTCATTAAATGGAAAACCAGAAAATATAAGAAAAAAATTCTGCCGTGTTAAGTGATGAAAATGCATCGTATACACACACGCACACAAATACGAAAGTATATATATATATATATACATATATATGCTAAGTCAAGGTGGAAGAAGGTAACGATTGTAGTATACAGAGGTATCCACAGTCATATTCTTGTAACATGGCAAGGAATTCATAGAACTATCAATCTATTAAACTTTACAAATACAGGAATAATGTTTTAATTAATTAATTAATAAAGATCTAATACTTGTATATATATAGATGGATATATGGATGGAATATCTTATCATAAAATATATATATATATATATATATCTTAACACCAAACGTGTAAGAAACGAGCCAAAAAAGTCTTACGACTCTCCGCTTCAATTCTTAATTCTTCTCTAAGAACCGCCAAATCGACATGTTTTCTATCTGAATGTAAGTCCATTTCGTCCAATGAGACCAACAATTGTTTCCTTCTAAAATATAGTTTGTGACCCACATAACATACGATAAGAATTGGAAAAGACAAATAACCTTCGAAGAAGGATTCTGCACTTGCACCATTACCACCCAATGGGAACAAAGAGGTCCAGAAGGATGCAATAAGAACTAAAAATAATACTCCAACACCATAATAAGAACCGATAACACCTGTCTGTGAAATATATGGTAATTCTTCTAAAGAAATATTTTGATGTTTCATAGCTTGACGGAATCTGATGTGTGAGATATTGATAGCCATCCAACAGAAAATTGTAGATAGACCAGATAACGCACTTAACCAAGTGAAAACTTCTTCCTGTTTATTAGAAGCAGCGATGAACGATAATAAACCGAAGAATAAAGTAGCCAAAATAGCATTGATCGGTCTACCCCTTTTATCAATCTTGGAAAGAACTTTTGGTAAATTCCCAATATGTGCCATAGATACCATACATCTCGAACATGCATAGACGGCACTATTTGCGACAGAGATAATTGCAATTAAAATAATAGCATTCATTAAAGATGGTAGACCCTTGATACCACCATTTTCGATGGCAATAACTAAAGGAGAGGCAGCAGCATCCACCGAACTGCTACCACTTAACAATCTTGGATCATTATATGGGACTAAACAGCCGATCAATGTTAAAATAGTCACGTATGATGCAGTGATCAACCAGAAAGTTCTTTTTGCTGCCTTTGGAATAGTCTTTCTTGGATTCAAGGATTCTGCAGCAGAGACAGCTGTCATTTCAATACCAGAATATGAAAACGCAGCAGTGACAAACACTGAACAAAGACCTTTAAATTGAGTACCTGCGGTGTCACCTACGAAGGCACCAGGGTTATGCCAATATTTACCACCAATATAACCACCACGAGGACCACCACCACAGGATAATACGATACCTAGGATGGTGAATCCAATGATTGCCAAAATCTTGATCATTGATAAAATAAATTCAGCTTCACCGAAAGATTTGACGTCCAACATATTAACAAATGCGATTGCAGAATAGAAGATTGCCACCCATGCATCAGAATTAATTCTATCATTCCAGTATCTAATAGTGATGGATGCAGCCACCAATTCCAAAGGTAATAGGACCAACCATTGAGCCAAATAATTCAAATTAATGGAAAACCCAAAGGATGGATCCACAAATCTAGTAATATAAACATTAAACCCACCAACAACAGGGAATGCTGCAGCCAATTCACCTAGAGAATTAATAACTGTGAAAAGACAAGTAGATATAATGACCCATGCAATAACTAATGATGCGGGACCACCTGAATTCAAAGCCGAACCGGAATTGACAAAAAGACCTGTACCGATAGCACCACCAACAGCCAAAGTCAAAAGATGTCTAATATCCAAATCTTTATTCATTTTAACTTTGGAAATCTGTTCTTGGTCTACTGATCCCTCACGTGAATGTTTTTCGTCTGAGAATTTATTGTTATTATTATTATTATTATTATCATCATCATCATCACCATCACTTCTATCGTTACTACTATTTATTCCATTTTTCTCATAAGTGAATGTATTAGTGTCAGATTTCTCACATTGATTTTTCTTTTCAGTATTATTACCAATATGAATATGATGATCATTTAACGAGATATTAGATTCATTTTCCAGTATATTTGAACCTGTTGAAACGACATTAACATTGTCCATAGGGTTATCTGATGTTTTGAAGCCATCAAGGACGTCTTCCCAATAGGCTTTTTTAAATGGATTACTTATCATAATATTTATTTGATTTATTATAAATTTCTTCTTCTTCTTATTATTATTATTACTATTATTTATTTGATATTCAATGGATAGATTAACAAATAAAAAGAAAAAAAAAATAAAAAAGAGGAAAACAACATGTAACAAATAATATTAATATATCAAGATATTTGAATCATATAGCTAAAAACATCTACACGTACGAAAACAAGAAGTAAATATATATATATATATATATATATATATATAACAAGCAAGGAGGGAAAGGACTATACAATCAATATACGAATGACTGTATATATATTTTTTCCATCCTCTTCTTTTTCAGTCACAAGTGTTTGTATTAAAACAAACACTTAAAAATCTACAAAATTAAAATCTGAGTGATATCAAAATTCTCGAGCAATCAAAATACATAAATATATATATAATAAAATTCATCACACGGAAATTTTACTCGTAAAAAAAACAAAGAAAAAAACAAAAAAAGGACAAAATAAACAATAAGTTTCTTTTCTGGAGTATAATAAATATCATCAAAGACGGAATTTTCTTTTACTCATCTCTCTGTGTATTTATTTTTATTGCGACGGGATTTGTTTTTTTTTTTTTTCTATTTACCTGCCCCCATTCTCTAAATTATACAGCATATAGGCCTTTATTTATTACAAACCATGAATATATATATATATGTGTGTTTATTATAATATAAAATGTATGTATCATAATAATAATAATAATAAGACGCAGCATCTTTTATATACAATAATAATTATCTTTTTACTCTCTCTCTCCCCCCCCTTCCACTCAAAACAAGAACAAAATAAAATAAAAAAAAAAAAGATAACCATACATCAAGTAACTAAATAATCCCTCTACTTAATAATATATCTTGTACTGTATAACATAACATTTTTACCGCTGTTGAAATAGAGAATAAAAAAAAATAAGAACAAAACCCTCAAAGAAAACTTGTTGCATTTCTTAAAATAAAATAAAATGAGTCAAAGGAAAAGGAGGGAAAGGAAAAACAAAAAAACAAAACAAAAATTCAACTCTTTGGCGGCTAAAAGATAAAAGGTTAAAGAAAATATTACACCTTTTTTTTTTTTTAAACATCCATACCTCCCCAATGACGCGTCAAGATTTCCCTTTTTTAGTTGTCGTTTTTCCTTTTTTTGATACCCGGTCTCACAACTATTTCAACAGGACGCGTCAATAAAAATATTTAAAGCAAATAAACAAACAAACAAATGTGAAACTGTATAATAAAATCATTATTAACTGCATTAAATTGAAAAGAACTTCTATCTTTAACTTATACAACTTACTTTCATTAAATTCAATTCATCTAATCTCGAAAATAAATAAATAAATAAATAAAAGTAGGTTCTATTAATAGAAATCCACAGAAACACGTGTACATTAATACATTCTATAACATCATGGGTCGGTTATTAGGTTTGGAGTTATATAATTTCAAATCTTATAAAGGTATAGTTAAAGTAGGATTTGGGAAATCTAATTTCATTAGTATTATTGGTCCAAATGGTTCAGGTAAATCTAATATGATGGATGCAATTTCCTTTGTTTTAGGTGTACGCAGTTCTCAGTTAAGATCTCATATTTCCAAAGATTTAATATACAGAGGTGTTAAAGATACTAATTCTACTAATATAAAAACTGACAATTCTAATATAGATGATAACACTGATCCAAATAATGAAATAGATGGAACAGATAATATCACTGATGCATACGTGAAAGCATTTTACCAACCAAATGATGATGAAAATGAGTCTAATATAATTGAATTTATGAGACAAATTTTACCTAATGGAGAGACTAATTATTTTATTAATCAAAAACAAGTACCTTTTAAAAAATATTCTGAGGTTTTGGCTAATCAAAATATTTTGATTAAAGCCAAAAATTTCCTTGTCTTTCAAGGAGATGTCGAACAAATCGCATCCCAATCTCCTACTCAATTGACTAATATGTTGGAAACAGTCTCCGGATCTATCCAATATAAAAATGATTATGAAACGTTAAGGGATAAGTTAGAATTTTTAAATCAAAATACTGCTGAATCAATAAGAACACGTAGAAGAATATATATGGAATTAAAGACCTATAAAGATGGGATTGCAAGAGATAAAGAATATAAATCTACTATGAAAAGAAAGAAATATAATGAAATGATTCTTGCCTTATGGAAATTATATCACTTAAAATTGGATAAAGATGAACTACTGACTAAATTGGCCAAATATGATGATCAATTATCAAACTTGGATTTAAAAGTTTCCCAACAAGATAAATTGATAAAAGATGAAAAGAAATTGCTTAATCAAAAGAATAGTCTACTTTTAAAACAACAAAATAAATTAGAATATAAATTGAAGGAAAGACAATCTTTACAACATGATTTTAAATCAATAAAACTACCACAAAGGTCTTTGATTCAGAAAATTAATCAAATAGAGAAAAGAATTGAAATGTTAACCAATGAAATAAATAGACAAGAAAATAATGTCAATAGATTCACACAAAATTTAAATACTGTAGAAGACACTAAATCTAAATTCGAAGCTAAATTATCTTCACTTAATGCAAACTATGAGAAGTACAAACTTAAAGATGACGATTTGTCCTTTTATAAAAGACTAAATGAAAAATATCTTCTCAATGGTGGTTCTCAGATTGAAGAAAAATTAGCAATCTTAAACAATGACAAAAATGAGTTGGATAATGAAATCGATTTATTACAAAGAAAGATCGATATCTCTAAAGAAAGAATTGATGAAGAGATAATGGTTGATATGAACAAATTAAAATTACAAAAAAACGACTTATCATTGCAATTAAATGATAAAAATTCTATTAATTCTCAACACTTGAAAAATTTAAAATTCTATCAATCTGAGATTGAATCCAAAAATAACCAAGAATATGATTTAAATTACAAGTTAAGAGAAACATTGTTAAAAATTGATGAATTAAATGCATCAAAGAGAGAATCTTTAAGAGAAAGACAATTAAGAGAGAATGTAGCAACTTTAAAAAGATTATTCCCTGGTGTCAAAGGTATTGTTCACGATTTATGTCGTCCAAAGAAAGATAAATATGCTGTTGCAGTATCCACTATTTTAGGACGTAATTTCGATTCTATCATTGTAGATACACAAACTGTTGCTCAAGAGTGTATTGCTTATCTAAAGAAACAACGTGCAGGTACTGCCTCTTTTATCCCATTAGATACTGTAGAATCTGAATTAGCAGTGTTACCCACAATAAATGGTATACTTAACGGGGAATACTTACTAACAAGAAATGCTATTGATTATGAACCACAGTATGAAAGAGCTATGCAATATGTTTGTTCCGATTCCATTATATGTTCCAACTTAGAGATTGCTAAAGAGTTGAAATGGAAATATAATATAAGAAATAAATTAGTGACACTTAACGGTGAATTAATCCATAGGGCTGGTTTAATGACTGGTGGTACTTCTAAAGAAGGAAATAATAGGTGGGATAAAGAAGAGTATCAAAGTTTAATGACATTGAAGGATACTTTATTGGAGAAGATTGAAACCGTCTCCAACGAAATTAGAGAAGCGTCTATGAAAATTAGGAATTTGGAAGAAAATATTTCTCTGTTGAATACTGAAATATCATCGATAAGAGATCAACTTACTCAAGTTAACAGGAATATTCACGAACTAGATATTGAATTAAAATACCAAACAGATTTGATTGAAAATGAATATAACCCACAAATGAAGGAATTAAATGCCAAGATGTCTGGTTTCGAAACCAAAATACAAGGATTGCTTTCCGAGAAAAATGAACTACAATCAAATATATTTGAAGAATTTAAGTCCAGATTTGGATTTACTGTTCAAGAATATGAAAGTTATTCAGGAACTGTCATGAGACAACAAAATAGGGAGCTTCAAATCTTGCAGAAGGATATTGTTATTATTGAAAATAAGTTACAATTTGAAAAAGAAAGATTAATTACTACTAAAAAAAGATTTGAAAAGTCTAAAATGGATTTAGACAACACAACCAAAGAACTAAAAGATCTTGAGTTAAAGGAAAAGGAACAAGTCAAAAAGGCTGATACCCTTGAAAAAGAGATTAAAGAACAAGAAGGACTTGTTAAGGTAACTCAGCATGAAGTAGATACCAAACAGCTAGAAATTAACAACTTAGAAGAAGTTTATAATGATCTTTCATCCGCATATCAAAATTTGGAACATGAAAAAGATGAGATTGATGATGACATTAAAAAATTAGACCTTGTTCGTTTAGGTATTTTGAAGAATTGCAAAATATCTAATATAGAAATTCCGATTTTATCAAAAAAATCATTATTAGATATCCCAATAACTTCAAATGAGACAGAAGCATTAACCACTTCTAATATGTTAGATATTGATTACGATAAATTGCCAAACAAATATAAAGATAATCATTCTAATAAAATGAGAGCTGAAATTGAAAACAATATCAAGGAAGTGGAAGAAGTATTAAAAGTTTTACAACCAAATGCTAGAGCAGTAGAAAGATTTGAAGAAGCACAAGCTAGATTTAATGAAGCGGATAAAGAAACCGAGAAATTGAAAACAGAAGAAAGAAAAGTTCATGCAGAATTTAATAAAATTAAAAAACTTAGAAAAGAATCATTTGAAAAAACTTTCGAGCACATAAATGAACATTTAGATGGAATTTATAGAGAATTGACAAGAAATCCAAATTCTACGGCCGAATTATCAGGAGGCAGTGCATCATTAACATTAGAGGACGAAGATGAACCATTTAATGCTGGTATTAAATACCATGCCACTCCTCCATCTAAGAGATTTAAAGATATGGAATATTTGTCTGGTGGTGAAAAGACAATTGCAGCATTGGCTTTGTTATTTGCCATTAATTCATACCGTCCAAGTCCATTTTTTGTACTTGATGAAGTTGATGCAGCATTAGATATTAAGAACGTAGAAAGAATAGCTTCGTATATCAGAAGACATGGTAACGAAAATCTTCAATTTATAGTTATTTCACTAAAGAATAGTATGTTTGAGAAATCAGACGCTTTGGTTGGTGTGTACAGAAAACAAAAAGAAAATGCATCAAGAGTAGTCACATTAGATTTATCCAAATACGCAGATTAGTGCAATTAATTAGAATTTTCAATCTTTATGGAATGTTTCCATTTCTAGTTTTTACCTTGTTTATACTTCTGACCATGCATTCCCATTGTCATCGTTGAGAGTATTTCAATTATATTTCATCATATTTTCAATAATGTAGATTTGACTATGTTTACATGTGTTTTTGGTAATTTTGAATAAACTAATTACCCTGTATTTATTATGTTGCACTCTATTGTAATTGCGTCTATTCTGTTGTTTTTATGGTTTTCCTTTTTTTTTTTTTTTGTATTTGTTAAAAAAAGTTTTGTAAAAGATTATATAGAAAATTCCTTTAAGGTAAAGTTAAGGGAAGAATTTACTTATATTCAAAAATACAAAATATATAAATAAAAAGTTGGAAGACTAAAGTTCTTAATAAAGAATTATTTTTAAATGAGTTTAAAAAACTTTTTTTTTTAGTTGTGTGTTGTGTTTTATTGCCATTCGTTTTTTTTTTTTTTTTTTTTTTTAACTTGCATATAAGCCACTCTTTAACCTGAATAAAATTACAGAATAAAACAAAAGGTCATAAAAGGAAATATTAATTAATTACTTCATCCAGCTTGTATAAATATCCAATGAGTGACCAAAATATAAAAGCACCTGTTCCAGTTAGAAATAAGGTTTTAAAAGCGTTAAGGAATGAAGAAGGTATGGATAAAGCCCCAAATTCAAAATCGCCACCTTTGAATATCTACAGAAACTTGAAAACGAGATCTGTAACACCAAACACTCCAACATATGGTTCGATATATCAAAATGAAGCTGAATATAATTTGGAAACACGATTGAAATTTTATTGTCTGAATTTCCCAGATGACGAAGAGGAGTACGAAAAGGCCATTTATAATCCGAAGTCTAAATGGTTTAGTAGAAAGATCAAGCCAAATTTTGAACTTCGCCGTCATATTCCGTAGAGGATTGAAATTCATAAATAACAAGCTAAATATATTGCACAAGTACTCATTAATCTTTATACTGCGATATGTTCGATAAATGTTGAAGGTTTGTTCCCCATTACCAGTAAATATTTAGTGGGTCTGAGAAGCGAAGTAGATGATCCAACATTAAAAATGGATTTATCTAGGCTATCGAATAGATATACACTATTAAAAATATATGAGAATATGAATATATGATGAAAATAATTTTTCTGTTTTACAAAGTACTAATATCAAGATATCTATTAAATCTATGGCTAAAAACTCTGTAATTTTTAATGTAAATAATTGGAAAAACGAATTAAGATATTGTTCAAATTTTAACTTTCCCTTATTATTACGGAAAAGTCTCGATATAGTTTTCCATTATCTTACCCTATTATAAGAACAAGATCTTTCAAGAGATTTATTTGTTAATATTTTTGAAATATTGGTCGATGAAAATGATGATAGAACAAATTAACTAACATGGAAAGGATAATGGTTTAGTGTAGATCACACAATTCTTTTTGAATTCATTCATAACTTTTTTTTCCTGTCCAGATACAGATTATTTTAAATATAATTTATCATCAAAAAGTGGTTTAAAATTATTTAAAATATTATTAACCTTATCCCACTATATGAAACTATTTTTTTTTTTTGATTAAAAAGACGAAACTTTACAAGAAAATAGGATAAATATACTATCGAGTAGTTTTCTCCATCCACAATGTTCTTTGTATTACCAAACATTACTTCCTATGTGCCGATCCATTATAATAAAATATACAAAGTAACGGACTACCTTTCTCTTTGTTTCAGTCTTTGAAGTTTGGTAAGTGCTAATGTAGCTGTGGATAGCACTCTATTTCAATTTGTGGTAGATATAACAAAAGATGTGTATATGAGATTATTAGAAAACGGGATTCATTATTTAACAGATTGTGATGTTTGTTTTGGTAAGTTTGGTATATTTACCAAAGATTAAATGACATTTATGTTCAATATATTACAAGGACATTTAAGATTTAAGGGCCAAATTAATCCATTTACAAAGACAGTCCAACCTTTTATCTATTGTATAAATGGTTCAAATTATAATGACATGTTTAATCAATTTTCTAAGCTACTTAAGACAATCGAAACATTTGTACATCCTTCAAATACATGAATATGGACAAAGCCTATAGCCAAGTTTGTACATTGTTTTATCAAGATGTATCACGGAAGAATACAGTTTGAAAACGAACAAGCTAGTAGTAGTAGCATTAAGAGCCAAGGACTGTGCTTAACCAAAGAATGTAATGACAAGATTATTGATCTATTTTTATCTATAGTTACCACAGGTATCCAAAATAAGAGCCAAGACATTTCAAATTTTTATATATCTTGTATTCCTTATCTTGTGAACCTAGCCTCTAATAAAAGATATTTAATTTTTGGTAATGTTTTGGAAAATGTTTATGATTTTTGTGCGGGAGAATATATCAACTCAAAACATCGGGTTATTTCCTCCCTTAAACAGTTAACAAAGGCTATTAGATTTTCAGTAGTTGACAAACTCTACAGGATCCATGTTACAAATCCTGTGTCTCTGTTAATAACAAAATTGGATCCAAAAGATCTTCCACTTTCTAGCCAAATTGCTAATTCTATTTTTTCGACTATTTGTTTCGTTCTAGTATCTAATATCTCTGACGATAACTTTTTCACATTTGAGTCATATACACTTCCATTTATTCAACAACATTATCACTACATAAAGGAACGTGGTAAGGGCATGTTTACATTTAATAAAAGTATTTTAATAATTGCTTTTATTGCGTCTTTCACTGAGATTGAGAATATTATAAGAGTATATAATGAGAAAATATTTTTCTTGATAGATGTAAAATTAGAGGATGGATGGAAGGATTTTTAAAATTAACCAAACTACAATGACAATAATAGAGTCTATGGAGGACAATATGCTGAAATAATTTTCAGGCTTACACCAAAGAAAATTCTGGGATAATGATACCTCTAAGGTTAAAGATCCAATTTATTAATTAGTCACCATCCGATTGGATACATTGGTGAGATAAGATGAAAATATTGCTTTGGATGTTATTAATTTACTAATGCGTTCATATTCGGATACAACTTGAAAAAGGTACAAGTTCTATTAGAAGTTATTATGAAATTCATCAAAGAGATGTAAAACTTGTGTTATATTCGATAGCTTTAAATGATGTTTTGAGAAAGTACATATAATATCCTAAAGATGAAGTTAGATTTAGTTGTTGCTTATAATATATGTCCGTGAAACTATACCTAATCTTCCCCTAGATGTTTTGTCTCTATTCTTATTTACACTACATTGTTAAGTTTTAGCAATGCAGAAATGGTAAAATATCCATTATTTTGAGGGAATACTGAATTATCAACAGCTAAAAAAAGTGGAAGTTCACAAAATATTATTATATTATATCACCAAAAAGCCTTAAATTCAGGTAGCATATTCCTATTAAGAAGAGATTTCCTATACAATTATCTTCTTTGAACATATCACTAATTATTGCATTGATAAAATAATCTTTTTAATGTCTGAACATACAAGTAATAAAACTCCCACAGACATGATTCAAAAATACATTTTAGTGTTGTTTCCTTGTCTTTCAGGCTACAGTTTATTATTTGATGCAGATTTTAACAAGAGTAAGTCGAATATTTCAAGGGTTTCCTCTTATAGAGAAAAGCTGTATTTACCAAAACAAGTTAGGGATAAAAATTATGATAATAATGAACTGAACGTAACTGTTGAACAAATTCCCTCTGAAAAGGAAGAGAATATGTGTACATGATGACTAACTAGCGGGAAATCGATACGAAGATAGCACAATTGTAATTGATGATAATAAATATGTCACTTTTTTAGTAGAAGACCTTATCCTGGAACTTCTATCTACCATGGAAAATTCAATTCCAGGTAATTAATTGATGTATCTTTGCTGAATGCTAGTCTTGCAGAGTGTGTTATATATTTTTAGGATGCAATTATTATTATTATTATTATTATTATTATTATTTTTTTATTTTTTGAACACTTTGGAAATAATACGAAATTATTCAAAATATTACTACATAGGTTAAAGATATAGTTTACCGGTCTCGGGAAAGAATCAAAAGGAAGTTAGTAAGATTGTAGGATTAGATCCTATAAAGAATATTTTTAAGTATGGCAGATATGCCATATAGAAGTCCATCCATGGAATCTATAGTTAATGCGTTATGTTAAATGGTACCAATTAATTCATAATATCAAATCTGAGTGCATATGACGTATATTGAATACATCCTATCTTCACAATTATTACATTTATCGGGAAGTGAATTGAATAAAATTTGTGCATATGTGTTATATCAACTTTCTAACAAAAACTTTGTGGAAATTAGGATTCATGTGTCGTCCTTATTGTTAGAGCCTATTCATTACACTGATGTTAACATTAATTTATTAAATATATCTAATAAGAATCTATCAAATTGTTAATGGGGAAATGAACAAAAGTTGTCAAAGAGAGATAAAAAGATCTATTCGACTGTTTAATCTATTGGTGCTATAATAGCTACCCTCCCGTATGTGTTTCGTTTACTCAAGTTGATTCCAAGGGAATTAAGTCTCATTTCGTCATGAGAAAGGACCACATGTATTGTTGATACAGTGACTAAAGTTATGCTATTCATTTGCTTGAGAAAGTTGGAGTATATACATGGACATACGATAGAACTGTCTTCGAAAGTTAAGAATTGGATGATTTGGAAGGTTTTTATGAAGAAGTTATTATTCCGAACTAATTGTATATTTTGTATTGTCATTAGCAGATAGATACTGGATAATGATACTACATATAGAAAGTGTGGGTGTATGTTCAAGTAAATTATATCTATTTTATTTTATTTTATTTTATTTTTTTTTTGCATTTTGTTTATTTTTGTTTCTTCTTAGTAAAGAAAAATTGACAAAAAACAAAAAGAAAAGAATGAAAAATTCGAAAATCTAGCACAAAGAAAGAAAAGGAAAAAAGGAAAAAAAAAAAAAAAAAAAAACTTTAGAGAAAGATTGTAAAAACAATATTTTGATTATTAGTATTACTATTGCTATTATTGTTTGAAAAGACTTTGTACAATGGCTGCTTAGTCTTTGAAACGCATTTGATGAGTTAAAGAATTATATAACAATAGATATAGATATTGATCACATCTTCTATATTTATATATAGTCTTTTTACTTTTTCATTTGAATAAGGAAGACTATGATAAGAAAAATAAACACACACACGCACATATATATATAAAGAATTATGTCAGGGTTAAGAACAATATCAACTGGTTCAGCAAAGAATTATGATTCTATTATGAAAATTTTATTAGTTGGAGATTCGGGTGTTGGAAAATCATGCCTTTTAGTCAGATTTGTCGAAGATCGATTCAATCCGTCCTTTATTACCACTATTGGGATAGATTTCAAGATTAAGACCGTAGATATTAATGGTAAAAAGATTAAATTACAATTATGGGATACTGCTGGGCAAGAACGGTTTAGAACGATTACTACTGCATATTATCGTGGAGCTATGGGGATTATTATAGTGTATGATGTGACCGATGAAAGAACGTTTACAAATGTTAGACAGTGGTATAAAACTGTTACAGAACATTCTAATGATGATGCACAGATCATGTTGGTTGGAAATAAGAGCGATATGGAGAATAGGGTAGTTACATATGAACAAGGTGATGAGTTGGCAAAAGAGTTACATGTACAATTCATCGAATCAAGTGCAAAGGATGATACAAATGTTAACGAAATCTTTTTCAGATTGGCAAGATCAATACAAGAAATATTAGATTCGAATGCAACACAAATTGACGGTAACAATGGCATTAATTTAAAACTTAAAAACGAGACCAATAAATCTGGGTGTTGTTAAACATTAAATATAAGTATATATATATACTTAAAGCAAAAGGAATGTGTGTATTACTATATTTATATACATCATAATATAATGAAGAGATATAAGAGGCACATGAACAAATAAATATTGTACCACATATCCAACACATTTTGGACGGGCTTTTTTCCGTTTGGTTTCCGCACGGGTTTGTACAATAAACGCTCTTTTGGGGTGTGTGGGTGTTATCCAACCCGTCGGTTTTTGTTTCTCCTTTTTCAGTTTGCCTTTATTAAACAACTTCTGGAAGAGTCATTCTTAAAATTTTATAAATATGTATATATATATATATATATATTCTAAACTTGTAAGAAGCAGAGAAGAGGAAGTTGGATATATACAACAAAAGGAAACAAATAGGTTATTACGTTTATATATTTATGTAGTCTTACAAGTTATAGAGAAGTAAGGAGTGAGTTATTAAGCTTGTTTTTGTGTTTTATGTTTATACTAATATCTATAATTGTGTTTGTATAATAAATACAACAAGAACTAAAATAGCATAGGAAACTTACAATTAGAGGAATAAAGACAAAAAAAAAAAAAATGTTATTTGGTGTAAAATTAGCTACCGATATGTATCCTCCTTGGAAGGATTCATATATTAATTATGATGGGTTGAAAGATTTATTAAAGGAAGATAGTGATAATCCTCCTCCCACAAGATCACATGTCTCAGGAGAAAATATTTGGACTGATGAAGATGAAAATAAATTTGTTGAGGCATTGGATAAAGAACTTGAAAAAGTCTATAGTTTCCAATTAAATAAATATAATACATTAATGAATAAATTGGATCAGTTGGAGAAACAAACAGATTCTGAAGAAAAGATTAAGACTTTAAATGCTGACACTTTTAAGCAACTTTTAGAATCTTATCTTAATGAGGCACAAGAACTTGATAGATTTACAAGGTTAAATTTTACTGGGTTCGTTAAAATCGTTAAAAAACATGATAAACTACACCCCAAATATCCTTCCGTCAAATCTTTGTTGCAAGTTAGATTAAAAGAATTACCACTTCATTCTGAAGAATATTCTCCCTTATTATACAAAATTTCCTTTCTTTATAACATTTTAAGAAGTAATTTCGATACTGTATCTAAATCATTAGCAAATAATTCTAGACTGTCAAACGTCGGGTCTATTGACGATATCCAAATGGAATTTCAAACTTTTAAGTTTTGGATTCATCAAGATAATTTAATGGAGGTTAAAACAAGAATATTGAGACATTTACCTGTATTACTTTATTCACCTGCTCCAAATGAAAATGACGATTTAGTAGATAAATTTGAAAATGATATCTTTAATTCTGATAAAAATGATGATGAGGAGGAGGAGGAGGGGGAGGAAGAGGAGGATGAAAGTGTAAGACAAAGTAGTTTAGCATCTAAATTAAAATCATTCGATCCAACTATAACTGTTGTTTATTTCGATAATGAATATTTCGAATTATATAATAATAAATTATTGAAGAATAGTTCTGCTCCAACTTTAAGATTGAGATGGATTGGTAAATTGATTAATAAACCGGATATTTTCCTGGAGAAAAGAGTATCTATTGAAAATGGGGATGGCAAAAAAGATTTTGAAGTAACAAAATTGAAAATGAAGTCAAAATATTTGAATGGCTTCATCTTTAATAATGATGTTAAATACAAAGAAAAATATTTGAAAAAGTTGAAAGATAATGGTACCTTAAACAGCCAATTGAATAAAGTCTCCAATGAATTCGATGAAATACAAAGGTTCATCATTCAAGAAGAAT
Source organism: Arxiozyma slooffiae (assembly GCA_017347545.2). Taxonomy (NCBI): domain Eukaryota; kingdom Fungi; phylum Ascomycota; class Saccharomycetes; order Saccharomycetales; family Saccharomycetaceae; genus Arxiozyma; species Arxiozyma slooffiae. Next base: position 115,480 of record JAFHAQ020000029.1, on the reverse strand, counting down.
TACAACCCATATTAAGAACAGTTTATCATAGAACTGCATTTCAAATTCCAGGTGATGATAGAGTTAGAATCACAATAGATTCTGATATTTCATTTATTAGAGAGGATGCATTTGATAAACAAAGACCTATAAGAGATCCAAGAAATTGGCATAGAACAGACATCGATTCGGATGTTGCAAATCCAATGAAACTACTAAGGAAGGGTGAGTATGCAAAATTTCCGTTTTCTGTCATGGAAGTCAAGATTAAAAGTCCATATAATAATATGTCTAATGTTTCAATTTCTAACGATTATAATAACAATGGATCTAATTTTGCTAACATCAAGTTGCCAACAAAACATGTTCAATGGATTCATGAATTAACAGACTCCCACTTGGTCAAAGAGGTTCCAAACTTCTCGTTATTTATTCAAGGTGTTGCTTCTCTTTTTAGTGATTATGAAAGACTTGATATTCTTCCATTTTGGTTGCCTGATATTGAAAATGATATTAGAAGAAACCCATCTCAAGCTTATGAAGAGGAAAAGAAAAAATTACAGAAACAAAAGGAAATGCAAGCCAAGCTGGATGGTATGAGAAGATTATCGAATATTCAAAAAATTTCGCCCTCTGGAAATAGTTTCGAGGTTGAGGCTGATAGACTACAGTTATATGAAGCAGAAAATGCAGACTTAGAAGATCATGAATCCTCTGAAGAAGACGAAGCAGAAGAAGTTGTAAGTTTATCAAAAAGAAAGGCACAGAGACAAGAGCCAACCTTTTTCAAAATCCTAACAGGAAGAGATGCAAAATTAATTGGAGTTGATTCCGAAGATGAAGAAATTGAGTTGCCAGAAGGGGTTAAGAAACCAACTAGTTATATCAAAAATGCAGGACCTATTAAAGTTGAAGCAAAAGTTTGGTTGGCAAATGAAAGAACTTTTAATCGTTGGTTAAGTGTCACATGCTTGTTGAGTGTATTAACATTTTCAATTTACAGTTCAGTTAAGAAGGCTTCCTTCCCGCAGTTAGCAAAATTTTTAGCATATATTTATTTTGGTCTCACTCTGTTTTGTGCTGTCTGGTCATATAGAACATACTTAAAAAGACTTACAGTTATTCGAGAAAGAAGTGGACAACATTTGGACGCTCCATTAGGTCCTGTTATTGTAGCAATTGTTCTCTCATTTACATTAATTATCAATTTTATTGTTGCTTTTAGATCAGCATCAGAGGAAAGAGTGAAATTATATGAGTTAAATTCTAATTTTAATGACAATATGGTGCCATCAAGGTTGAAATTGATTGAACAAGGCTTATTTAAGTTGGTGGGAGGCCTTACTTAATTGGTTGATGATGCTGGATTCTTAACTCTCTTGTTGTTTTATTTTGCTTATGAATGATTATCTAATCCATAAATGTGTAAGTGGTTATGAGGTGATTTTTATAAATATTTGATATACATATGTATATATATGTATTTAGCAATGAATTAACTCAGATATTTTCTATTATCTTGCTCTGTATGTTCTTTATATCATCATTTGAGAATTTTTTCTTTTACTGGCAAAAGAGAAAAAATTATTGAAAATGTATTGTTAATTTTTTTCATTTCATTGATAAGGGTTCTTTCTTCAGAAACTATGTAGTCTGAGTGTGTCTGTAAGCAATTTTGTGAATTAGACAAAAGATTCGTTAATTTGTAAGCACTTTCAATAATAAAAGGGTTTAACAAGCTACAAACAGAAAGAATTTCATAATTCTTTATTTTAGAAATAATATTACAAAGACTAAAACATCTTTTTAATTTTTTATTATGGTCAACCTCTGTTTTCATATCAAGATGTATGGCAGAAAGTCTGGTTTTAAAAAATTTTGGTATTTCATTAACATGAGTTGAAAAAAACACTGTACTATTAAGATTCAACATATACTCGATTAGTGCTAATCCTTGAATTATGTCCGAACCTCTGCCTAATTTATCTATAATAAGTAGAGAATTGTATGATATGTTCTCTAAGAAATATATAATTTCTTTCATTTCAAATGCAAAGTTTGACGTATTGACTTCCATTGAATCGTTACAAATTCTGGCATGGAGTTTTTTAAAAATAGGAAGAATTCCTGACGCTGCGGGTATCGGGCACCCTATTTGAACCATGATTGAGAGTAAGGATGTTTGCTTTAAATAGACATATTTACCGCTTGCATTGCAACCAGTGATGATATGAAAATTGGAACTTTCTTTAATACTTAGTATATCATTAGAAATAAATGGAGAGATGTGGTTTTCTAGAATCGGATGTCTATTCCTTATAACATGTAAAAAATCGCAGAAAACCGGCTTACAATATGTATACTTTATTGTATTATTAGCAAAACAACAAAGTAAATCTAATATGGTAATACCTTCCGCTAGCACAAATAAAGAAGACATATTTTTGTTTTTTATTTCATTAAAAAGCTTATCAATGATTTTTTCACTAATAAGTAACACTTCATCCAACGCTTCATGCAATCTTGCATTATCTTTTAGTAATTTTAACGTCGAACATTCAATATAAGTTTTTTTAATACTTTTGTTAATAAAAATTGAAGGTAGATCGGTAATTTCTTGATCAACTGCCTCTTTTATCTTTAAAAAGAATCCCCCTTTATTTTCATATCCATGAGATATACTGTAAGGATATTTGGTATTTAACAATTTGATATCATCCAAAATTGCATATGAAATGTTTCTGTATATCTCTCTCCATGTTTTTAATAGACCATTGGATCCACTTTTTACTGCAAAACATTTTTGTTTTTGTAATTCATGGTGGCTATTGGCCCAGACACAATCCTCATTGATGTATGTGTTGATAACATGTATTATTCCTGATAATGCTTTATTGGATAAAAAATTTCCAATGTCTCTTAAAAGACTAGATTGACTTTTAATTACTTCAAGCACAAAGATATTTTACTTGCAGAAATGAAAGTTTTTTTTAAAACTAAAATTTAGTTTATTTTTTGTTCTGCAATGATATTGACACTATTGGAAAAGAATACTTTGGCAAAAAGTTTATCTAAATCTTCAAATGTCTTTAATTCTTTAGTGCAGTGTATTAAGGTATCTTTTTTTCCAACAAGTTCAAAAACTGTTTCTAATCTTAATGTGACATTTCTTCTGATGTGTAAGAGGTTGTAAGATATTGTTTCTTAATAATCTTTTCCCCATAGGTGTGCAAGTGGAGTTTAGAAAGCTGAAAAAAGAAAGACAACTTTTGTCTTTTTTACTTTAAACCAACTCAGGAGTATAGATTGTTTGAGAGTCAATTAACATTGCATCTTCTGGATTTTCAAAACGAACTCTAAAGTATTGGAAAGCAACGACAGATTTGCCTATTTTCTTGTCAAGATTATTCATAATAAACTACAGGGCTCCTGACACAGAGGAGATGGCATACTTGTTTTCCTGAATTTCTTCGTATAATGAACTTAGTTTTTTTCTTTCAATAGTATGTTCTTTTACTAATTCAAAGCCCTTTTCGGCGGAGAATGGTTTGGTTGGAATATCCTTCATTTAGGTATATTCTGGAATATTATTTTTTAAGATAGTAACTAGCTTTGAACAGCAAGGGGAAAAAGAAGAACTCGGGATGATTATTAAGGTTGGTTCGTAAACTTGAATTTTATGTAATATTCTGATAAAAATTGGAGTGTCAATCATCTCCGAGATAATCAACTCCCCAGCATTGAAATTAACAATGCAGCAACCAACTTTTTTCGACAAAGTGTTCGGGATTTCATAAATAGCACAAAGAGTGGTGTCTGTGGTGCTAGACCATTTACTAGTTGTGATATTTCTAGATATCTGAAGGGAATTTGATGTTTTATGCGAAAAGGGTGTTACGATTTAAGATATGTGAAGTAATAACCTATAAGTTATAACGGAACATTATAGACCGTATATTTTATAAGTAGTCGCTCACATGTATTGTATAATACAAATATTATATACTAAACTATGTAAAAAGTATATAAAGTGATAGATAAAAGAAATTATTTCTAATTTCTGTATCTCGACTATTTATATTTTTCTAGAAAATAGTTTTGTGAAAAATTTTCCACAAAATTTTCATTGAGTCAGGGTAATGTCTCAACAAAGGGAACATTGCAATGGACAAATGGACTTTTAACTAATTTTAGAGACCCACTGGGACTTAAAAATTTTTTGGAAATCTTCTCTTTGATGTGATTAGAGCATTTTTTTTTTTTTGTCTTATTTATTATATTATATTGATGAAGTTGTTTTAAGGTCTCTTTTGTAATGTCAATTTAAAAAAAAATTGTGATGATGAAGCTAGAAAGATTGGATGGTTCCCTTAGAGCCTATCGATCCTTATTGAGTTGTTGGGTTTTTAACAGAAAACATTGCTTGGAAACATAACTAATGTAAAAAAAAATAAAGAAAAACTTTTCATCGTTAGGACTCTTAACCGCCGAGTAAAGTAAAAAACCACAAAACCGACCCCAGTGAGGATTGAACTCACGATCTTGCGATTAACAGTCGCACGCCTTAACCAGCTTGGCCATGGAGTCAAAAGGAATCCTCCTTTTGTTGTAAAGTTAAGTGGTCTTTTGGATAAAATATTTTGTAAACGGGAAGCGCAGTAAAGTCATTTATTTGGAACAATATATTAAATCGAAGACAGTAATTATTACAAACGGTATATAATTACTAAACGGTCTTAAACTATATCAAAATGATATATACGTTCTTGTGTACTCAGTTTTTCGTTTACTGCTTGTTCTTTTTTCTTCTTTATGTTTAAACAGACTATTGTATAATCTATTAACAGACTTGTCTCTTAACATTTTTAACTTTTTGTTTATTTCAATTTATCTTCTAAAATGTGAAAACTTTTCAATCAATAATTTTAATGAGTCATCATGTTATACGTCTTGATCACTTAATACGTTTTAATCACTTGTAACGAATGACTTATTTTAGGGGAGCATTTGGAGATCATCAATCTTCGAGCAATTATACAACACCTTTTGTTGTAAATTGGAATAAAGATTTAATTTGAACTTGTATGATAAACTATCGAACGGATAGTAATTGCAATATTGTTATTATATAAGGACGTTATATAATTTGTCACTTGTTCTATTCTAGTTTATATAATAAATATATAAAACTATAAATCAGACATGAATGTCTTTTCCAATGTTGAACAATTGGGTCTTTATATATAAAAGGAAAACTATAATTTTTTAACTGTCTAACTTAATGTTTACTAACGTTCAATAATTTCTTTTCAATGGACGAAACTGTTCGTTTAAAAACAATAGAAATTTATCTTCATAAATTTCTTAACCATAGTAAATTCTTATTCCAATTTCGTTTATTTTACATTCTATTGTTTTCCTTGTAATATTTTTATTTTCCCATTTGATATGTATTTAAGCTTCTTACAAAATTATTCTTCTAAAATTCATTTAGTTATTTCTGTTAAACCCTGACTTTTTATAAAACATTTCTTGAACTAATTATTGGAAAAGCTCATTAAACCTAATTTATTTTTCTAAACTCTAACTAGTTTTTCTTTTTTATCTTTAATTCCAATTCACTGTACAACACCTTTTGTTGAGATATTACCCTGACTCAATGAAAATTTTGTGGAAAATTTTTCACAAAATTATATTCTAGCAAAAAAATAAATAGTCGAGAAACAGAAATTAGAAATAATTTCTTTTATCTACCACTTTATATACTCTTTACATAGTTTAGTATATAATGTTTGTATTATTCAATACATGTGAGTGACTGCTTATAAAATATACGGTTTATATGTTGTGATAAAAGTGTATCATGATCACGTGATGAACAAGTAAATTTTTATTTGAAAAATTTTTTATATAAAACCTCATACCGACAAAATTATAAGATAATTTTGTCTCTTGTACATTACTTGTATATTAGAGTAGATATTTATTTGTATAATATGTTTAACTAAGTAAGCGTTATATTATTCATTATAATACTCATAAGGTGATCTAAATACACTACAGATTATAAAGAATATGTTGGATATAACTTTTGGTCAAGCATTGAGAACTCTACAGGTTATGAGCCCTGTAACAAACATTCAATTTCATAATGTTTTAATTGATTCTTCCAATTTCAAGGCCTGGTATCGTGAATATGTAAGTGTGGCTGAAGACATATTTGAGCCATTACGTGGCTATTTGGAAAATAAAGAAAACAACATCCATGATTTTGATGGGAAGTTGCTTTCTAAAGAAAGTGAGATCTATAAGATTGCTCTTAGAACTTTTAATAAGATTTTATTTAATCTTTTACAAAAGAGTGTGGATAGTTATAATCAAGATATTGTTGACGGGTATCATGAATTGAAAAATACTGAAGAACATGCTGCTAAGAAGATTATTAAAAAATTGACTGACATGTATGGTATTATCAAATTAAAAGATGGAGTCAAAATTTTAGAAAGATACATGGAGGGTTGTGGTAAAAAGGACAACTTCGTTAATAGTTTAGACATTTCGAAAATGTCAACCACAAAAATATTTTTAGCTGCTCTATATGTTAATAGTTTGTATGGAGAAGTTAGAAATAAAATTCTTGAAAAATTTGGCAATAAAACAGACATTGACATAGATGAATTAAAAATGGATGTCAATGAACATATGAGAGATATTGAGAAAAATTCATCATACGTCTCTAAATCGTATGTTAAGTCTGTTAAGGACAATAATAGAATCAAATGTTATTATTGTAAAGAAAAGGGACATAAACTGGATGAATGTCCCAAATTAAAAAAGAAATACCCTAATGCTAAATTTAAAGTTGACAATAAAATGGAAAACTTAGCTAAATTTCAAGAACCTTCCAAGGGTTTAGTAGCTTTAACTGGTGTTTCTGGTGGATTCAAGAAACACAAAGATAAGTGGTTCATCGACAGTGGTTGTACTAGTCATATGACTGCTTCAACCGATGGTTTTGAAAACTTGGATACCGAGTATAAAGGTAGTGTCAAAGGTGTTGGTGGTAAAATTAATGTTGAAGGAAAAGGCAATGTTAAGCTTGGTGATTATACTTTATATAACACGGAATATGCACCTGAATTACCTACTAATTTGCTGTCTGTGGCTAAAATGACAGAAGTTTCAGGTGAGTGTGTTATCTTTACCCCGAATCATGTGTACATGGCTAAATTACTCAGTAAGATTTTAAATGATGCCGAACTAGTTGGACGCAAACAAGATGGTTTGTATGAATTTGTCCCAGATCGTAAAACATCATTGTGGACAATCGATTATGATGGTGATTTTGATAAAAGTAAAGTAACCATAGATGCTATGGAGCGTTCCCATCCCAGTGAATTGTGGCACTCTCGGTTTGGTCACCCTGGACGTGTTGTTTACAATAAGATGGTCAGGATTTTTGAACTACCAAAACCACCATCCCATGATTTTAGTGTTTGCCCAACGTGTGCACTAGGTAAAAATGTCCAGCGTAAGGGGAAGATCTCGAATACAGTGTATACATCACCACTACAAATGATTTAAGTTGATTTATGTGGTGGTTTTAGATATCGGGAATATATAAATTCTAAATATTTTTTAACTATTAGAGATGCCTACTCTGGTTACTATTTTGCAATACCTTTGAGGAACAAGGGTGATGCAGCACAAGCTTTGATTAATTGGATTATTAAACAAGAGAATTATTTTTCAACTCGTGGTAATTACAAGGTTTGCGCGGTAAGGAGCGACAATGGGGGTGAATTTAATAGTCAAATTTTGCATGATTTTTTTGCTTCTAAGGGAATTGAGCACCAATTAACTGTATCACATAATAGTTTCCAGAATGGTGCAGTGGAAAGAGCTCATAGAACAATTATTAACAAAGTTAGATGTCTACTGATAAGTGGTGGTGTTCCACCTTTTTTATGGTCTGAGGCACTACAATGTGCAGTATATTTGATTAATCGAACTCCTAATATGGGAAGTAAGGGTTCCATTCCATTTACCAAATGGTTTGGTGCAGAATCTAAGAAACTTGATGTTACGAATCTTAGAGTTTTTGGTTGTGCTGCATATGCTGTTTTACCACCAGCTCTACGTGACGGTAAAATGGCACCTGTTTCAATTGCCGGTGTTATGGTGGGTTATTCTGAAGATCACAAAGGATACAGAATTTATCATCCAGAAACAAATAAAGTTTTTGTGTCTAATCAAGTGACTTTTGATGAAACAATTTTTCCACTAAGAGACTCTAAGGCTAGCCATAAAGCTTATGATTTTGCTGTAGGATCTTTGCAAGGTGTGCCCAAGTACCCTGCTGTCTCTGCTGGTAGTGGTTCGATGAAAATCCCACCGATTGTTCCCCCTGATCCTCCTGTTGCGGCATCAAATATACCTCCTCTACCTGTTAGTAATAATGAAAAACCAGAAAACCTATCAACGTTGGAACAGAGCGATGTTGAAATGATTGATTATGTTCCTACGGATATTGATCGTCTTTATGAGGGTCAAGAAAAATTATTGGCAAATCAACAGATGTTGGAAGCTGTACAAAGAGAACTGTCACAACCATTGGCTACAGAAATGACTAAAGAATTAAAGGATTATATTAGTGACACCATCTCAGCTCAGATCCAAACATCGTTAATTCCAATTACTGAAAAATTAGAGAAGATGTTGGACGTATTACCCCCAAAGACATCTTCGTTGGTTGATCATACTCATTCTACCCCAATTAGCACAAATATTTCGAAGTCTGATGCTCTTGAACACAGGTCACACACTCCAAAAATTTCTACTGATATTATAACCGATGGTCCAATAATTGAGACTCCTGGTTCTGCTGATTATTTTCCATCTGATTCTTCTTCGCCAATTAATAGTCATCATCTTGAACCAGGACATATACAAAAGGCATTGCCGCCTACCGACGAAATTATACCTGACTCCAATGAATCTGATGATATGATGTTGTTGGAAGATTGGAGATCGAAAAGATCATTTTCTGATGTGGACCCCGCTTCACCTTCCCCAGTAAATGAAACGAGTGATGCCAACACTGCTTTAGTTCCTGTAATGCAGCATACTAGAGATTTGGTTGTTCACTCACCTCCACAAAAGAAGGCACATGTAGCACCTTCACCTACAGACTCCTCAACAAATTGTGGTTTCATGGCAAAGATTCAAGAGATGGAACCATTTGCTGTGGGTGATACCTTAATACCTGTGTTTGGTATTTCTGGTGCTATGGTACCTTATGGAGACACAACTGCTCATTACAGTTACTTACTCACTAGACAAGGGGGGGCTATAGAAGAGAATCCTGTAACTTCAGCTTTAGTTGCTCAAACACTACTAGATTCTCGTATTCCCCAGTCTTTTCAAGAAGCTGTAAATGGCAAGGATGCAGAATTGTGGATTGAAGCTTGTTCCAAGGAGTTTTGTGCTCTTCTTCATACGGATACTTTTGACTTTGTAGATCTTCCCTCTGATCGCAAAGCTATCCCTGCTAGATGGGTATTTACTATTAAAGATTCTGGGCTGTATAAAGCACGTATTGTCGTTCAGGGGTTTAGACAGAAAGAGGGGATTGATTACGATGAGACCTTTGCGCCGGTAATTCGATATGAATCTGTTCGGTTATTTTTAGCAATTTCTGCAAAACAACATCTCCAGGTTCATCAAATGGATGTTACTACGGCATTTTTGAATTCCCCCATCGATAAAGACATTTATGTCAAACCCCCTCCTGGTTTTGATCTTGAACCTGGAAAGGTATGGAAATTAAATAAGGCTTTGTATGGGTTAAAGCAATCACCTTTGTTGTGGAACCAACATATGAAAACAACTCTAGAGCAAATTGGTTTTAAACAACACCCCTCCGAGTTCGGCTTATTTTTTAAAAGATCTGGCAGTGGTTTGTGCATGGTTGCATTATACGTCGATGACTTGTTAATTGCTAGTGGCAATGAAGAGGAAATTCAGGAGGTTAAAACATATCTTTCAGAGTGCTATGAGATGAAAGATATGGGAATGGTAAACAAATTTTTAGGTTTGAATATTGAACAGAAGTCAAATTGTATTACTTTGAGTTTAGAAGATTACATTGAAAAAAAGGTTGAAGAATTAGGTTTGGAAGATTTGCACAAACCCTATACTCCACTACAAAACAAAGTAGACTATTTTGACGAGTCATCCCCAAAATTAGATAATATTACAAAGTATCAGAGTTTAATAGGTACGTTGCTTTTTGTGTCAAATACAGGACGTCCAGATGTAGCGTATGCTGTATCATTCTTATCAAGGTTTTTAAAGGATCCTAGGGTGATTCATTACAAGGCAGCTAAAAGGATCATGGGTTATCTGTTGGCCACAAAAGATTACAAATTGAAATATTCAGATGATGGAATTGAGTGTTTTAAAATTTATACCGATGCATCATATGCAGATACACCAGATGCCAAATCGACTTATGGGTATCAAGTGTTTTATGCAGGTGCGCCAATATCCTGGTGTTCCAAACGAATATCATGTGTGGTACTGTCGACAACAGAGGCAGAGTATGTTGCTGCAAATGAAAGTGTCCGTGAAATAGTATGGCTAGATGAAATATTGGAAATTATGGGTATTCCTAAAGGAACTCAGCGACTTTTTGTGGATAATGCATCTGCATTGGAATTATTAAAATTTCCTGTTTTTCATGCTAAAACAAAACACATCAAGGTACGTTTTCACTTTATTAGACAACATCTCGATTCTCCTCTACTAGAAGCCCAACATATTAAGACCAATGACCAATTGGCAGACATCATGACAAAGCCATTGGCACGTCCTCGTCATGGAATATTACTAAACCAAATCTTATGCAACGATGAGCAATAATACACTTTGAGGAGGCGTGTTGTGATAAAAGTGTATCATGATCACGTGATGAACAAGTAAATTTTTATTTGAAAAATTTTTTATATAAAACCTCATACCGACAAAATTATAAGATAATTTTGTCTCTTGTACATTACTTGTATATTAGAGTAGATATTTATTTGTATAATATGTTTAACTAAGTAAGCGTTATATTATTCATTATAATACTCATAAGGTGATCTAAATACACTACAGATTATAAAGAATATGTTGGATATAACTTTTGGTCAAGCCTTGAGAACTCTACATTATAATGTTCCGTTATAACTTATAGGTTGTTACTCCACATCTCTTAAATTGTAACAGACTGTATATTAATGTATAATATGTAAAGTTCTAAGTTCTTTTCTAAATTCAGTAATATTTTCCATAATGTCGGATAGTATATATGTTAGTAATATATAAATCTTATGGATCTTCGGCTTGCTATCTTGTTACATAACTACTATATAATAAACATATAACATGTACTAATAATATACAACGATTATAAAAGAATCATTAAGTATTCTTTTATATTGCTTATAAAAATTTTCCAAGAGAAAAATAAAATTTCAGATTCAGATTAAATCTGGGTAACACTAAGAAATAGGAAAAATAGAAGAGTTAGGGTTACATCACGACATAATATTTGTATAATTATTGTATAATATAAAGAAAGGTAAGCCTTATACGATATAATTACCACACTAGTACTTACTATCTAAAGTATGAGCCAATTAATAGACTTCAGAAAGGAACTTGTATTTTTACATGTCATAATCCGAATTATCTCTTGAGAGAAAAATTTTCAAGAAAAAATTTTTCTTCTTTCATATAAAAACTAATGTTCAGAAATATACAATTAATTCTGGATATTGTACTTATATAATAGTAAATTAAATTAACTTTATTTATAAAAAAGAAACTAAGGTGATTTGATTTAAAAGCATAAAGATTTATATAAAACATTGTCTAATATATAATATTCAAGTTTATCGCTAAAAACACATATTTAATTCAAAATGTCAACAATCACTGAATTTAGAAAAGATTTAAGATCTTTACACTTTATATTTTTTTCTAAAAATAATTTTGTAAAAAAATTTCCACAAAATATTTATTTAGTTGTGGTGATATATAAAATTATTTAATAATTAATATTTTTAAACGATGTACATTATTAATTTATAATTAGCGGACTGTAAAAATAAATCCTATTTAATAATTAATAAACAACAGTCATCTTAATAAATTATATTCATGCGATATTCATGTACGTTATAAATGATATTTTATATCGTAAATAATGATTATAAAGGTACTATTATTAATTCATAGAATTTATTAGTTAATTCTCAAAAGTATGAATTTCCTTTTTTTTTTTTTTTAAACAACTATTGTTTCTTGTTTTATAAATGTCTTTCTTGTTACGAGTTAAGATATGTGGAGTAATCACCTATTGTCGCAGAGTAATTCGTACTTTGTGATATGTTGTTGTCTCAGAGGAATTTGTAGGAATAATGTGCAAAGTGACAACATTCTCTAAATAAACAAAAAATGTGTTTATCAACACATAGATCTTTGTACTCTCTTACAATTAAAGCTTGTATATTAATTATGTAATATATGTATATTATATAAGGAAAGAGAATAACAGATCATTGATTTATATTCCTTATAATAAGAATATACTATCCAAATAATGACTTCACTATCTGAATTAAAGGCAAAGTTCAGATCGCAACAGGTTATGAGCCCTGAGCGTAACTCAAACAAATTTCCAGAAGCTGATACATCCATCGCACAAGATATTTCATGGAAAGCTACCAAAATCCAACAACAAGACAAAAACGACAAGTGGTTTTTAGATAGTGGTTGTACATCCCATATTGGTAGCAATATTGATTTATTCAGCGACTTGGTGCTCCAAAATGGACCCCAGGTCGCTGGTTTAGGTAATTCCATTACAGCTTTAGGGAAAGGTAAGGTTCAAACACAAGGTATTAGCTTATCGGATACTCTATATGTACCATCTGCTCCTTGTAATTTAATATCTATATCAAAAATTACAGCTAGAACTGGAAGACATGTTGTATTTACCAATGAAGGTGTTTATTTATCTATTCCACATCCAGATATTTTGAAAAAGGCTAGGAAAATCGGAACCATGAAGAATGGTTTGTACGAGTTATCAGTGTATCCAACACCAGAGACTTCCTTGTGGACTGTTGATATTCCAAAACTTGGCCAGCAACCTATCCCTGATGTCGAAGAATTTAGAGTAACCAAGGAAGGACCAACCACCGGTGATATTTGGCATGCACGTTTAGGTCATCCAGGGAGAGCTGTATATAAAACTCTTGCCAAAATGGCAAATTTACCTGAACTTCCATATAATACTTCCCCAACGTGTCCATCCTGTGCTTTAGCAAAAGGTAGTCAACATAAGGGTAAAACCTCAGTCAATCACCCATCTGCGCCTTTAGAGTTGATTCAAGTTGACATTTGTGGGGGTTTTAGATATCATGATTATGTAGACAACAAATATTTTTTAACTATAGTTGATAAATATTCCTCATATTATGATGTTATTCCTTTAAAGACTAAAGCACAAGCTACCCTAGAATTCATGAATTGGATTCGTCGTACGGAAAACCATTTTTCTAATAATGGTGGTTATAAAGTCTCTCATGTACGTACAGATAACGGTGGTGAATTTATAAACCATGTCTTACACGATTTCTTTAATGAGAAGGGTATTACACATGAATTGACTGTCCCATATTCCAGTTCTCAGAATGGTGCTGTGGAACGTGCACATGGTGTTTTACAAACTAAAGTACGTTCTTTACTTATTGGAGGGAGGGTTCCTCCATATTTATGGTCTGAGGCTTTGTTATGTGCAGCCTACTTGCATAATCGTACCCCTATCACAGGCAAAAAAACGCAAGATTCCTTATTTATACTGGAATAATAAACCAAGAGACTGGATTAGACTAGATCAGTTAAGAGTTTTTGGCTGTGCCGCCTATGTTACTATCCCTCCTGCACTTCGTGATGGTAAGCTGTTACCTACATCACTTTTAGGTGTGATGGTTGGTTACGACTCAAACCGAAAGGCTTATCGTATTTACTTACCTTCTCAAAAGAAAGTCATCACCGCTAAGGATGTTCAGTTTGATGAAACCACATTTCCCTTGGCAGATTCCAAAGAAAGTCATGAGGCATATGACTTTGCTACAGGTATACTTTCTGGTGCACCTAAATATCCTCAATATGATTATAATCACTCACCGGATAATGGAGAGACCTCTCGTCTTAATGACATTTCCTCTAGTTTTTTCCCGTCCATTCAATTATCATCTAACACTACCTCATCATCATCTTCTAGTACAGATAGTGACACCAAAATGTCAAGTAGTAGCCACAATGATAACTCAAAAGATCCAGACTACTACCCATCTGACATAAGTGAAGCCCCACAAGGCACTTCCCATGATTCTTCGGTTAGCCATAATTCAGCTTCCATTACACCGGTTCGTGAAGAACATGATGGAGGAGATGTACCAATGCCAGACTATATTCCAGATCAAGCTGATCATATTGAGGATAACACTCAGAAGTTATTGAAATTAGTCAACACTTTAGTTGAACGTCAAAATGACACAAGTGAACAGTTACAGAAGCTTATGACACAAAATAAAGACCTACATAGAAATCTTGAAAGCTATCAGTCAGTTACTGGTACTGAGTTAGAACAACTGGCTAATACTGTCCACAATATCAAACAAAGAAGTGTTGAGTCTGCAACCTCCAGTCTTACAAAAGCTGCTGATTCTGCTTCCCCTGGTCCGGCAGAAAGTACTACACCGACTACGCCACAAACACCAATTGTCGAATTTCCTGATTCCTCACCTCCTCTTGAGTTAAATAGTCCACCCAGAGAGATTTGTGCTTCAGAAGATGTTCCTGTTTCCTCATCAGAGACATCTATGGTGCCATACAATGCTCCTCTCCCACCTGTATCATTAGCTACCGAAGCAGAACATTTTTCTAGTGACGATGATGTCATCCTTATTCCTTCGCCAGACTCTTCTTTGACTGGATCTTCCGAGGCGCCCATATCTAATTATCAAATTAATTCTCATGCTGTCAAACGCTTGCACTCCACTCTTACTTCGTCAGGTGTGTCTCCGGCACGGGGAGCATTAATTATAAATCCCGGACGACACACCTCAGAAGACTCACCACCACCAGATCCTAAGAGGAAACGAACCTCTTTTAGATGCTTAGAGAATTCTAAAGACGCAGAAGATGTTGCTTTGTTGAGTACCTTTGCGTATGCTATTGGTAATAATCCTATTCCAATATTTGGTTTAGAAAACACAATTATTCCTTTTGGAGACAGGATCAACGATCAGGTATATGCTTTACATCTCAAAGATGATTCCTCTATTTTAACTACACACTCAGCTGCCACAGCATTGTTAACCCACACATATGATGACAAGCTGCCTAAAACAATAAATCAAGCCAAGAAAAGGCCAGATAGGTCTCTGTGGAAGGAAGCTTGTTCTCGAGAGATTTCAGCTCTGATTAAAACAAAAACTTTTGAACTGGTTAAACCACCTCTTAATAGAAAAGTTATTCCATCAAAGTGGGTATTTACAATTAAGGATAATGGTTTATACAAAGCGAGGGTTGTAGTTCAAGGTTTTAGACAAGTTGAGGGTATTGATTACCAAGCAACCTTTGCTCCTGTTATTCGTTATGGGTCAGTAAGAATGTTTTTAGCACTCTCAGTTCAACATGGTTTGAGGATACATCAAATGGATGTAGTCACAGCCTTTCTTAATTCACCAATCGATACAGATATCTATGTTAAACCTCCACCTGGTTTTGACTTGAAGCCTGGTTACATTTGGAAATTGAATAGTGCCCTGTATGGTTTAAAGCAATCGCCAATGTTGTGGAATAATCATATAAAAGGAACACTATCAAAGATCGGTTTCACACAAAATAAGAAAGAGTTCGGATTATATTTCCGTAAGAATAAATTTGGCCTATGTTTAATAGCTCTATATGTTGATGATTTACTTATTGCAAGCTCTTCTGAAGATGAAATTATTAGTATTAAGGAGTATTTGAAGAAAGTCTATGAAATGAAAGACTTGGGTCCTGTCAATAAGTTCTTGGGTATGAACATTAAACAAACATCAGAAAATGTTACAGTCACACTGGCTGATTATATCGAAAAGAAGGCGAAAGAATATGATTTTTCTGATATGTATCATACTTATAATCCACTTCAGAAACATATAGATTATTATGGAGAATCTCCAGATTTTCAGGATATTACTTTGTACCAAAGTTTAGTGGGGACCTTAATTTTTATTGCAAATTCTGTCCGATTAGATATTGCCCACGCTGTGCATTTCTTATCTAGATTTTTGAAGAATCCAAAAGAAATACATTATAAGGCAGCACACAGAGTATTCAGTTATGTGTACACGACAAGAAATTTGGGAATTGTATATTCGAAGAGTAAAGAAAATAGAATAGTTGCATACTCAGATGCTTCTTATGCAGATTGTCCGGATAGACGCTCTACATTTGGTTATGTCTGTATGTATGCTTCAGGTCCAGTAACATGGTGTTCTAAACGAATTTCTAGTGTGGTGACATCATCCACAGAGGCAGAAATTATAGCGGCTAGTGAAGCTGCTAAAGAGATAAAGTGGTTAGATCAAGTCTTGAAACTGATGGGTAAGAAATCAAAACCACATTTACTACACATGGATAATACTTCATCATTAAAACTGGCGGATCATCCTATACATCACTCTAATACCAAACATATAGAGGTTAGACATCTTTATGTCAGGGAAGCAAATGAACAAGGATTACTAAACCCTGTCTATGTGAACACAAAAGAGCAGTTAGCAGATATTTTTACTAAGATCCTGACAAAAGAACAATTCTTAAAATTAGTTAGTAAATTGTTAACTAATTCAGAGTTTGAGATAAAACAAAGTACAGATTAAGGGAGGGTGTCGCAGAGTAATTCGTACTTTGTGATATGTTGTTGTCTCAGAGGAATTTGTAGGAATAATGTGCAAAGTGACAACATTCTCTAAATAAACAAAAAATGTGTTTATCAACACATAGATCTTTGTACTCTCTTACAATTAAAGCTTGTATATTAATTATGTAATATATGTATATTATATAAGGAAAGAGAATAACAGATCATTGATTTATATTCCTTATAATAAGAATATACTATCCAAATAATGACTTCACTATCTGAATTAAAGGCAAAGTTCAGATCGCAACACCTATAAGTTATAACGGTGTCCGAGTGGTGAATTTGGTGATCAACGAGTTTTAGAGCTGACGTATTATCTGTTGAGATATTACCCTGACTCAATGAAAATTTTTTGGAAAATTTTTCACAAAATTATTTTTTAGAAAAATATAAATAGTCGAGATACAGAAATTAGAAATAATTTCTTTTATCTACCACTTTATATACTCTTTACATAGTTTAGTATATAATGTTTGTATTATTTAATACAGGTGAGCGACTACTTATAAAATATACGGTTTATAATGTTCCGTTATAACTTATAGGTTATTACTCCACATTTCTTAAAACGTAACAGGTTATGAGCCCTGATGCGACTTCCTCTATGTATCAGTTAATGTATGTACTGTTGAGATATTACCCTGACTCAATGAAAATTTTGTGAAAATTTTTCACAAAATTATTTTTTAGAAAAATATAAATAGTCGAGATACAGAAATTAGAAATAATTTCTTTTATCTACCACTTTATATACTCTTTACATAGTTTAGTATATAATGTTTGTATTATTCAATACATGTGAGCGACTACTTATAAAATATACGGTTTATAATGTTCCGTTATAACTTATAGGTTATTACTCCACATATCTTAAATCGTAACATGTACTGATACATAGGAATACGTCAACCTTACTTTACCTTCTTCTCTTTATGTAAGGTTGTTACCCATAAAGGTGTTAATCATTGCTGCTACTTATACACCTTTCTCCAGCTGCTTACTACATTTATAATAACTGTTTCCATAATGGCTACTAAAACATTTTCACTTAACCTTACTTTGCTTTGCAAGGTTGCGTTTCAAAAATAATAGCATATCACCTACCTATCAATTGAAATGCATTCTTCGCTGCTGCTCTGATGTATTCTGCACAACTTTATTATTTGGTTACATTCATACGATATATATGCCTTTAGAGCATATACTATCCAAGTGTATGAATGATGAATCTTGTTTATGATACTGTCAATGCATTCAATTTACAATAACAACATCCTTCAATTTCTTTTCTGAGGTAGTATTTTTAGTTTCATATGATTTATATGTCAAATGCACATGTAATATCCAAGGTATGAACAACTACAAAGGTTTGTTTATTTAGTATTGTAATGTTGAAGAATGCATTTGTTGACTATTTTTCGAGTTGTTTAATTAGCCTGCTACATGAGATTTACACGGATTCATTACGTGTACTATCCTATGCATGAGAGGTTTATAAATTAAGTATTGCATCGAGTCAAAAAAAAACATTCATCATTTCAGTTTTGATTCGATATATGTTGTGTGCTTGTTTTTCAAATCCAATTACTCAATAGCCTACTTCTGTCTGTAATTACTTATGTCGATCATAAAGTACTACTTTCCTTATACCATTTTAAAACACTAACATCGGTTGCAACATCATAAACCGATAGTTGAACCAACTTACTCATGTGGCTAATCCTAATAGTGTAGTATTGGCTTACGTCTAAAAGTTGTTTATCAAATTGTTTTTATTGATTAACACAGATTACACTACAACAACTTTCATTATACCATACATGTTCTTACAATAACTCTCACATTAGGGTTGAAACTCTGTCCGATCGTGCTTTAAATATTATGTTCAGTTCCTTCATTATGACAGGTAACCCTTCAAGCCCCATATGGTTTATATGTTGCAGACACATATACTATCCGACAATATGGGCACAATACACAGCATAGAAGAACATGATTCATATCCAATTGCCATACTATCACCACTATGGGATTACCATTCATCTCCAACGTATTTGCTATTTTCTTTATCTCCAAATGATCTACGACTATTCATTAGTATACTACGGTTTTCTAATTTCAGGCTATATCTTCTTAGAACTCTTTCATTCCATAAGTGGTGTGTCTCCAGTGTTGTGATAAAAGTGTATCATGATCACGTGATGAACAAGTAAATTTTTATTTGAAAAATTTTTTATATAAAACCTCATACTGACAAAATTATAAGATAATTTTGTCTCTTGTACATTACTTGTATATTAGAGTAGATATTTATTTGTATAATATGTTTAACTAAGTAAGCGTTATATCATTCATTATAATACTCATAAAGTGATCTAAATACACTACAGATTATAAAGAATATGTTGGATATAACTTTTGGTCAAGCCTTGAGAACTCTACATCCAGAACGGGGGGAACACTACAAATATTCTGTTCGCCACAATTAACTTGCTATTTCTTTCGACTACATCTTATTGTGAAAATCCATGTTAAACAAAATTGTGTCATAGAGTAATAATATAAACTCTATTTTTCTTAACCCCATACTTAATTCAATTGTTTCAAACAACCTAAAGTATTGTAACCAATATATAGAATACCATTTCTCTTCTTCTGTCATTGAATTAATATGAGAGTGTAAGAATTAATTACGTCTAGCTGCTTACCACTGTATTTCAACCAAATTATTTCAAGGTCATTTATCATTAAACAGTCAGCCATGAGGTAATATTTATACATACCAGTAAATATTTTCATACACATGGACTACTTGTTCCTTCTACTGTTTATTACAGACCTGTTCATTATTAAACTTTCAGCCATGAAATAATATTTAGGCACTCCAGTAAATATTTTCATACAGATGGACTGAATTGCTTTTTCATATATTCTTATCGTTTGCTTTCAAATTTAGCTATCTAGCAGCTAGATTAGGTTCTCGATTTCTTTTGTTTCAACATTGACACTTTCATCCTCTGAGTTTAACAGGTTTATGCTTTCAGTACGTAAAGTCCATTTTCTAACCTTCATTGTAATTTTACCGTAAGGGAGGGAATACTTCTTTACAACTGCCATTTTCATTTCTCTTATTTCCTAATAGTCTTGTTGTGATATAAAAGTGTATTATAATCACATGATAAGATGTTTGG
Organism: Arxiozyma slooffiae; assembly: GCA_017347545.2. NCBI lineage: Eukaryota > Fungi > Ascomycota > Saccharomycetes > Saccharomycetales > Saccharomycetaceae > Arxiozyma > Arxiozyma slooffiae. Next base: position 95,275 of record JAFHAQ020000029.1, on the reverse strand, counting down.
AAAAATTTTCAGTTATGAAAATTTAATATAAAAACCAACGTCGAGAAATACTATGTTGTTTATAAGATCTGTATATACTTTGTCACCTATATAGAAGAATTTGAGGGGTATTGTATCCTCTCCTAGGGACATGATGGCACATTATAGAGCCTCATAAAGTGATCTAAATACACTACAGTCTATGAATGTGCATCCTCTGTCTAGATTTATAATATCCTTGTAAGTTATAAAGGATTTTTATTAATTAAATGAATTTATTAATACACAAGTCTAAGTAAGCGTTATATTATTCATTATAATACTCATAAGGTGATCTAAATACACTACAGATTATAAAGAATATGTTAGATATAACTTTTGGTCAAGCCTTGAGAACTCAACAAGTCTTCCCTCATTTCAATTTTCATCTCCATTTTTCTAAGACTTAATACTTCTTTGTATTTGAAGAGTCACGACAAATAAGTAACTGTATGTCATTCTTTTACACTGTACAGAATAAATGGACCATATGGCACAAATTGGGAAGGCTAATTAAGTTATTAAATCAATCATCTCTGACGTCTCTTTAAATATTATTTCGAGGACTAAAGATCGACAACTATTCTCTTTAGATCCTTAGTTGACATGTCACTATTCAAATGCTGCTTTTATACAGGGTGTTTATAATCATCTTTTAAAATAGGACATTCAACTTTCAATACAATATTCTTACTAAGAAGCTTCCTAATCCAGGTATTTTTACATTTAGAAATGTTTCAATCACACCATTAAATATCTAGCTTCAGTTACATCTATCAAGAACGTCACAGCCAAATTTTCAATCTATATTATGTTGTCACTCTAAAATATTTACGTCATGAACTCAGTTACCAAGCTTGTATCGTTGTTGAGCAAAATGTGGGCATTCAGGATTACCTTAATAATACTACTAAAAAGAAAAATGGAAAGATATTTCTTCAGAAACCTATGTATTTATCAAGCAGCTTAAAAGATCAAACATCTTCAATATATTCTACATATGTGCCAAGTAATACCAATAGTTAATCAAAAGGGATTAATAAATCATCTGGCACATATATCTACAATCATTGAGTACCGTGTAAGGGAGGGTGTTGAGATATTACCCTGACTCAATGAAAATCTTGTGGAAAATTTTTCACAAAATTATTTTCTAGAAAAATATAAATAGTCGAGATACAGAAATTAGAAATAATTTCTTTTATCTATCACTTTATGCACTCTTTACATAGTCTAGTACATAATGTTTGTATTATTCAATACATATGAGCGACTACTTATAAAATATGTTACGATTTAAGAGATGTGGAGTAATAACCTATAAGTTATAACGGAACATTATAAACCGTATATTTTATAAGTAGTCGCTCACATGTATTAAATAATACAAACATTATATACTAAACTATGTAAAGAGTATATAAAGTGGTAGATAAAAGAAATTATTTCTAATTTCTGTATCTCGACTATTTATATTTTTCTAAAAAATAATTTTGTGAAAAATTTTCCACAAGATTTTCATTGAGTCAGGGTAATATCTCAACAAAATATAAGGTTTATAATGTTCCATTATAACTTATAGGTTACTACTCCACATTTCTTAAATCGTAACAGCTGTTATGTAACAATAATAGAATATAGGACGATCCATAAGATTTATATATTACTAACATATATACTATCCGACATTATGGAAAATATCACCAAATTTAGGAAAGAACTTAGATCTTTACATATTCTAATTCGTCTTCATTATATTTCAATATATCATACTAGTCCATATCTTTTAACCAATCTGGAGATCTGTTGGTGGTAACTTGGTCCATTAGTCCTTCCTTATGAAATCTAGCAACTTCCCTAGGCTGCTTGAATCTTAACATGAGTTTTTCAAGAAGGCTAGTACAATTTTCTCCTCTAGACTCCCAGAAAGTATCAAAATTCCACTTACTCACATTCAAAACATAGTTTAATTCACTAATGGTTTTTCTTAATAACAATATCCGACCTTCTCTTCTTCTATTCATCCTTTTATCTTCAATTGAATATATTTGTTCAAGTAACGCACCTTCTTCATCTACCTGGTTTTCGATAATGAATTGTTGTGTCTCTGTTCCCTCATCATCACTCACTAACTCGTCTTGTTGTTCTTCTTCTTCAGTGATATTTAAAAAGTTATTAGCACTGGTTGTTACACAGAGGGATGTGCCTTCTCGTAATTCCTCCCCGTAATCTACGGTCATTCCATTAATTGAATATATTTTATTACAGTTTAGAAATTTATTAATAACCAGTAGAAAATTTGTTCGAACTTGAGAACCATATGCTAACAAAGACTTTTTCTCTATACCTAACTGAGAAATAGCATACTTTACCAGATGCTTGCATAAAAAAAATGGGTTAAATTTTTGATTCCCACATTGACATAACCACAAATCTACATCGACATGGTAATCGTTATGCTCCACCTCCCCTTGTGATAAAGTAAAATCCAATGTTTTAACTAATTGGTTTACTTTTATGAGCATGTTTTTTTGCCAATAGGAAGAATTAGCCACCATTTGGGTCATGGTGGTAAACTTTTTAATCCTTCTATTTATTTTAGGATTAAACTTATAGTCCATAGTTTGATTTAAAATGAAGAGAAATGTATCTAATCTAAATAGTCTTACAGTTTGTAAAAAATTATGTTTGAGAACCTTAAAGAAAGGTTCATTCATCATATTGGACATTCTTGGTACATAAGATTTAGAAACACTGTAACGATCTAAGCTCTTTTCTAAACTCAGTGATAGTTTCCATAATGTAGGATGGTATATATGTAAGTAATATATAAATCTTATGGATCTTTGTTACTCATTTTTTCTACTATACAATGTAAATCTAGTATACACTATTATATAATAAAAGTAAGATAAACAACTGTTCTTTCATAAAATGTGTGTTATATATATGTTTGTTTATTTTATTTTTTTCTTTTTTTTTTTTCTGAAAGACAGAAGAGTGTGGGTTACATCACATATCACGACAAACACGACTCCACAATTTAAATTTAGCAGGATTTAAGTAGTATTGACATAAATATTGAAAATATGGAAAATTTTTATTTTCAACTAATACATATTTGTTGAGAATGAGCGCCTGTAGTCATTGGATATATAGTAAACATTCTCAATATTATATTTATTAGATCTAGTATACAAAAATTATAATAAAGTTCTTCACTTTCTTTCTCTATATACAACATAGAAGTAATAATATACAAAGATTGTAAATAAGACAAAAAGAATGGATGATGAAATCCTTGGCTTTATATATGTTAATATTAAGCCATTTTCCTCTACGAACAGTAAGATTTTTAATAAACAAACTCAACAACATTTCGTGACATCGCAACAATTTTTAGTCAACAATTTATTGTTTCGCGTCTGCTAAAATCTTATTGTTCTATTTATTTCGTTCCATAACATTATATTTCAACAATATTCATAGACCTATCCAAGAAGTTCTTCATAGATTTGTTCTTCATTTTTGGAATATGCAAGAATTGGACTTTGTTCTGTTCCTCCACATCGATAAGCATAAAAACATAAAGAATCTCTTGCGACTGAACTAATAATTTTGGTTGTTTTTTCAGTAACGTCTCTAATATTAGCCTCCTCATGATCATGTCTAGAGCGTAGTTGTTCAAATAAATTAATATCAAACCATGAGTACTGTAACATAAAATTGGGTGGGTTCAACCATGTGTTTGATTTACGTGGCAATGAATTAGTCTTCAGCAAAGCACGCTTAATATGTCATAAACAAAGTTGAACTGCATCTCTACCGCAGTGCTTTTGAATGGCATGAATATTTCTTGGATCCACATCTGTGGTCATGTATCTAAACGAGTAGCCTTGCTGTAAAACTACCCGTAAGAAATCATCAATAATGAATTCAGATACATTATTTTTTGGACAAAACAGAGCAGCAATTGGAAAGCCTTCATTATTATAATCACCAATGATGAAATGAGCTTGTTTAAGTGTAGCAGATAAATTAAACGTACCATCGATTGAAGCAGACTTGAAAATATCCTTAGAAATATTTTCCTATGGAAATTCGATAGTTAAATATTTTCCAAGGAGTGCTCTACTTGCATTTTGCTAAAATTGTAACCTTTTTATGTATTTTAAATTACCTTGAGATAATATTTTTTTTTGCGACTTTCCAAAGGATCATCATCCTTTCTGCGTTTAGAAACAACTTTTTTAGTTTTATCCATAAAGCTTTAATAATATTTTTTGGCTTCGATGAATTTTGATTATAAAAGTCTACAAACCCAGGATCCTTAGATATCATATTATAAAGTTTGGACAATCTAAAATAAATAGATTGTTCAATAAATTCAGACAAACCTGATGGATAAGATAAAGTTTCAATAGTAGCATGATGAACTTTGTGTTTCAACTCAATAGTGACATACCCAAAGCCTGGCTGGTATTTGCAGACAAGGTTAGAAAAGCAGTCAAATTCCTTCAAATATGACATTTTTGTTCCATTTCTTTTGCTCATTACATCTTGTTTACAAATGAATTGCTTACAAGAAACTTGTTTCTTGTTATTTAAGTTTTTTTGTTTTAAGATAAAGTTTAACCCTATTGTCAATTTAATCATTGAAACTATTTCGACAGTTAAGGTATCAAATTCTTGTTCAGATGGGTCATCGTTGAATCCTAAAATAGAATAAGGGATAGTAGCTGTTACGTCAAAAACCAAGATATCCTCTAGTCCTTTTTTTTAAAAAAAAATTTCTAGTTCATGCTTTGAAAGCAATTGACCTTTTTCATAATTAATATAGCGAGTCTTTCTTCTACATGAGGATAAATGCTTGGAAGATCCTAAAACATCATCATATTTAAAATATTTACCGTTATGTGGTTTTTGGACTCTATTAATGTTAGAAAAATCTTTAACATTTGGTGTAACAAATTGGGAATTAATTCTTAAATGTTGTTATAACTTGAATGTAGATCTGTGAGCTTTTTAAGGGTAAACTTTATAAGATGTTTTGTTATTGTTTATGCTTCAAACATATGATATTTAAAGCTGTTTAAATTTACTTATTTTGAAAATAAATGTAAATATTTTTTTTGAGATTAATTTCAAACTTATCTTATTATACGTTTTCACCTTTTTTGAAAAAAAGTTTCCTCAGTGTAAGGGGTTATCTCAAGTAACATACTAAAATATGGATATTAATTATATAAAAACACTTACAAATTATTTATTTGTTGATTCTAATTAGTAAACTAATTATATAATTCTTATTATAGTTTTGGAATATTCTCTTATTTTTTCATTTAGGTAGAACCTAATAGATCTAATAAGAATGTGAATGCTGATAATTACCTCTGGCACACACTCTCAATAATCAGAGGTCTCTTAAATAAGTTTCTCTGTAATTTTCCACCAAGGTCAATCCGACGATCATTCGTTCGAATACACTCACAGACTGGGCCCAAAGTTTCGGCTGTTCCAAATCCTTCGCCTCGATATCAAGCGTTACCCGCGGACAACGTATTTCAGGATTTTCCAATTAGGGCTTCTTACCTTCAGGTAGTAAAAAGGAAATAAAAAGAAAAGTTTCAATACTTAAAATAAAAAATCTATAAACAAATACAAAAAAACATAAACAATACACAGGTTATTTAAAAATGAAAGGCTTTGTAAAAGAATACAATAGAGGTAAAACTTTATTTTTTCCATTTTGGTTTAACAATCTAAATTTTGATTGTAAAATTCATTGTCATTATCACTCTTCTGTATATGTACATATATATTGTATTGTATGTTATATAATAAACTAAGTAAGCTGTCTGATATCGCTTATACACACCAAAAAGTTAGTTCATAAGGACAGATAATAATAGGCGAACTATTGAGGATTCACAACCTCAAGTCCCAATTGTAACTGACACTGTTACCTTACCACCTCAGGTTTCAGTAGTAACTAACACAGCACTTTTCACAGAAATATACAACTAATTCTAGATATTGTACTTGTATATTAATAATTAAAATAACCTTATATATTTTATATAAAGAAACCAAGGTGTTTTGATTAAAAAGTATAAAGATTTTTATGAAACATTGTCTATAATATATAATATCCAAGTTTATAGCTAAAAACACACATTCATCTCAAAATTTCAACAATCGCTGAATTTAGAAAAGACCTAAGATCTTTACAATTTAACCTTTTGTTGCCTTGCAATGTTGAGATCATTATTTTATCTTTAATTTAGATACTGAAGTCATAACTTCGATAGTATATTCTTATTATAAGGAATATAAATCAATGATCTGTTATTCTCCTCTTACTCCATATATAATAAACAATTATTACATAATCTATACAAGCTTCAATTGTAATAGAGCACAAAGATCTGTGTGTTGATAAACACATATTTTGTTTACTTAGAGAATGTTGTCACCTTGCACATGATTCCTACAAATTCTCCTGTGACAACAACATATCAAAAAATACGAATTACTCTGTGACACAATGTACACAACTTACATATAGTGTAATACTAAATTTTCACTCTCTCACCATCCGTAATTTCAATGTTAACTATTAATAATATCATTATTACCAACAACCTTATATGTTGTGATATAAAAATTTATTATAATCATGTTCTGGGATTTTTGAAAAATTTTCAGTTATGAAATCTTTATATAAGAACCAACGTCGAAAAATGCTATGTTATGTATAAGATCTGTATATACTTTGCCACAGTTATATAGAAGAAGGTGGAGTGGTGTTATATCCTCTCCTAGGGATATGATGGCACATTAGAGTATATCATAAAGTAATCTATATACACTACAGTCTATAAATGTGCGTCCTATGTCTATATTAGTGTTATCCGTACTGTATATTTAAAAAATATTAATTTATGAAGTTAATTTATCAATTCACAAGTTTTAGGTTTATTTACAACATTACACTGTATCGTTTTAACTTTAATTATATATTTTATTCCCTAAAATAAGAGCTTTTGCTTCTAAATTTCCCTTTACTAATAAATCTCTATAATAACTTGACTCTTAAGTGATTAATGTGACAATCATTAGACCATATTAGCACTCATTTGTTCGTGAATATGATCTATTGGGTGTCCATTCCTTAAATAATATAAAAAAACTTCATTGTAATTATTACAATTTGTTATCATCTCTTCATGTAACGTTGAATTATTGACTGAAATTCATTCATGAAACAATAAAAATAGATTTTGGTTACTAAAAAGAGAATTTATTTTACAGTAACTTCCATTATGCCAAGTATTAAATAATAACTGTTGTGTGAAAACAATAATTTTTTCAGTACATAAAGGTGACCTGTTTAAGACAAAGATGGAACAAAAACTTTCTAACACATCACCACGTAAACAAATTTACGGTTCACTTCATATATATTAGGTAGATAATTGTATATGTTGGACGGCTTTTTTTTATCTTCTTTTATTAATTTCTTAGGCGAACTAGAAACAACTCATATTCCTTCTTCTCACACAAACTACTATATATGCCTATAATTAACCATCGTATCACTAAATATTACTTGTTAATGTAATGATAGTAAGAAAAACACTGTTACAAAAATTCCTTTGCTTTACATTTTTCCTTTGTATATTTTTCTTCTCTCATAAATGTTTCATTCTCTTTTGACACACACAAAAAAAAAATAGCAAACAATATACGATGTGTAGCAAAAAAAAAAAAAATTTAATACATATAAATATATTCCCAAGATGAATGTGATATATGAACAGTTCAAGCAAATGCAAAAAAAAAAAACAAACAATATTACCATTATATATATATGTGTTATGACAAGTAGTAGTGTTAGTTACTATTGAAACTTGGGGTTGTGTATCCTTAATAGTTTGTCTATTATTATCTGCCATTATGAAATGACTTATTGGTGTGTGTAAGTGATATCATCGAGCTTACCTATAGTATTATAAAACATATAAGACAGTATATATGTACACATGCAATATAACGATAATATACAAGGAGTAAATAATATTTAATTATTTACTCTTTTTACAAAAAAATTTTTTTAAGAACATAATTATTGAGTTTGGGTAACCCTCAACAACTAATCTATGTAATTTTCTCTTTCTAAGAGTTCTTAAATCCAAAAATGGTGGTTGTATATCCATATTTTCGTAAATTTTATTTAATAATTTATGAAATTCAAGAAATACTTCCAATATTAGAAGTTCATCTCTTTGTATCAAAACTGCCTGAATTCTATGGGGAAACAAAGAAACAATCTCAATTTGTGTAATTATATATAATTTTGAGTGTATGCTTTTTTATTAACAGTTTTCAAGTTTGTTTCTGATATTTGATTAGGACTTGATTTGTGCCCCCACTTTCCAGAATTACTATCACCTGATGAACTTGTATTATTACTGTTACTGTGCTTCTCTATTAACAGTCCCTTTGTAATAAAGGGGTCTTCTCCGTTTATAAGATTACCATTTAAATTAATTTCGTTCAGAAAAAAAGTTCATTCTATTCTTTTGTATAAGGTTTGTCTTAAAAAATGACTCTGATTATATCTATATATATATGGCTTCTTAATAAGTAGTCGATAGTGACTCATCAGCAGTAATACTATTACTACAATACTTCAAAGTAAAATTTATTAGTGTTGATGTCAATACCACCAGTCTATGCAGATACTCCCAATACTATGCAGAATCATTAAAAAAGAAACTGCAGTTCTTTCAGGCTTTTTCTTCTTACAGATATCGTTTCAAAAAAACCTTTGTAGAAAGAGTACAGAAGACTATGGCGATAAACTTCCTACTTTACCAGACATCAAGTTCCCCATTTCCCAACTGTTAGCATTATTATTATTATTATTGTTGTTTTTTTTATCTTTATCTCCGATCATGTTATCAATATTTCAAGTCGTGAGGGAAATATAGATATTAGTAAATTCAGCAAAAGGGTGAATAACCAAGTCATTGGAACAAAACAAAATATGGAGATATAGATATTTAGGACGTCTCGTTATGTTAATTCCCTCTTGTACTTTATGTTTTTACATCTCTTCTTACGAAAATTTCAATTTTTTTTTGAATCAGAAGAGGAACAAAAAAAAAGAACCCCCTCCATGAAACCTCGAGAATACCACAAAATATACCATAAATAATTCCATTATGGCATATGTGTAGTATTTTTATTACCAAACTGACCAACATGAATGAATTAAAACAATATTCCAATCAAGTAGGAAACAAAAAAAAAACACTTAATGTTGACACTATCATTCTTGTTGTGTCTGTTCCTTCTGTTCTTGTTTTGGATTAGTCCTTTTCAAGATATCTTGAACAGCTGACTCTAAATCAGGAAATTCTTCACTTATCTTTTCTGCCAATGAATCTCTTAAAAGTTTTAAACCATGCATCTTAGCTCTTTGATATTGATTAGATCTTCTAATAGCCTCCACAAATTCTCTTGTATAAATATCCGGGTTCCTTCCATCCTCAATATATTGAACTACTTCAAATGGAATATTAACGTTTTGCAAAGAAGATTCTGGATCATTAGACGCTTGATTTAATTTGAATAGACGATCAACGTTACGTTTCAAATTGGTGATCATCCCCTGGGTCGCTTCTGGAGTGCCAGGAAAATCATATATAGACACACCTAATTCTATAAATGACTCTATAATTGAAGTTATCTGCTGTTCTGATTGATTTAATTCTTCATGTAACTTATCCAAATCAGTTTTTTTATCAACATCATTTTGATTGATGTTATTTTCTTGTAAACTACTAGTATTCATTATTTTCCAAAGGGACAAACAAACTGATTTAATTAGTGTTCCTTACCCATTGAGGTATTTCAATTATTGAAATAATTAAATAACAAACTTGCTATCTAACTAACCAATTATTTATATTGTACAAAACACGACTCCTTCTCAAATTATCAATATGTTCTTCGTCTAAAAAACAAAAAAAAAACCACTAGAAAAAAAAATTTTGTTTACGGTACGCAATGAAGAGAAAAAACAAATATAATCCATTAACACCAAGAAAAAAAAATAGAAAAAACGTAAAAACAACGGGGACATATACATATATATATATATATATATATATAGAAAATCGGTTAATATATATATATATATATATACGTATATATATAAAATAAAAAAAACTAGGAAGTTGAAGACAAAACTAAATTTTATTGAATCATTTTATATCCAAATTTTTCAAATAATAACCACGATAATATAAGAAAGGCGAAAATAAAAAGAAAGAGAGAAAAAAAAAATAAAATGAGTTAGATCAAGTATAACAAAATAAAATAAAATAAAATAAAATAGAAAGAGGATAGAAAAAGGAAAGAGATTAAATTTATCAACCAAGACTTGATTATATTTTATGTCTTATAATAAAACACATTTCTTCTTCTTCTTCTTGTCACCGTTGTTGGATTTTCTTGCCTTTCCGTTATTCTTAGACTTCCCCATTAAAGAGGCTCTTGTAGCTGCTTCAAAGACTTCTCTTACACCATAGCCAGTCTTTGCAGAACATTCATAATAACCAGTAGCACCAATTTGATCAGCTACAGATTGACCCTCAGCTGATGTTACAGGTTGTAATCCAGCTTCTCTTAAAGTTTCTATGGTTTGAGGATCATCTCTTAAATCTACTTTACAACCAACAAGGATAATAGGTACACCTTGACAGAAGTGTAAAACTTCTGCAATCCATTTTTCTTGAACATTTTCCAAAGAATCTGGTAAATCAATAGAGAAACAGATCAACACAACATTGGAATCTGGATAAGATAATGGTCTTAGTCTATCATAATCTTCTTGACCTGCAGTATCCCATAATGCTAACTCAACACGACGACCATCCACTTCCACATCAGCAACGTAATTTTCAAAAACTGTTGGCACATAAACCTCAGGGAATTGGCCCTTTGAAAATACAATCAAAAGACATGTCTTACCACAGGCACCATCACCTACTATAACCAATTTTCTTCTAATACTGTTGCCAATTTGCTGTGACATGATTTATTATATTCTTATTTTATTAAAATATTGTGTTAATATTTCTATTAATACTACTATAACTTAAGCAATAGTTACAAAAAGAAAATAAACCTGAATATAATTAAATCACTAATATCGAAACAAAAGAAAAAAAAAGATTTAATGATTAAATTAGCCTTATAATACGATTAATCTTAATTATTATCTCTTGTTATCTTTGTTTGTTTATTTTGTGTAATTCTTTATAGAAATCAAAAACAGTAGTTAATAGAAAAAAACAAAACATAAAAAATACCAATCAATAAAAACCTCAAGCAAAGAACAACTGAGTAAACAAATAACTAAATATGGGCGAAAACAAATTTTAAAGATTCAAACAGATAATATTGGTAACAGTAAAGTTAAATTCAACCAATGTTTAAAACTAACTAAACAAGTTACCAAAGGATCCTTTCTTTGAAAGAAAGAAAAAAAAAAATAAAAAAGAAGATCGTTTTTTTTTTTTTGGTTACTTTTTTTTTTCCCCTTCATTTTCCTCTTTCGGATTTTATATATTCGTGATAAGTGATACAAAACAATAGAAACAACCATACCCCATTTTGTTCAGTCGAGGAGCCACTAAATATGGGTTCTAAAAATAGTTATGTAAAACACATGGCAAATTAATACATTATACAGTAATTATACCATGAGATTTTCGGCTTAATTTAAATGATTAAACTGAAACCAATACAATTAGTACCTAGGAGCATGGTGAAAGAATTATTCCTATGTGTGTATTTGTGTTTCAACTACTTGTCATCCATTCTCTCTTCTTACCACTTCTTTCTCGTTCTGAGGCGTCTATTTTGTACAATATCGATAAATTCCTTAAGGTAATTGATGATAAAATACATGTTTGATGAATTATCATTTTATCTTCTAATAGCCTCTTAACCTTTTTTTTGTCATAATTACTAGAGAGAGGTAAAAGTGTACCACTGTAGTGATATCGTTAACCGCTCTAGTTTGTCCCTATAGATATTTTTCAAAAAATTAACTCAACATTTAACTCTGGTAGTCACTCAGCACCTTTAACTTGACCATACAAATTGAAATCAAAGAATAAACTTTATTTATCTTTTCATTTCTTTAAATCTTCTAACATAAATATGACCAAATTTTTTTAAAAAACCTTTCTTCACAATAAACGTTCATATCATTATTCCTGGGTCCAAATGGAACCTTTTTGTTGATAATATTTGGTGCAACGACAATAATACACAAATTAGAATCTTCTTTAGTGATTAAATTGATTTGTAGAATGACAAATGGGTAAACTCATTCTTATAAACAATAATATCTACATTTTAAGGTAAATGTAGAACTTTAAATAACCCAATACAGCTTTCGGTTAAATTAGATATATAATTATTTTTATAATTATATTAAATGCTTTGTTATCATCAGATCTATCTTTGTTGGAGAAGAAAAATATTTTTTTTCTAATTCCTCACCGGCTATATTCAAATTATCCATACAATTATTATGAATTGTGATATCGTTGTCTTTTCCTTCTATTTCTTGCTTGTAGCATTTTTGTTTAATTAAACCTTCAAAAATCCCATAGCTCTTTCTCGGCGACAATAAAGTGAACTCATTGGCTAAAGTTAAATAGTGTAAAATTTTTAGTAACACATTATTTTTGTTTTCATTCCACTTCATTAAATTAGAAATATATATATAGTCTACCATCAAATAACATTTTTGATTTACTAGATTGCTCTTAAATTTGAATATTTCTAGTTTTAAATTCCCTAATACAAAATTATCGATTATAGCGATTATCACATAATATTTTAAAATCATTGACTGATAACTCTAAGTTTTCTAAACTAACATGCTCCTTATGCAGTAAACCTCCGTATTCTTTTTTTTTATTAATATCTATTGATATAGATAGCCTTCTTTCAATAGTTATTTTGTATTCTGTTAATTTTTTGAATTCTTATCATAATCTCGTTTGTTGTCATTTACATATCTTCATGTATGACACAATCATGTGAACTCGAGTTATTAAACGATTCATATAACGTACATGTTGTTGGATCCAATTACTATAAATCACCAGGATTTGAAGACTTTTCATACAAAAAAATTGGTATCAAAGACAAATGGCCTAATTTAAATGCATGACCGACACTTTTAGATACAACCAACAAAAATGATTCTTGAAAATCAGTGAGAACAATCCATGCCATATCATTATCGAATATGTTATATTTAGCGTCTTTTCTTTCTTCAGTATATTGTAATCTACGAAATTTACCATATACTGTACGAACATCAATATTATTCCGACATTATTTTACCTTCATGAAATTTTAACCTCTTTACTTTCTTTCTAACAGTCAATGTAGGAATATAGGCCGTTAAAAATTCCTTTCTTTGATGCAAATCCAAAACAAATTTACTTGTCTTACCTTTTAGAACCACAAATTCAATTGAACTTAAAAAAAAATTCTTTCTTAAGATAGAACCTGTAGCACTATTAGGGAAATTATCTGAAAATATTTTCTGTCATTTAGAGAAATCTTCTAAGGTTGCTGGAACTGGTTACATAGCACTAGAAATTGAAACAATAATAAAGTAAATGACATTTGACTGAATTCACTTCCATAACCAACACAAGAGTCATGCTCTTTCCAAATTTGGGGCATATATAGGATTGGTTAATAGAACCTTATAATGAAGACGCGTGTTAAAGGTTCCATTATTGAAATACGTACCATCAACCATAGGCTCAAAAGTAATTCCCATATTAAGTATGACTTCTTCTGTTAATTTTATGACAGTCTTATCAATATAAGCTGCCTTAAAAGTATTGACTTGCATTATTTGATTCTTCTGTTTTCTCAAATCAAACATGTTGTAGTATGGTGCGAATCTTTGTAATTTAGTATCTTCCTGGTTTGAAATAAATATCTTGGCAATGGAAAAATTAAACAAGGCTTAAACAAAACTAGCCAAGGTTTTGCAAAGAAGTTTTAAATTCCACAATATAACCTATGTTAGGTTCATGATAAAAATCGTTTTGGGTCATCCATTTCGTTGACCATTAATAAAAAACATCCCCCCAAAGTCGAAAATAAAACCTGCATTATCACAATCAATCTTATAAGGGTGCTTACTAACTTTTATTACAACTTCAAATTGACCACCACGAAACCCCGATATCTGAATCCTTCCATGGAACAAATACCTAATCTTATCCCAAAATACTGTTTTCTTTGAAGGATCTAAAGATAGCTTCTAAATATTTTCTAGATGTTACATTGTTTGTTGAATTGCGAATTGATATGAATCGCCTACTTGCACCTGTGTTGTTTCTTTTGTATTAATATTAAATTTTAAATCTTTAAAAAAATTTAACACTCACAACAGTCTCTGAGACCCTTCATGAATAATATTTATCTGTGTTTTTCATTACAAAAGAAGAAACCATTTGACCAAAGACAGTTCTAACTTCAGGTTCTGATTGGATGATATTTTCTTCGATAATAATATCATCTGTAATCTACAAAGCACAGTTTTCTCGAAATTGAGTAGGTGGTAGAGGTAGAATATCAATGAATAATAATAGATAATTTCACATATGCCATAAAGCTTCCGAAAAATAAGAATTAATATTATAAGGAATCATGAGTGAATATTTTGTGTCTTTGAGAACACATTTACCAACATTATAAACAAAGTGAGATATATTCTCCATCCCACAAGAAGATCTACATACATTAACATCAATATTCTCTATAATCAAAGGTGATAAAATGGGATAGATTAGGAAAATTGATATTTAACTAGATATTTTTTATGGAAGCACATTATAGTTAACGTTCCCTCATATAAATATGAAATTCTTTTTAAGTAATTCTTTTTCTTTATGGAAAAATAATTATTTTCTCCTAACCAATGAAGTAAATATATTTATTTGGAGTTTATCTTAACACTGTTCTATATTTTCTGTTATTGCTCCGAGCAACTCAATTCTTCTATCATTATATTCTTCATCAATATTAAATGGTGTTTTGATCAATTGTTCATTCAAAGATTTTTTTTTTGTTTTATCTTTTCACAATGCCTTTTATACAGCCTTCTTTTTTTATTTGCTTCAATAACTGTTTTATTTCTTTCATTATCTATAGCAAAGAGTTTCCTCAACTTTCTTGAAGATGCATCATCAAATTGGTACATCTTTTCCAACATTTCCCTCTATTCTTGTAAACCAAGCCGGCAAATCATATTCAATTCAGCGTCAAAAAGCATCATTCGTGATACGCATTACATATCTTTTAGACCTTAATTTAATTTTTACTATTACATTATCATATACGTCACTTGGAAAGATTACTAGATTATCTCTTAAGGTCTTAAAATCCTATGGCAGTTGTTTTAGAGTCTTAATAACTGTAAAAACATTATCAATCTGTCTATGGAGTTCAAAGCCATGTGGCACAAGAAAATACTAAAATTCATTTTGAAGAGGTACGGTAGGTGAAGAAGCAACTACCGCCTCATAAGTCATATGTATCTGTACCCTTAATTCAGCAATCTTGGTGTTTTATTAAAAACTTATTAATAAATATAAATCTTTCCCAAAAAGAAGGTATAGTTGGAGATTCGACACACATTCTTAAATAACCACCAGTAACTTCAATAACATTTAGATTTGTTGTATTCATAAAAGGTGCAAATAATTTGATTTTTCCCATTAATCCATTCGGAAATAATAATATGTAATTAAACGTTTCTAACCAAATTTAATATCGAGATAGGACGATATTCTTTTTCCAGTTCGCTATTCTTAAACGGAATTTCCTTTGAGTTTGAGTAACTTCTATTAGGTATCTTTTAGCCAAGAATTATTGACTTAACACATGAAACACAGAAAATCTGATTCGATATATGAATTCATAAAATAACAAGGAAAACATTCACTAAAAAGAACAAACACTTTAACTTTATTATTAACTTAAATCTTAAGTCTGTTAAATTTCTTAGCCGCAAACCCTTCAATACTTGGGTAAGGCATTACAGATAGGACTGAAAGTCTAAAGACTGTTCTTGCAGTTAATTCATTAATCAAATCTAGGGCGTCACCAATAACTGTGAATGTGATTTTATCAACTAATATGTTAAATAGCTATAATTAACTAATCTCTGCTGATTCATTAATGGAAATATTATCCAATGAGTGACTGTAATAAGTCTTGTAGGTTGAAAATTCCTCGCTTTTGACCATACCAATATGAATATCGTCATATTTATTTCTCCACAGTATATAGTTACCCGAGGGGGCAACTTCCAATTTATTCACTATCACACATAATTTTCTTAATTTACCATCTACTAAACCACGTGAACTTTGTGATTCAACTGATAAAAAGACATCAAATGACACACAAATGGATCTAGCACCCAATAAGATCTTAAAATATTTCATATCAATCCTAAAGTAATCAAAAAATTGAGGCAAAACTTAAAACAAAAATGAACCAGGGTTTAAAACATTCTCTTCCTAATATTTAATAATTAAGGAGCATTTATTTTTTAGATTTTTATTAATCTTGGAAGTAAATCTTTCATATAATGGTTTACAGCAGTTAGGTTCCATATTTGTCATTTGGCAATCCATTTTTTTTGACGTTTTGATTCAACACTACCATGTTAGGTATTCCGGATAAATCCACATCTAAACCCTCTAACGTACCAGATAATGTAATGGTATGATGTTAATTTACTTTAATATAATCTTGCAAAGTCGTGTTTTTGATTCTGAAAAAAGTGTTTTTATATGATCTATCTTCAGGCCCCTTTTGTATTTGTAACTTTTAGGGTTCAAAGTTTAAGTGTGATTCATAAACAATCATATATTCTTTAGACATAAGAATATTGCCGCTATTAATAAATGGAATTTCTTTACAATTGCCATCGGGATCACACATAGTTCTACTTAAGGCACCAGTGATTAACAGAGCACAAAATTCCATAATTATTGCATTCTTATTATCAATAATAATGTTACAAATTTCATCAATGGTAATTCTAATATTGGATAAAGGTAAAAAACTTTTTAAAGATGAAAACATTACATTCCGAAGATATGAATTTGTACCGTTGTCACTACAAATATTTTTTTTCTGGATAATCAAACATTTGTTCAAAGACTTTAATGTTCTTTTTAAATATAAATAAATTTCCTATGGATTGTTTTGAAGGAAAGGTAAAAATACCTGTAAACCACAATATTTATGTTTTGAAAAAAAACGATTGCATGATATATACACTTACATTTTTATAAAAAGATATATATTTTAACAATCAAATAAAGAAAAGAAAAAAAAAAAACAGGAAGAAAACAAATTACACATAGAGTTATAAAGTCAAATCCTCAGGAACGACTTCAATAGAATATCCATCTGGATCCTTTAAGAAAGCTAAATTCTTCATTTTACCTTGATTCCATCTTGGTGCCCATTTAATTTCATCGCCATATGTTTCTTCAATAGCTTTACATAATTCAGCAGGATTCTTTAAACTGATACAAATGTGACCATACCCCTGAGGTTTATCATTACCGTTATGGTAATGGAAATCTTCATCATTTTCGGTACCCCAATTGTGTGTTAATTCTAATACACCTTCTAAAGATAATCTATCATTTGTCTGTTTACAATACCCTAAGAAATAATTAGTAAACTTTCCATTTGCATGTTCACTTTTCATTAAAATAGTCATTCCAAGAACATTTTCATAAAAATTGACAGATTTGACTGGATCTTTAACTCTAATCATAGTATGATTAAATCTGTATCCAGAAGCAACATCATTATTGGAAGTGTTATATTCTAGTAATTCAATCCAGTAACCATCAGGATCTAATACAAAGGCAATATTCTTCTGTCTACCTTCGGTCAATTTCTTTTTAAATTCAACACCAACAGATTCCAATCTTTTGCATTCAGCTTCAATATCATTTGTAGTAAATGCGACATGACCAAAACCACGGTATGGTTCGACGTTACCATTATTGATTTTATAATCAGGATCTGATTCAGTACCCCAATTATGAGTCAATTCTAATGTTCCTTGAATAGAGAATGGATTTAAATTACCGTCACCTTCCTTTTGAATTATTTTGTTGGTATCATTTATGAAAGTAAGGAAATATAAGGAGAATTTCATATCAGGGAAATCTTCACGGTTCAATAATTTCATACCGAATTTTTCTTCATAGAATGGGATACTGATCTTTGGATCTTTAATTCTTAAACATGTGTGATTAAGCTTTAATGATGGGTCATTTTGGGCCACTGTAACAACTTTTTCGAAGGACATGGTTTGTTTGTTTGTTTGTTTGTTTGTTTACTTAATAATTACGTAAATATTTGATTGATATAGACAATTGAATATTAGGATAAAAACCAATATTCTTATTACCAAATTAAATAAATGAAGCAAATACAAGGAGAAGATGTAGACAAAAAAAAAATAAAAGTGTTTTAAACCATTCTATGTGTTATACTGATAGAAAAGAGAATAAAATATTTTAATCCGGGGAGGAATTTTATTGCGACAAAAAAAGTATATATATATATATATATATATAAATAAATATAAACATTTCTTCGGTTTATGGCCGACGTTTTTGAGTTTTCAATTATTCCTAAAGGGGAAATCAACTTCAAACGAAATTATTATTATTATTATTACTATTATTATTATTATTATAATGATGATGGTATATAAAACTTTGTAATAAAGATGTAATGGAATTTAGACCAGCATATATTACTCTTATGATACTTGAAACTACAAAAAAAGGTAAGATTGTCACCGTGATTTTTTTTTTTGTCTTTTTTGTCTTTTTTTCTCATTACAAAATATTTTTGAAATATTTTTCTCTTCAAGGATCTACCCTTTGATTGAAACATCAACTCTAATGATGTAGAACTTAAATGATCCCCTTCTTTCTTCTACTCAAGAATATTTCAATGAGATCGAGACGAAGAGTGAAACAAAGGCAAATTATTTTTACTTATAATTTTCTGTAAGGTTTTAATGATTAAAGTAAATTGTAGTTTATATTTTCATTATTATGTTTTTGTTATGTGAGAACTATTTGACAACCGGAGTTATGAATAAGTTTGATTTATTAGAATATGAATGCCACTGTCAATTAATGTTCGAGAATCTATTGGGTCTTTAGACTATTATTATGGTTTCAAAACAACTAAAACGAGAGAGAGAGAGAGAGAGAGGAAAAAAAAATTCACACATATTCTTATATCTTGACATTTTTTTTTTTTGAAAAAGTCATTCCTTGAATTGGATTAACATATATATATATACATGTTCTTCTTACTCAACCGTACTTTCCCAAACTGTCTCTAACGGTAGTCCTCTTTATTTTTTCTTTATTTTGTGTGTGTGTGGTTACAATGTAAGAAACTTCCTTTTATGTCTCTTTTTTTGTTTTTTTTTTTTTTGTTCTTTTCCTTTTATCCAGAATAAAACTCTCTCTATATTTTTATATATACATTTTTTTTTGTTAATTAAAAAAGGTAGAAAAATAAATAAATAAATAAAAAAAAAAGAGCTTGTAGAATACTGTTGGAAGCTATCCTTCCAAGCAAGTTTAGTCAAAATGAGGAAAACAAAAAATAAAATAAAAAGCTCTAAACTCTAGGAAACACCAGGTTTAGTGTTATAATTGTCTTTTTATTCTAATCTCCCCCCCTTTCTTATATTTGATTCCAAGGTTTAATAACACTACAAAAATATTAAGCACTATTAATTAATTAACCTTATTGTTCGTACATCACATATACTCATACACGTTTGTATGTGCGTCTCACTTTTTGATATTATCTAAATACATATACAGTTTCAAAATTCATATGATATATTACGATGACAGAATCAAATACTACAGATACAATACCATTGCCTATGTTCCCAGACGAAATTGTAGGCAAGATATACGAGGAAATAACTTACAACAAAGGTTCAATTAAAATTAACAAGTTATGGGATAATTTTAAAATTGAAAACATTAGTATGAAAAAATTTATACTACAATGTTGTTTATCTTACAACGATGTTCTCTTGGTTGAGAATGGGATTCCAGTTACAAATAAAGATGATATTGATATAGTTTTATTATTAAATGATACTGACGGGAAATATGCTTTACAACTTCAAGAAGATAGATTGTGGCTCATATTAACCGGGTACAATAAAAGGGAATGTAAGATCGGTAATGCAGCATTTGAATTATTATTAGAAATTGCTAATGCAAAGGAAAAAGGTATTAATACAATGGAATTGGCAAGAGCCACTAAGCAGGACCCAAGATCAATAACTGGTAGATTGAAAAAGATAGAATACTTATTTCAAAGTGTTCAATTAATTTATAAAGGTCATGTAGTGAAAAAATTGACTTTAAATAAATTTATTTCAAAGGATAACAATCAGACTGGTACAAAAAAAATAGAAGATGGTTCAACTTATGTATCTGTTAGAGATCATTTAGAGACCATAGTTAATATAGTGAAAAAGTCTAAGAATGGTATAAGACAAATTAACGATTTAAGAAGAGAAATGAATTTTCATAAGAATAAAAGATTGTCTAAATCATTTCTTGCTGGTATAAATTGGCTTTCTGATAAGGGATATTTAAGAAAAGTTCTCGTTATCCCACCAAACAACCCTGATGTTAAAATCAGATGCGTCCAATATCAACGTGATTACATTGTAGAAAATAATAGAATTATAAATGATTTTGAAGATGAAAGTTCTTCTGATAGTGACGATAATAATGAAAACCGCGATACTAGTGTTGGAAATGGTAGTAGTCGTAGTAGTGATAATAATAATACTGGTAGTGGTGTAAACGATGATGCAGATGAGGGGGAATATGACGATGAAATTGTCTATGAGGGACTAGGTGGATCTAATGGGATAACTCTGTTAACAGACCAGGAAATAATTATTGATGAAAAAAATAAAATTAAAAATGTGATTGAAAGAAATGAAATGTTGATGAATAGATTTTATCCTATCCAAAATGAAACCTATGATCTCAGTGAAAAAACAGGTGAAAGAGGGTTGTCTACAATAGATGCTGTGAAATATATATGTGGCAAGGATTTTCAAAGATCATATGCAAAAGCAGGAGAGTATTTTTTAAGTACAGTTGGGAAAAAGAACGTTTCTACCTTTGGATTAAAATTATTTAAAATATATGATTTTGAAGGTAAGAAAAAATTCTACAGAACTTTCACTGAAGAAAATTTTAATAAATGTTTTGGTAAAAAAATTTCGACAAATATAGGTATTTTACAACCCTTAAAGAATCAAAATACGTCTTTATCAACACTGGATAAAGACAATTTTCTTGCTATAAGTAATACAGTAAGATTTGGTATTAATAAAAATGGTGAAGAAGTATTTTTTTGGAATGGTGAGAATACAGAAGATTTAAGTACAAGTAAACCAATAAGAGTATCTAAAAAATTAGAAAAAATGGAAAGATTGAAAAGGAAAAAAGAAGAAGAAACAAGGTTAGAAGAAGAAAAGGTTTTTAAAAAAATCAAAGTTGATGATGAAAATACCGTTATTGAGAAATTGTCATTAAATGAACAAGCAAAATATGCTGTGTTATCTGATCCTATCAACACAGTTAGGAATGATGGTACAATCACTGAGACACCTTCATCAGGTCCTACTGATAATGTAGTTAATACAATATCAGTTAATGGGTTTCAAGCGACTTCATTAGCTTCTTTGAAAAGACAAAGAAAGCTTCTAGAACTTTTAAGAAAAATGGGAGGATTTGCATTTTTAAGAGAAAATTTCTTTGATAAATTATCTCGAATGTTAGGCTCCACAACCACATTTGATAAGAAGACTATTAATGGAGATATAAATTTTCTATGTAGTTCCAACAAAGTGATATTAAAAGTTGATAGAATACTGAGAAAACGGTATATTTACCTGCCAAATATGGACCTCGAGACTGTTGAAAATTTTCTAATAAAAGATAAAGACAATAAAAAAAATGGAGTACACGATATTATTTCACAAAATGATATTTATTTCTTTGATGCCAATGAAGAAAAGAAATTTAATCTAGAGTCTAAAGCTTTAAAAAGACTTCGTAAATTCAAGGAAAAGACAGCTGCATCTTCTAAAAAGGATTCTGTTACTAAGCAAAAGAAGAAGAGAAAGCCAAGAGAACCAAGAGTTAATGTTGTTAAATCAGCATCAGTTAAAAAGCCTTCTAAGATTAAAATTGATGACAAAATATCTAAATTAGAAGATTCCGGATCATCTACTATTCCTAAGTTATCTTTTATTTTAAAGAAGGAAACAATACCGGTATTGATCAAAGCTGTTGTTATAACTAAAAGTATCACCAAAGAGATCCAATGGTCTGCAATATCACGTTTGTTTCCCAAGAATAGTGTAGGAAATTTAAAGAAAAAGTGGGCAACTAGACGAATTAGAATGGGAAACAGTGGTTTAAAGCTTCTTGTAGATAAATGGAGGTCAATTTTGATTGATGGAATTAAGAAGGAAACTGTTACATTGGAAAATGTCGAACAGTTACATTTACCTATACTATTAAAACTATGGTTAGATTATGAGAACGATGGAGATACTAATGGTATTAAATTGTATCAAAATTATGAAGATAATAAAAGAAAATATATACTTGCACCAGATTCTCAAAGCATATCACCAAGAATGAGTAATGTCCTTTCTTCAATGATCCAGAGAGAAGTGTATCTTTTAAAAGAAACTTATACGGTGGAAAATGAATATTCTACTGTTACTAAGTTTGAAAAATCAGAGTCAGAGGAAAAGATCAAATCCGTGGTTAGATCTATTCTAATTGATAGGCCGAATACTGAAGTACAAGAAATCCAGGCTCTTAATAATGTTCCACATGAATTGATTGAAAAAACATTGGTTGAAATGGCAAGAGAAAAGCAAATATATTTGAAAGGCTCCAGACTTGAAATGAACAATACAGTTGGTGAATTCTTTGAAAATAATGAATGTAGAGATATGTTTAAGAAAACGGCAAGTTACACAGTGAGTATTCAGGGGATTTTACAAGAAGGTAATGGTATTATTGTGAGCGATGAGCCTCGTGACATCTCTATTATTAGTTTAATTGATATTTGTGAAAGACGACTTGTT
Organism: Arxiozyma slooffiae; assembly: GCA_017347545.2. NCBI lineage: Eukaryota > Fungi > Ascomycota > Saccharomycetes > Saccharomycetales > Saccharomycetaceae > Arxiozyma > Arxiozyma slooffiae. The sequence goes on along the minus strand of JAFHAQ020000029.1, from coordinate 71,919 downwards.
GATATATATGAGGTGCCTATGGAGAAACAGAATTACCGTTTTTATTATGCTTCCAGAAAATTTGAAATAGATACGTTGACGCCACCTTTAATTCTAACTATGAAGGATAAAACTAAATTATTTTACACCAAATCGAAATCGGTACCTGTACCATTAGGTGAACCATATGCCAGGTTATGGGTTGATGCACAGGGTGGACTGAGAGAAACAGTGTGGCAACAATGTATATGTTTTATTATATATACCATTCTTTTCCGTCCAGGTATTACCCTTCCTAAGTTGCTTGACAGTTGTAACCAAATTTTATCGTTTAGTGAATTATCAGAAATATGTAACTGGTTACTCATGAAAGGATACCTTATGAAGTTACCTTATGATGGATACTGCGTTTCTAATGAATGGCCTCGTTTATTAATGTAATAAGAGATATATTTTATAGTTGTAATATTTTAAAGCATACCTGATGTACAAAAGAATGACAATTATTTAATTTCGGTATTTATGGAGTTGTAACGTATTAGGTTTTAATACGACAACTAATTTTAATTAAAGTTAAACGTTAATGCAAAATTATATACGTTTTTCTGGATAAATAAAGAAAGTTTTGGTGTCAAGCACCTAATAACGTCTGGTATGAGTAAGTCCTAAAGGAATAATAAAGAATTAAAATAAGAAGAGTGCGCCATAACACGGATAATGTAAATTGAAAAGAGTAAAATTAAAAGATATTGCAATTATGACTTTAAAAAAATAACAAATCCTTATTTTTTGATATAAAGACACCATCTTTCAATTTCTTTCGTTATATCTGGTTAGGACGTATAGCAAAAGTACTTCTTCTATTGCTTATATATGATGTAAAAACTAAGTTGCAAAAAAATTCTTAACAGAAAAAATATACTAATAAACACAATTATAAGCATTACAAAATATTAATAAGTTGTTACTAGAACTGAAGGGTATTACAGATTGTATATACATTCGTAGCTTTCTTGATAAAAGGGTAATGAATATGTTGTTAGTGTTTTACAAGATATCTGTCACGAACCTTGGTGAAAGAAAATTTGATTTTTTTTTGATAAATTATATAACTAATAAATTATATTGGACAAAATTTCCCATTTTGTCTTTCCAAGGAACACATAACATAAAAGAATCCAGAAAACATATTTAAATATGCTACTGTAAGAAGTTTTCGTTCATACGAAAGTGAATTGATTATTTCACACATTTACCTATAGAACTTTCCTGAAGAAAGCTCTCCAGTAATTTAATTTCTTATTTCTCCAGTTTATGAAACTATGAACAATCTTATTACCTTTGTTGGTTATTTTTTACCAAAAATATTGACTCTAAAAACCTCCCATTTTATAGCTGGTAGGTGCTGGAAATGAAGGTTATAGAATAAAATATTATAAACTAATAAGCTTTTTGTTGAACAAGATTCTGTGAAAAAATGTTAAAGCCTACAAATATAATAGGCTAAGCCTCCGAATATGATAAGCCTCATTTCTAAAAATAGAAGCTATCGGATATGAGAATCTTGTGTGTACTTCAAAACCGTAAAATATATAAAGAAGGTAAATCTGAGTAGTACGAGAAATAAGAAGTTAAGAGTTTTAAGTATAGTTACTAATATGTATATAATATATAAAAAAGCAAGCAAAAATAAATAAAATTCCATTATATCTACAGAAAGTACTCAAACTAACAATCCTCAAGTTTACATTCAATCCAGTATTGAATATACTCGTTCTTTACAACAACACTTTTAATAAAATATGATCCCATAATAATATACCCCACAGCAAAAATCTCTCTAGAGTATATAATTTTAACATTAGTAAAATATTTCACCCCCTGGCACTTAAATAGGATATTCCAAGTTCCCTAATATGTTAACATGTTAATCATTCAATTACCCATAAAATAAATACAAAGATAGAAAATAAAAATTTACTATAATATACTTGGTCATTTCTAAATATATATCAGGAATATGAATGATTCAATAATCCAAATTATTTCCTCATTACTTTTTACATAACAACATGTTTTATAGAATGCCTAAAAAACTGAAAAACTTATATATAACAAAAGAACGTCTCTAGAAAGATATCTTCGAGGTTAATTACATATATAACCATTTAATACATACGCTGATATATTTTAAGTTGAGAATGTTTGCTAATAATAATAGTAGTAAAGATGCCAATTCTAGCACTATGTTTTATGCTTATTCCACCAATTACTTCAAAAGTTACATTATTGCTAAGGTGTTGCAGGATATAAAGAAATTCATAAACAGTTACACTAAAATTTAAGAGGAAATTTTTTCTCTGTAAAAGAGTATTGAATTCAATTATTTCAAATGTTGAATATTTATCTGTTTCTATTTTTTTTCTTGTACATTTTTCATTACATACTTGTGAACAGTTGCTTTCTCAAATTAAAAAGAGAAGAAAATTTGCCTAGACTGTCACCAAAATAAATCAACACACAAAAAAGAATATCTTTTCGTTGAATGAATATCAATAGGTATTTATAATGGTAACTGGGGAAGAACCAACAACTATTTTTTATGTTGAGAAAGAATAGCTGCCAACAATAGATAGATTGGAAATATTCCCAATTATATTCTATGATTTTTTTATAGTCACTTGTAAATAAAGTGAAGTAAAACCCTTCACTTTTTGATTTACACAATAAAGCAGTACTAACTTATGAAGAGTGTAAATAAAAAAGGAAGAAAACAGCTATTTTTATGAAGGCTAAAACTGAGAGGGTTTCCCTATGAACTGCATAAATTAATAAATTGAAACTATCAATATTTTGTAATGCCTAAACAATCAATATTTAATGTCCTTTTGTTGGACCACCTATTAAAAACCAATTATCCCAATCATTTTATTCTAGAACATTCCATTTCAGCAAATAACATATAGAATACGTTATATTTTTTTAAAAAAAAAATAAATAAAATATAAAAACATATAGACAATAGCTAGGTAAGTAGTGTTTAACTGCAAGAAAAAATAAAATTTTAGACAATTATAGGAGAGAAAAAAGAAGTCTTAACGTCTCTGGAAGAAAAATATTAGTACACATGTTCTTAGACTCTTGGATCATTTATTATGAACAATATTTAAAATGTTAATATAATATTATGAATGCAGAATTTATCCTCAAATACTTACATGGGAATAAATAATTACTTAATTATAAATAAAGTATAAAAAATAGTGTATATTTATTCCTCATCCAGAGTGGAAAATAGAGGAACAAGGTTACCCATTCATATATTTTTTAATTCTGGCATTCTCGGTAATCTAACAATTGTGTGAAAAAACTTCACAAGTGTGTAATGTGCTTTACACACATTTCTTTTTCTAGAAGAATGATCTATTTTCCAAACACACACCTGAGGTCATTTCAGCAAATTCTAATGCAGATTAAATAATATATATATATAGAATATTTCTATAATTATATTCTCTGTAAATTTAGATTTAAAATTGTTAGCATACTTCATATTGGTTATGATGTTTTCCTTTTCTAAATTATTTGAATGCTAGGTGTACTTCGGAAGTAATATATATTATAATTTACCATGTAAATAATTCATTTTTTTTTTATTGTAATACGAAATAACTAAAGTGCAAACTGAATAGAAAATTAAAAAACACTTCAACTTCAATATTTTTATTTTATGTAAAAATAGAGTTTATAAGGGTTCTATTCCTTCATAAGTTTAATCGACCCTATACACTAATTCTATGTTATTAGGTCTCTCTCAAAAAAAAAAAAAGCAAAATTTTTTGATCATTATCTTATTAAAAATTTTATTCATGCTATTATTATGCCAAAATTTCATGACTTGACACTTCCCACTATATAGTCAGTTTATTTTCCTAACCTTTTGTTCGTGATTTAAAACAAAGCAAAATGTACTATCACAACAAGTTACGCCAATATCTAACATAACTTTAACTCTGTTTTCTCCTTTTTATTTTCTATTTTATTCTTGGAAAGTATTAGATTTAAAAACTATGTTATTCATAAGTAAACTTTTTAGGTAAAAGGAATTCTAGTTTATTAGAACTGTATAGAAATAATGTATATATTTTTATACTATGTTTATAAACAAGTACAAATTGATCTCTTATGATTGCTAATTTTTTTTTTAAAAAAAATTTTTTAAAAAATATACTAATGAACTGATAAACACAATTACAACGAAACATTCTTTATTAAAGAAACATAGTGAATATAATATTCTTTTTTTAACATTTATGTTCTAAACTCTCTACGAATTTCTAACAATATGACTCTATACAATATAAAATACCACCAGTCCAAATATAAAAAGAAATCAAGATCAATTGATATTTTCTTGGAAAAACCAACTGTTTATCATTATTCTCTTTTACACTTCATCATTCATAATAAATAAACACAACTCAAAATTAATTCATTTAAACATTATTCCTAGGACAGGGTTTATTTACTATTGAAGTTCTTTTTTTTTCTTTTTGATTATTTTCTTCCTTCAGGTAGATTTTTCTACATTTCCTTTTTTCTTCACAAGCGTACAATTTTTACTTTGTCACAAAAATTCAAATATTTATCAATTGGTGGAAAATCATCTTCTCTTACCATCTAAAAGAGGTGTAAAACCATAAATTTGGAAAACAAAAATATCACTTTGCACTAATCACCAAAAACTACCAAATAAAACTATCTGATTAATAAAAAACTACATTCGTGTTAAATAACATTAAAAGTAACAGGATTTTTAGCCCAATTTGTTGTAAAATTGTCCGGTAAAAAAGAGAAATTGCCGAAAAGGACATTTCATACTTACACAAAATATTGTGGAAAAGGATGACTCATATAATGTGTTAATCTGAATCAACTTAGCTATTCTTATTCTAAAATAGTTTAAATATTGTTCTACTACTGCTTGGCGACCTCAATCATCCCCATATCCAAACATATTTAAAGGACATCTACTTCAGCATTCAATTCCCATGTTCAGGTTACTCTCTTTTAAATAATATTTTATATATGGAATAGGAACAACATGTCTAGAAGAACATAGAAGAAGATTATGTAGAACTATAATATATATTATAAGAGCGTTTTAGAAATTACCTATAGTTTGTATTAATTACAGTCTTCAATTTATATATTGTTTCATTAAGACAAATTTATAGCGCTTTTGGTTTAATATAATACTACCTTGATCAACTTAACTTTACAACACAGTCATTGTTGTAGGTAATTACCATTGGAAAAATTATATTGTTTTATTTTCGTTTTATTTTTTATCGGTTTTTCCAATTATCGGTCGACCTAAAAAATATTTCAATATTTTTGGGGTTCCGTCTTTAATATTGTTTCAAGAAATACCTCAACATTTTCTATTATAGGGTACCACACAAAGGCGTCACCCCACCACTGGTCTTGCATTAAACATGTAACGTTCTTTCCATTTCAGCGTTATGTTGGAAAAGTTTCCAAACTGTTTTAAGAATTATTATCAAATTGTTATTTTACTAATTTTGGTATTTTTTTTTGTTATTTTTGTTATTACTTCTTTGTTTTTTTATTGTTTCCATTTTTTTAGTTTGTTTCAAGTTTTGTTATCTATTGTCGAATCCAAGTTGTTAGTTATTTCTCTAGTTGAACTTGTGGTCAAATATATTTTATAAAAGGAGAACATTTTATATTTCAAGTTCTCCAAGTGTGTCTGTATTTCGATTTTATATTTTATTTTGTATTTTATATATTTATATATAAAAAGAACCAGAACACTGAGGTATAGCAGGTCCGCTAATACATATCATTATCTAGTTCTATTAAGGTATTTTACTAAATACTGTAATTGGTCTGAATTACAATGAAAATGTTGTAGGTGTTTCCTAATCGGGAAATTTTATTCTTTTATTTTCGTGCCCAAAATACCTCCAAGGTTATTATTATTATAGGACACGAGGGGACGACGTCACCTCACCAGTAGTTTTTGTATTGAACACGTAACACACTTTCAGTTCAGTGTTATGTGGTTTAGCTTTTTTATTGTTTTTCTTATCAATGTTGTTTTTTATATTGTTTCTCTATCATCGAACTCAAGTTGGTTATTTTCGAGGTAAACTTGTGGACAAATATTTTATATAAAAGGAGAACATTTTTTAGATTCAAGTTCCCCAAGTTCGTCCTCATTTTCTGTTTATAATTTTATTTATATTTCCTTTATATTTGTACATTATATATATTGTTTATTTATATATTTATATATAGATAGCGGTCTGCCAATACATACTATTATCCAGTTCTAATAAGGTTTTTTCTAACTATTGTAATTCAGTTGTCGATTACAACAGAAAATATTGAGAATACGGGCGTGTGGCGTAGTTGGTAGCGCGCTCCCTTAGCATGGGAGAGGTCTTCGGTTCGATTCCGGACTCGTCCAATCTTTATTATTGTGAAAACCCTATGGTTATGTGCTTCTGATAAAAGTTGATTTAGTTTTAATAGTAGCTTCAAGATACTTTTTTTCTTACAGTATTGGATCAACTCTTGATGGAAATTGGAGCACTTGGCGTCCTTGGTAATGTCTGACATTTTAGTTTATATTTTGCTTGCTTCCTTTTTTCTTTGTATAAAATGTTACATACAATATTACATAGAATTGTACAAACACATGTTTAAAAGTATTTTCTTCTTTCTTAAAAATTTTTTACTTTTAGCGAAAATCAAAAGTTTTCATTCATCCATCGTAACTTATAATTCTAGATCCGTACACCACATAATAATTCTCAAATAACTGAATTATAGAACAAAATATCATTGTAAATAATGATAAAAGATCATTATTTCCAACATGCCGCCGTAATTCAGTTTTTCTAGTACTCCCTAACTGTTCAAAATATTAATTTTTGTCAGAATTACCATGTTTCCACTGGACAGTTAGTGGGAGCAACATTTCTGGCGTCAAGGCATGTTGCATTATATCAACTAATTTGAGAAATTTATTACGGGGTAAAGGTTTGGTGAGTGCATCAGCCGGATTATCCTCACCTTTAATTTTTAAGATTTTACATTGTTCGTCTTTTATTCTTTCCTTTAATCTTTCAATTCTTAATCCTAAAAATTTAGTTCTTGCTTTAAAATATTCTTGTGATAGCCAGTCAAGTGCCGGTTTTGAGTCTGTGACAACTCTCAACTCAATGATCTGGTCATCTAAGATCTTTTCTAATTTTAATTTTAACAATAATGCAATTTTATCTGCAGTGTTGATAGCATCCAGTTCTGCCTCAGCCGATGAAGTGCAAATAATTGATGATTTCTTCGAGAATCCATAAAAGAAATTGTTTCCAATCCATATTAATCCACCAGATCTTGATTTCAAGTCGTATTCTGAGGCCAATGATGCATCCGAAATCACGGTTATATCCAAACATTTCCCAAAACTTTCTCTAAAAAATTCAGTACGTAAATTTTTAGTATTGTACACGTATCTTAAAATCTTCTCAGTAGCTTCAATTACCTTTTTATGAGGATATAGTACTAATCTAGCAACTTTACTAACAGCAAATTCTAAATCAATTCTTCCCCTAGACCTAATATAATTTAGTTTACCAATCAATTCTTGTAGGTATTTTACTTTCTTCTTATATTCATTCTTTTCAAGTATTAAATCATTTTTCTTTGGGTCCACTATATAGTTATTAACATATGGAACAATTTCCTTTTTCATTTTATCATTTATTATTTGAGGATATTCATCTTGTAACTTAGCAATATAACTTTCCATACTTAAGGTGACTTTACCCATGTTGTAGTCATAAATTAAGTCCATCCCTAAGATGTCGGTACTAAGCTTATCATTTTCCATAGTTCCAACAATCTTTAGTGAAAATCTTGATTTTAACTTTTCAATAATATTATCCAAATCTGCATCAGACTCTGCTGCTACAACACAGTCATCAACATAAGCGGCAATCATAATCTTTCTATCTTTCGAAACAAATAGGCCAGGAGAATATATACTGTCAAACAATCCTAATTTATTCATAAACTCCTTTAATGTTATATTCCATCTTCTTGGACTCTGTTTCAATCCATAGAGAGATTTTCGTAATGGTGTGACTGCCTTTGGATTTTTCGGATGAGTGATATAAACTTCCTCCTCTAAATCTGCATAAAGGAATGCATGATTTATATCTAACGTCCTTAATCTCATCCGATTATTGTTAGCAATGATTAATAGGATTTTTAATGAGTCTAAGTTTAAAATCGCAGTGTCGATATCTGTATACGTGGACTCAGATTGTTGGTCTCCACGGCATACTATTCTTGCTTTATATGTACCATCTCTTTTAATATTGAATATCGTGTTGATACCAACAATCTTGTCCTTAGGTACCTTTTTTTTGTCTATAGAAATATTCATATCAATGACTTTCATGTTAACAAGATTATTCAATTCTTTATTGTACGCCTCAATAAACTTAATCTTTTCCTGTAAATTTGAATTATTGGTTATTGCTTGTTTGAAAAATAGTGCTCTTATTTTTCTGGTCGGTTTCTTTTCTCCAAAAAATTCAACTGTATTGTTTTCCCAATCTTGTTCGGGATATAATAATCTAATTACCTTTTTCTTCTTGAAGACCTTTTTCGGATGCACTACTTCTTTTTTATCAATTTGTTTTTCTAGGTCAGCTTTCGAAATTGTATGCACATTGTTTCTGTTTAATTCTTCCTCTAGTAATTTGTGTTTTAACGAATCTTGCTTTTTCAATTTTTGAATATCATCCTTTAAATGCGATCCGACATCATTTTTCTTTGGTATAATTGTGATAGTTTTCTCTATGGTTGAATTGTTGTCAATTGAAGTATCTGAATTTTCTTTAATTAATTGCCTATTGTCTTCTTCAGTGTATAATGGAATATCATGTTCATTGTTCAATTCTTCTACCATTATACTCGATGCTTCCTCTTGTTCTCCATTCTGAATTATTGTATAATTCTGTTGTTCTTCTACATCAGATAGGTTATCAGAATTGTAACTTATAGTATCCGTATCATCTGTTGATGGTAAAGTGTCATTAATAACATCTGTCTCATTTATCACCTCTTCAATTATATCTTCTTGTGTGACGTTTTTAACTATATCAGTCATATTATTATTTTCATCATTTACATTATCTATATCTTTAAGACTTTCCAGATATTCATTATTGCCTAAGTTTAATTCTTCCAAATTTTCTGTATTTTCAACGCTTTCCTCCAATTGGTCTGTGCCTTCTATTTCTTCTTCAACATCTTCTCTATCATATATTTTTTCTTCAACATCGTCTCTATCATCTATTTCTGCTTCAATATCTTTTCTCTCATATATTTCTTCATCAAAATCATCGAATAGACTATCAAGGTCTGCATTTTCTATATCGTTTGGATGTAGACTCAACACATCCTTATCTCCTTCTCGGTCCTCATTATACGAGAGGTATTCCATAATTCTTCTATCATCTTCATTTTCGATATCTTCATCATCACTCTCAGGTTCATTATCCATTGGTAAGGCATTCGTAATATCATTTTTGTCAAAGTTGACATCATTGGTATCTCCTATTTTTCTCTTCATGTGTTCCAAAAACGTACCAATAATATCCTTTTCTTGATTTCGTCCAGTTTGTCCATGATCAATGGAATAATCTGGCAGAAGGTAATTGGTAGTACTTATAACTTTTCTTTCTTTTGGAACATAAAAGTAATACCCAAATCCATTTGGATCCTTTGATAATGTCACAGCCTTTTTCCCGGGTGCTTCTGTTTTCTTCGTTCTATGATCCCATATTATAGCAGGTGCACCAAAAGGTAGAAACGATCTTAATTTAATTCTCACTGAGTGTTTACTTATGTTCATCAATGGAGACTCTCCGACATTTTTGTTGTATACACAATTTCTGACATTTACTGCAGCCTTAGCTGCATAGGTCCAGAAACTCAAAGGAAGTTGAGATTGTAAAAGTAATGTCCTTGTATCTTCAATAATCGTTCTAATACTTCTCTCAGCTCTCCCGTTGGCTTGATGATCTTCAGTAGAGGTGTATATAACATTTATTCCTCTATTATTAGCCATAGATTCTACAGTCTGGTTATCAAATTCCTTCCCGCGATCCATAATTAATTCTTTAACAGAAGTATCAAATTGTTTCTCGACCCAACGAATATTATAGTCAATTTGATCACCAATTTCATTTTGATTTTTCTTGGTATGTGTCGTTGCGATAATAAATCTTGACACATTATCGATCATGATCAATAAATACCGTTCTTTCACATGTGGAACTGGACCAAATATATCCAGACTCCATGACTCACCAGGTAACTTTTTTTGTGAATAGTGGTTCATAGATCCAGTGTAGTGAAAATGTCTATGAATTCTTCCTGAAGCACAAATTTCACACCACATTTTCATTGTCTTCCTACCTTCTTTGATTTCTTGTACATCATCAAAATTATTCATATTGATAGACTTAATAATACCATTAGCTGGAAAATGATTCAATCTTAAATGAGCTTCTAAAAGACTTATTTTAGGCTTGTAGGTTAATGGATTCTGCGGTCCTATAGCTCTGATTACATTTCTCTTTCCTTTTTCAACGTCTATAATTTTCTCAGTATCAACCCACACTGTGTTTCCACTTTTGAAAGTATCTGTGTTGAACTTGTATTCTTCACTAATTAAAGAGTTATATCCTCTATCTAATGTAATTCCAGTTTCATGATATAATTTATCAGCGGACAATATGGTAGCTTCCTGATCAGGAGAGTAAAAAGCTGACACACCAATTGACCTATTATTGCCTACTTTTATGTATAATATACCTTCTCCCGGAATATTAATAGGCTCTGTGTCATTTCCAACTCCCCAATATTCAGGTGCTTTTATCAATTTTGTATAATCATGTAACCAATCTTTATTGTGTACCAGGTGAATACCAGCAGCTGTATCGATCACTACTTTATCATGTATTTTTCCACTATTATTTATTTTCCTGATAATACCCTGTTCAGCAAACTGTTTATCTTCGAAATTCTTGTTTGTTTGACTCTTAATCTTTAAATTTATCTTAGTTTTTAAAATTTTTTGTTTATTTTTTATACTTGTACTTTTGCTTTTGCTTTTGCTTTTATTTTCTAAAACTGTTTCCATTAATTTCACATTCTTTTCGTTATCTCTAATATGGTCTTTGTCATTTCTTACCATATTATGGATTTGTCCTTTCCCATTAGTTTTCCTTGTATCAGATTTCCTTTTCTTATTATGACTAATTCTTTTAACACCACCACTTGACTTATCTGGTGTTTTTAAATTAGTATTCAGCGGCATTTTCACCTTCAAGCCTAAGTTTACCATTTTGATCCGAGGAATCAATTTGGTTGGAGGAATTTTTATATGGATAAGTACTGAATCTATATCTCTTTTTGCAGTTTTTTGCATAGTGGAGATATGAACCACAATTATCACACTTTTTCTTTTCCAATCTAATTAAACCTCTGGATTGGCGGAATCTTTTGTTATTCAATTTCACTGTGTCTCTAACAGCCATGATGTATCGGTCAGTTGCCAATTCCTTGATATTACCTTTCAATTCACCTGATGAAAAGTTGGTTATCAACTTCATGTACAATCCATCCGATAGGCACTCACGAATTTTACTATTTAAGAATCTAGAATTCATTTTGATAAAATCGCTATCATCATGACTCCAAACTTCAATATTAACCATGTACGTCAATTCCTTGACAATGGAATCAGGATCAGAACAAAATTCATCAATCATAATTTCATTCCACATTCTGTCCTTGGTGATCCTGTCAAAATCTTGACGTAGTAAATCTTTGATATACAAAATGCATTCAACTCCAGTTTTATTATCAAATTCATGGTCGTTCATGTTCCCACAAATTGAACTACAGATAATTTGTCTAATAATTTCATCTTCATTTTTATCGATATTAATATCACTATTAATTCTAGTGATATCGTCAAATTTCCAAGATCTTAGATATCTAGATAGAGCTCTAAACCAATTTGGAATATCTTCGATAGTTTCCAATTTTTTATCAAACTTATAAGATGAATTATCATAATAATACTTAATCTTTTCTCCTCTCAAGTTAACAAATTGATAAAAATTTCCAAATTCATCTCTTTGTATTAATAAAACATGACGAGTTTGTTCCTCAAATTCCATCTCGTCTAGTACGGAAGTCAATTTTGTGGATGTTATGCTTTGTTCTTCATTCTTAGCTCCGTCATCAATATTTATATTCACAAAATTTTTTACCAAATTTAACAATTCAGTTAATTCTTTAGTCTTAGCATATTTTTCTGAGATTGCTAACTTGTCATCTCCCATAATCTCAGCAAGTTGTTGTTGCATCTTATCCATTTCCTTCAATAATTGCTCTTTTCCAGAAGGTTCCTGATGCACAGAATCTAATTTGGCGACGCTACCATGATGGAAATTGGAGCACTTGGCGTCCTTGGTAATGTCTGACATTTTAGTTTATATTTTGCTTGCTTCCTTTTTTCTTTGTATAAAATGTTACATACAATATTACATAGAATTGTACAAACACATGTTTAAAAGTATTTTCTTCTTTCTTAAAAATTTTTTACTTTTAGCGAAAATCAAAAGTTTTCATTCATCCATCGTAACTTATAATTCTAGATCCGTACACCACATAATAATTCTCAAATAACTGAATTATAGAACAAAATATCATTGTAAATAATGATAAAAGATCATTATTTCCAACAACTCTAATATCTGTTTAGAGTACTGTTGAAGAACTTGGATTCCTTAGATAAACTATAATAATAGATGTATTAAATAGATAAATAATAACTACACCTAAGGGTAAAGATCAATATGTATATATCTGCATCTCTGTCTAACTATATTTGCTGCTACATAAACTATATACATATATTTTCCTTCTAAATCCACGTACTCATAAGTTCCTTCGTTACGTAAGCTACGATAAACTGGACAACTCGACGACAACGCAAATAAAAAAAAACATTGATGTTCGATTACCCTCACTGTAACAGGATCGTAAAGCTAGAGTCCCCTCTTACTTTTTCCCGGGTATTATAGTAACAATAATTAACTTGAATAGATATAAAATATATCTCACTTCATATCTCTAGATATAATATTAATGTATATCTATATATGAATCTCTCTAACTCTATATATAATCTACTAGGACTAAATAATATATATTTATTTGCTTTATAAATATTCATGTTGTTCTTCTTCATCATCCTTCTTTCTTCTGTTGGTTGTTCTCTTTCACTTAAGTTGGTTACTTCTGCCATTTTATATGTTTGTAAAATTTTTCAAAAAGGAAAGTTTAGAAAAATGAGGGTGAATGTCATTTTTCCAAACTAATCTTAAACAGTACTATCAGAGATATTACAATAAATAAAAAAGGAATAGATCCATTATTGTAAGAATAAAAGCATCTTATAGTATATTGGGATAATATAAGCAAAAAAACAGGGGCGAGCTGGGAATTGAACCCAGGGCCTCTCGCATATTTGTTGCCCAAAGCGAGAATCATACCACTAGACCACACGCCCGTTGATAATGCTATTTTTGTTGTAATTCGGACCAATTACAATAGTTAGTAAAAACCTTATTAGAACTGGATAATAGTATGTATTAGCAGACCGCTATATCCTTCTTATATATAAATATATAAATAAACAATATATATAGTGTACAAATATAAAAGAAATATAAATACCAATATAAGCAGAAAATGAGGACGAACTTAGAGAACTTGAATCTAAAAATGTTCTCCTTTTATATGAAATATTTGTCCACAAGTTCAGCTAGAAATAACTAACACTTGGATTCGACAATACATAAAAAACCATTAAACAACCAATAAAAAAATACTACTGGTGAGGTGACGCCGTCACCTCTTGTCCTATATTAATGACCTTGGAGGTATTTTTGGGAACGAAAAAAGAAACAATAAAATTTCCCAATTAGGAAACACCTACAACAATTTTGTCGCAATCAGAACCATTTAAAATATGTACTTGCTGGAATGGAAGATTCTAGAATAAAATATGATGAACCAATAAGATTTTAATAATAGATTATCCCTTGAGGATAAATATTCCAGCAAAAGTATCTCATAGTAAAATTATGATTAGTAAGATATTTTACCCCTTGATACTTAATTAGGATACTCCTAGTTTCCTAAAACGTTAAGATGATATTTTACCGATTACCCCTGAAATAAATACAGTGGCAAACAACATTGTACAATAATATTCGATACTCATTTCCAAACATATATAAGGAACATGAAGTAATCGATAATCTAAATTATTTCCTCACTCCTTTTACACATTACATTTTTATGCTATTATACATTATTATTTTTTATATAACTTCTAGATCATCGAAGAACGATTATTGAAGAACACCTTCAGTATATAACACATATTAAAGCACAATATATATACCAAATACATTTTAAGTTAAGAATGTATACTAATAATAATATTAGTGACGGCGCTCATTCTTATCAGTACTAAAACCTTATTAGAACTTTGATAAATAGCATGCGATATGTATTAATGAACCTTTAATACCTTTGGTGTTCTGGTTCTTTTTATATATAAATATATAAAATATACAATAAAATATAAAATGGAAATACAAACAAATATTGAGAACTTTTGATTTAACAAGGCTCTCCTTATATATAAAATATTTGACCACAAATGTATTTAAAAAACAACATAACTTAATTTCAATAAAAAAATCAAAATGAAAAAACAACACTACTAATATAATAAAAATAAAAGACAAAATTAGAAACAACGGCAACAAAAAAAAAAAACAGGAATAACAAATGTAGTAATAATAAATATCAAAAAAAAAAAGAGTAAATAAAACTTAATAACAATTTAATAATAAGAAATACCTGGTAGGAAACCACGTTACTCCTTTATTACATAACCAGGAAGTGAGGTGACACAAACACCAAGTTTTCCTATATTCAAATATGTTGGGGGTATTTTTGTAAATGGAATATTAAAGACCATAAACATTCCTTATTTAGAAATCAACTGACAATTCGGAAAAATAAAACAAAATTAAAACTATAGAAACTCCATTTTAGGAGAAACCCATAACAGTTGTTTTTGTAAGAGAGAAGGTTTTGGTAATTTGGTGATAAATCACCCTCTCGGTATCTGCTAAGTACTTTTGTAGGGTACTGAAAATAGGTGTTGTAAAAGACAAAAGTTTAAGAGGTTATCTCAAGTCGTATTCTAGAATATGGTTATTAAATTTATATAAACCCTTACAAAATATATAATTGTAGATTTAAACTCGTAAATCAATCATGTATTTCCTGTTGCCATTCTTCTGTAGATGGTTATCTCAAGTAATATACTAAAATATGGATATTAATTATATATAAACACTTACAAATTATATAGTTGTTGATTCTAACTAGTAAACCAATTATATAATTCTTATTATAGATGTGGGATATTCTCTTGTTATTCTTGTTGTTAGTCTTATTATGCTTATTATTTCTCTTAGGTAAAACCTAATAGATCTAATAAGAATATGAATGTGAATGTTGATAATTACCTCTGGCACACACTCTCAATAATCAGAGGTCTCTTAAATAAGTTTCTCTGTAATTTGCCACCAAGGTCAATCCGACGATCATTCGTTCGAATACACTCACAGCCTGGGCCCAGAGTTTCGGCTGTTCCAAGTCCTTCGCCTCGACATTAAGCGTTACCCGCGGACTACGTATTTCAGGATTTTCCAATTAGGGCTTCTTACATCTTCTTATTATTTATGTTAAACTTATTGATCTTATTAGTGTTTTATTTCTTTGGTATAAACAAATAAGTAAAATAAAAAAACTATTGCTGATAATTGCCTCAGATATTCTCTCAATAATCAGAGGTCTCTTCAATATGTTCTTCAATAAAGTACCACTAAGGTTAATCCGACGACAGTAAGAATAACCTCACAGTCTGGGTACGGAGTTTTCGCAGTTCCAAGTCCTTCGCCTACATTAAACGTTACCCATGGACTACGTACTCTCTGATTACTAATCAGGGCTCCTTACAATAGACTTACAAATTAAAAAGTTGACTATCATTCTTATATAAATGAAAACGTTTAAAACTTCTTATAGTGTTTTAATTTTCACTCTAGAATTAAAAACTGTTTAACAAATATGAGGCATATAGAAATGAATATTTTCCAAAATAAATAAATAAATAAATAAATAAAAAGATGCTGACAAAATTATATTTGAAACTTGAATCAAAGTTTAAATATTTCAAAAGTTTCTTAATTTACTATAGTTTAAGGAGTTTGAAAAATAATTTTTCTAACTTTTTTTTGCATCATTATATTTCCTTTTGGGGTGGATATTCTAAGGTTTTAAAATGAAATTTACTATAACAATACTGTCACTAGGAAACGACTTATGTAAACAACATTGAAAGGAGTTGTTTGTACTTAAAAAAACAGAGTTCACCTTTCCAAATTCCAACTAGAGAGTATCATTTTAAAAGTACTATTACAACTAACTCTTGAACATCTAAAAAGTGAATATATTAATTCAATGGGCTCATTATAGTTGTCAAATGGTTGCTAGAGTTGTTTACTACAACAGCTTAAAGTGAATGTTACCATTATCACCTTATTTGCCTTATTGTTGTAACTGTATTTTGTTTTGGCGGATATGCTGAAAAAAAAATCTTTAAATAAAATGACTTATTATATCACACAAAAACAATAGCTAAAAAGATTTAAACATTCTATTATATTTCATTTTTATATTTGCAATATTTTAATGCAATGTTACTTAAACTTTTCACTATAAGATTGTTTACTTTTATTTGATTAACTTGTTATTAATGTAGATATTTTTTACTATAATAGATAAAGGGGAATCTAAAGTAAGACCACTCTTGTGATATCCAATAAAAAAAATACAAAAAAGCAAAGTGGAGAGTTCACTGCAGTCTACACCCAATAAATTATACACGTATACAAAAATATAGTGATTTAACAAACTTAATTTTAATTCTAATTTAGATTGTGACTTTGCAAATCATAAACGTATATCTATTCTAATAACTGGTTGATTACTTCTTAAATAAAAGCAGTGAGGAAAAGAATTAATAAAACAGAATTTTGCTAAATTTTTTTCATTGTATTTATCTTTATGTGGCTCAAAATTTTTTTATATATTATATAAAATAACAATATTATAAAGTTTTATTATACAAAGATCTTGAAACATATTCTTTTATCTTTTCATTATCATTTCCAAAAGACAAAGTTTCAAGTTCTTTTTTTCATTCATTTTTCAAATGGGGAAGTATTATTGTCGTCAAGTAAAATTTAACAAGGTTGCAATCAAAATTAAATGAATAAAAGATCTTTGGATACAAAAACGTTTCCAAAGGTCGATCCATTCATTTGCTACAATCTCACATATATAAACAGCATATCAGCATACATATCATCTCTTTTGTTTATTTTACCATGACTTACTCTAAAGTACAAACATATAGCCCTGGTGTGAATTTACCTTCAAATACTGAAATATTTAACTAGTGGTGGGTTTGCCCAAATCTATATCGTTGAAATACTTCAATCTACGGCTTATTTATACGACTCTGAACTGACATGTTTGAAACGTGTTATTGTCCCAAATAAAGCAAATTGTTATTCGTTCTTAGGGCAGAAGTCGATACCATGAAGTTATTGAGAGATAATAAACACATTGTCTCATATATAGATTCTCATGCATCAAGATATCCATTACAAAAAGGAACATATGAGGTTTTCCTTCTAATGGAATATTGTGAGAGGGGGGGGGGGTTATGGCCTTCTTGAATTCAAGATTACAAAATAGACCACTGGAAAGTGAAGTGTTGAATATAATGTCTCAGGTTGCCCAGAGAGTTGCTACAATGCATGCTTTAAAACCACCATTGCTTCATCAAGATTTCAAAATTGAAAATGTATTAATATCAAAAAAACAATGAATTCAAATTATACAATTTTGGATCTGTATGTGGGAAGGTTTAACCACCAAATAATCAACAAGAATTTGTGTATATACAAAACGATATTTTAAAAAATACTACAACTCAGTATAGGTCATTGGAAATGATAGATTTAAACCATAGAGTCCCCATTGATGAAAAATCTGATATCTGGGCGCTTTTTGTATTTTTTTATAAACTGTGTTATTATACTACTCCATTTGAAAAAAATCGATGACATCGCTATTTTAGCATCTACTTTCCAATTCCCATCCAATCCTATTTATAGTGACAAGTTGAAATTTTGTATTAGTAAAAAAGTTAATCCACGATCCAAAACAGAGACTCAATATTTGTCAAGTATTAGAAGAAATATCAAAATTACAAGATGTTCCATGTCCAATTATAAACTTTTATGATAATCAAATTTCTGTGGTTACTACATGTAGCCTTTTAAATACGCATCCATCTTACTCAGAGAGTGTGGTTAATAATATTCAATAGAGTCGGCATCAATCAAATGTGAACCAATCACAAATTAATAATCTCGTTCAAGGATAACCATCCCCATTCTATCGAAATATTCTTCCAACACCTGTAACTGTAAGAAGGTTTGAACTTACAAGTAAAATCGACCATAGAGTAAATAAAGTATTTTCAACAATCCAATTTGAAACCAAATAATACACTACCAAACTCTACCAATAACCAAAGAACAGAAGTGTTCACCAACAGTTTGAAGACTTCAATTGAGGAACTTAAAAAAAGTAAGAGGAATCTACCCAAATTTCAATTAGATTTCCCTTTTTTGCCAAATATTCAGACCAACGAGAGCAGTAGTGGAGAGGATGGAGAACAAGAAATATCATCAAGTACATAAAAAGCCTTCCTATCTTGTTGAGAAATCAGTTAAAGAAGTACCAGGGTATATCTCAAGGGAAGAGTAATCATCCTTGTTACTTTATTTAATACAAATATATTGATGTAATATTATTTTATTTTATATCTTCAACAACGATCAATGGTAGAAATATTATATGTAGGAGATTAGACAAATTAGGTTTTTTCTTTTAGTATTACATTTATAAGTTAAAAAAAGGGTAATTGTAATATTTTTGCTTACTCTTATAAATAAATATAACAGACAGTTACAATTATAAATAAACAGAAAAAAAAAATTCTTAAACTTATTACAAGAATAAAAGAAATATAAATAAATAAAAATTTCTTTGTTAATGCAAATTAATATGGAATTTACTTTTTGAAATTAATAACGTTATTATAATAATTTATGATCATGATAATCCAATGTTACTCCACTTCTCAAGTACATCATGGGAGAAAAAATATCTGTTAGTTTATCAAATCATTCTTTTACAATATTATTTAAATCACAAGTTTGGCATTTTAGATCTGTACTATATTTTTTTTTTCTGGCTTTTTTTATTATCACCATCACTCCAAAAAAGTGTTTTTTTTTATTTTAGAGTACTAATGAATTTTTAAAATATCAATAAGTTAAAGTTTCATGCAGGGTTTACACTAAAACTTTCAAATTCTTCTCACCTATAAAACTGATTACACCCTTTATATTATCATTTGAATTTCAATGACCTAAAAGATGTATAATTCCTACACATTTATCACCAATATCAACGAACGAAAATATTGTAAATGCGTCAAATCGTTTTAAATAATTATCTTTCGCAAAAAAATGGCAAAAAAAAAACACTTCTCGAGATACTGTTATGTCTGAATAAATGCATTGTTCAAATAGTGACCGACGAATAGTGATTTCATCAAAAGTGTAACTTTTTTTATCAAATTATGATAACTGGATATAGATTCACTATCACTTATATAAATGATTCAATGTTAACCGAGTGTGAATTTCTATTTGTCCATATTTTTGGTATATATTTGGTAAACATAGAACAATATCATCATTTAATTTCATATTTAACAAAGAGAATTTGAGAAGACCAAATTTTTTCTGACAATGAAAGGAACTATTAATTTCTTATGGTATTTTGTAAAGTGAAAATTTTAGATAAGGAGTTATATTCAATAGTTTGAGTGAAACAAAAACCTAAATTGGTATAACTTCTTTAGAAACACTTCCAAAATTTAATCGTTATCTGAAAATTGTTTCTACCATTGCAATAAATTCATATTTTGGTGCTTTTAATGAAGCAAGTAATTTTTCTTGAGGTTCACCAATCAACACTTTAGCAACACTTAATGTACCTCTTTCATTAGCATCTAAATTGCAACAACCTTCCAAAATAGTACACATAAGAACATAAGATAACGACTTAAATGTATGGATCGTATGACCATGACAACGATCTATAGTATCCTTATTTGTGGTGTTAAACTTAACATGTATGACAACTAAAGTTGATTTGCATTTTTTTTCTTCATAGTCGTAACTATTTGATCAAAAGTCCATATATATTATAGGTTTCCAACCCCACTAACAAACCAAGTGATGTTACAATTAAAACCTTCATCTTGAGTCTCACCGGTATGACCGTAATGACCATGAATGGTGTCAGAATAATATTTACGTAATTCAATAAAAAAATATAAAGAGGCATGAGGGACCTTATTATAATTATAGAGGGCTTTCTACGTGCTGTTACAATGATGAGAATTTCAATAAATGACTATTATCTTACATATACCATATGGATAATATTTTAAGATATTTTTACAGGCCATGACAGCTTTACTGACAAAAAAAAGAAAAAAAGAAAACAGAATCTACCAGCAGATTAATGTTTTGAATGATGTCCTAAAATTCTAACCAGAGTCATGACATTTTTAACACTCTCTTAAACAATGAGTAATTTTGTACCAATAAATGAATCAGTACTAAAATAAACTGCATTACTTTATTCTGTAGAATTTAACAATTCATCGTGAAACGTCTATGACGTAAACTCGATGAAATCTAAATATTCCCTTGGGTAAATCTCAAAAATTTTCTCCTCTGTAGCTTCTCTAAAAGGGATCTTTGACATCAAATTACCTTTAATTGTATACCAGATACAGTAAATTCATCAATTAGACCATTTTCAGCCAAAAGTTTATATAACTTGTAAGTTTTCATTAGATCTTCAGGATGATGATTTAAGTATTAGAATTAAAAAGTAAAGAAATTTGCATGATATATCATTCTTAGATTAAAATAAAAACCTGTTCAATGGAATATACGATTTTTGAGACTTATATATAAACACTATGACTTCTACTTTGTAAAGTTGGAATTGTAGTTTGTGCCATTATTTCGTTGATAACCATCATGTCATTATAATTTTCTTTTAAAAGAAGTTGTTTGTTTCTCAGTCACAATGAAGGTAAATTGAAGTTATATCTTTATATTGTTACTTGGTGAATATATATTCAAAATAAAGGACCAAATTGTATATTCATATGCAAATGTTGTTTTGGTTGCTCCAATTCCTTTGATATTTCTTACATTTCCAAAACATCAAACTATTAGGAAAGAGACTCATTTATTTGCTTATTAGATCAATAAACTACACTATAATTTTGTTTTTATACGGATATATGTATATCTACATATAACTGATAAGACAGGGATATGCATATTCCACACAGATTTACAAATTAGTAGCATATATATATATTCATCTCCCATATCCTTCCACATGTACTGATGTGCTAGACTGTTTAAGGATCCACATCATCTTAAAAGAATCGGAACCTTACAGTCTCAATAACTTACTGATAAAAGCACTTTGAATAGTAAGTAGTTCACTCTTTATAGACAAAATATTGAATTAGAATATTCACCTCCCTTTTCTCCTTTTTGTTTTTCTTTTTCTACTCATTGCATTGGTTATACAATACTCGTATTGACTGTGTAACATTCTATGGAGTAATACATGCTGTTTTGTAGTATTTATCTCTATCCAAAGTCTCTATCTGATTTCCCTCTGAACATTTTATATATTGGCTCAGTCATCAAAAAAACTTCATGAAAAAAAAATTTGAAAAAAATTAAAATAAAATAATAAAAAAAAAAGTTCAATAAACTATCAATGAGAGGAAGTTAGCTAGAAAAAAAAAGATATTGAATTAGATTACGTTCAACTAATACAAGACAACCTCTGTACCAATTATATGGTTCTATATCTTAATATATAACTACGGAGACACATACAAAACATCAGCACTTTATTATAATGAATTTTTATAGAGATAGTACGTGGGTTCTAGAATATATAGAAGAACAAGAATCAAAGGGTAGAATATCTGGTTCATTACAAACGTTAGTCCTACAAAGTTGTAAACGTTATAAATTAAAGACTAATCCAAGGCATATATATGCAATTATAGATTCATGTTGGAAATATAAACCTTATTTAGAGAAAATTATGAAACGGTCCGGTATCTTTGACAATATCCCAAAGAAGAAAGGGAAACCAATCTATCAAAAGTTGACCTTACTTTTGTTAGTTCATGATCTCTTTTTGTCTAAGTCGAAAAGGATTCAGATGGGGAAACATCCGATTAAAGATTATGTATTGAAATATAAAGTTAGATTGAATGCAGAATTAGTTAAATTGAAATTGAAATTGAAAGTTAAAGATTTGTCCACAATAGTCTATGACTCCAATCTTTCAAATAACAACGATACTTCCGAAGGAGCCGTTGAAGATGATTCTCCACCAGTCAGATGGATTAGAATTAATCCATTACGTTGTACTAACGATAAACAAACTATTGAACTTGTCCTTAAAGAATTAAGAAAAAAATTTACTAAAAAAGTTGATCATTGGAATGAAATTGTTCCTGGTTCAATATATTATGATATTTATATACCAAACCTATATGGAATTCATCCTCGCGATAAAATAACTTCTCATGAATTATATAAACAGGGGAAAATCATTATTCAAGATAGAGCCTCTTGTTTTCCTGCTCATATATTGAATCCAACAATAAACGATGTTATCATAGATGGTTGTGCAGCCCCAGGTAATAAAACTACTCATGTAGCATCTTATATGTTTGGCCAGAATCATAATCGTAATCAAGCTAAGTCAAAGATTCAAATCCATGCTTTTGAAAAGGATCCAGAGAGAGCTAAAGTTTTAAAGAAAATGATTAAAATCGCTGGCTGTTCTAATTCTATTAGTGTTAACGTTGGTGATTTTACTACTTTAGCCACACCAGAAAAGTTTCCTGGTGTTACTGGGTTCATATTGGATCCAAGTTGTTCTGGTAGTGGTATTTTTGGTAGAAAATATGTTGATTCAATTAATAAATTGAAAAGTAACCAACAAAAGAAGAAGAATTCAGAGTCTTTCTATAATGACGATGACGAAAATATACCTGAAGAACAGGAAGAATTTAATAGAAAAGAAGATTTAAAGACTAGGTTAGCTAAGCTGTCATCATTCCAATTTCAGGTGGTTAAACATGCAATGAGTTTCCCTGATGCTAAAAGATTAGTCTATAGTACTTGTTCTATCCATGCTGAAGAAAACGAACGTGTTGTTATAGATTTGTTGTTAGATGAAGATGTCAAAAAGGGAGGTTGGAAAGTGGCTTCAAGAGATTCAGTAATACCGAATTGGCCAAGAAGAGGTCTTGTTGAAGAGTTTAAAGATGTCTTTAGAGATTCTGTTAGTGATGAAGAATGTAAAAGAATGGCTGATGGTTGTATTAGAGTCGCACCAAGAGTAGACGGTGGAATTGGGTTTTTTGCCGTCTGTTTTGAACGTGACTTGTAGAAAGTTTGTATAAATATTACTATATATATATAGAAGGAGCTCTAGTTCTTCATTAATAAGATTGAATATTGAATATTGTATTCTCTTTATAACACTTCCAAAGATACAGATTCAATAACTTTTTTCTTCACATATAAAGAAGGGAAAGAAAATATTGAAATAATATATATATATATATATGTTTTAAATTAAAGATTACTTACACTTAGACATAATTGTCTCTTAGAAAAGGAGAGTATTCTCACATTCATGCTTTCTTAAAAACAATCATTTTTTATCTATTTTAAAAAGACTATCACTGTATTTTAATAACTACATATAATATTGAATGTAAAAAAAGATGTTGGGTGACGTTGACATAGTCTCTGAATCAAATAACGGTAATCCATGAGTTCAATCAAACATTGAACAAAATGATTTACAGGCATCAGAATCAGATTTAGGCTTAAGTTCAGATAATAATGAAATTTACCAGGATGGCTAAGATGACACATCCTATGAAAACGATTATGATAAAGACGACGATCTTATGTACCACGAAAAAGCTTTTCCAAGAAATCGCTAAAAGAGACTCATATACATGCATGATTTACACAGTGGAAATGGATTATACTTGTAAAATGTTTGCATGTAAAAAATGTTATAGAGTATTTGATTATAATTGTGTTAGAGAGTGGTCTTTAAAGTCTACTGAAAGGACTAAAAATAAAACATGGAAATGTCCAAATTGTTATTATGAAAACAAAAAGGTTCCAAGTAAAAATAAAGCAACATGTTGGTGTGGTAAAGTGATTAACCCAGAACCAAATCCGTTGAATCCAAATTCAAGCGGTCAAACATGTAATGCTCCCATATGTCCCCATGGTTGTGACAAGATATGCCATTTAGGACCGCATCCAGAATGTATGAGAATGATTACTATTTCTTGCCAATGCGGTAAACATACAAAGGATATTCCATGTTTCCAAAATAAAAAGCAAAGAGGTAAACAAAGGTTTCATTGTGATGAACCTTGTGGATTATTGTGACCTTGTGGTGTCCATAAATGAAAAAAAAAATCATAGCGGGTTATGTGGACCATGTAAAGAGACATTAATTGCTGATGAGGCTAATTGTATTAAAATTCGATGGTGTGTGGAGATGTGAGAATTCCTTCTAAATGGTCAAAGAACAATGATGGTGAGAAATGGATTGGTGTTTTTTCTTGCGATGAAATTAGAACTGTAGATTGCAAATGTCACAAACATTCTTTTATAGGAGAATGTATTCCATCTCCATAAATTCCAGATATGAAACCGTGTCCATACTCCCTAAAACTATTGAAAACATATCCATGTGGTATGACCTTATTAAGTGAGCTTGCTAAACTAAGAAAGAAATGTACTAATCCTATTCCTCACTGCGAAAACCGTTGTAGTGAACCGTTAAAATCTGGGAAACATACTTGCCCATTTTACATGTCATGAATGTGATTGTATGGATCCATGTATACAAATTGATAAAGTTAAATGTGCTTGTCAGAGATCTGCATTTTTAGTTCCATGTAGGTTCACTGAATCTCCACGTTGTCGTATTAAATGTGAATCATTAATGTCATGTCGTCGTCACATATGTATGGAAAGGTGTTGTTCCACTAGACCTTTAGCAGAACAAAGAAGAAAAAATAATATATTCCATTCAAGACGGAATATCAACGATGAAACATTAGTAGAGGCTGAACACGTTTGTTTAAAAGATTGTAACTTGATGCTCTCATGTGGAAAGTATCGTTGTCAAAGGAAGTGTCAACCTGGAAAGTGTCCACCTTGTCTAGAAAGTGATTCCAATGATTTAGTATGTCCCTGTGGTAGAACAATTGCTCCAGCGCCTGTTCGCTGTGGTACAAAATTACCACCTTGTCCATATCCATGTATTAAAGTTGTTGAAGGTATATCAGAATGTGATTATAAGCCTGTCCCACACACATGCCATTCTTTTGATCAACCGTGCCCACCATGTACAGCACCTGTCTTTAAAAAATGTAAATACGGGGAGAAGAGTGATGTTAGAACAGTATGTTTCCAAACAGATGTCTCTTGTGGTAAGATATGTGGTAAACCTTTATCAGGGTGTCACCATCTTTGTCAAAAGAAGTGTCATGAGCCTGGCAAATGTCAGACAAAATGTAACCAAATTTGCGCGTTACCAAGAGAAAACTGTATCCATAAATGTCACAAACCATGTCATGGTAGAGAGCCATGTCCTGATATCCCTTGTCTAAGTCTTGTCACAATAAAATGTTCCTGTGGTAGACAACAGAAAGAAATTACATGTGGTGCAACTTTAGAACGAGTATCCAGACAATTCACTGAAACACTCCCATGTGACGAACAATGTGAAATATATAAAAGACAACAACAATTAAAAGAAGCATTCGGTATCATTGATAGAAATAAAGGTGGTGATGATCAAGTTCATATTGAAATGTTAAAAAATTTATTACCCAAGGCTTTAAACTTTGAAGATTTGCAATTACCGTTTAGTGAATCTGCTATTATCTCCTATGGTAGACAAGAAAAATGGTGTAGTCAAATTGAAGACATTCTAAACGACTTCATAGACAATAAAGAGAGGAAAAGTCTTCATTTCAAACCCATGAGAGCGCCACAGAGGCATTTCATTCATGAGTTAGCTAAATCCTATAAAGTTTATGCTGAGTCCCAAGATCGTGAACCAAAGAGATCTGTGTTTATCAAGAAAGAAAAAGAATCAGACAAACCACTGGTGAGATTAGCCGATGTATCTCCTATCTATAAAACATTCAAGCAAATGGAGAAGGAACGTAAGATGAAAGAATTTTTAGAGAGAACCACTGAAAAATTAATCAATTTCAAAGTTGATGATATTAATACTTTGAAAACAGAGTTCAAGAGTAAATGGAATGGATTTTTTGTTAAAAAACTTACACATGACATTAACGAAGATGATTTAAAGAATCTCTTTGAAAAACATTTTAAATCGACACTTATCAAGAATGTGAAGTACAAAATCATTAGAGATGATAATCTGGGTTATAATAATGCTATTATATATCCGGAGGCATATTCTGAAATTAGTGAGAATATGGCTAGGGATATGGAAGCTCTTGTTAGTTATCTTGATTATATTGTGAAAGAATCATTTGTTGCGGATGGAGTAGAATTGTGTAATGTATCGCAATTATTGTTAGAGAGTTCTCCTTTGGATGTTGTTGATACAACTATTTCTTCTCCTGCTGCTATTGAGGAAGATGACATGAATGATGAAAATATTGATAGTCTAGAAGGATTAGAAAATTTTACAGTTTGAAACGCTAATTAGGAATAAATTATAATATTTTTTTATTTATTAATAGGTCAATTGACATATCCTATGCCATACGTCATATAGATATATTAGTCTCCAAACCTTTTGGATGAAATTGGTTCTTTGATTTCATTCAATATAGAGGTGTTTTTAACAAAATATATCCAGTTTTAATAAGGTAAGTGTATTCTTTTTTCCTTAGTGGCATTTTTGTCCTAGCTTTAGGGGGATATTAAAAAAAAATCAATCCTGGAGAAATATAAGAATATTTGACTCTATTGAATTGAGATGTGATTAATATTTTAGATGGAAAATAAAAAGATGACAACAGGAGAATATTTTTCGATAAATGGAGTTGGAATAGAATCAGTCACAGATCATAAAGTATCAATAAAGTATCTGTGTCCAGTAACTGATGTTAATAATTGATTTTTAAATAATTAAAGATGTGTCTTAGTCAGAATAAACATACATTTTTTTTTCATTTAACTCTGTCAAGAATAATTATTTACTATTGTTTTTAAAAGTGAAAGTATTAGTATTGTTGAGGTGTCTTAAAAATATATATTTATATACAGTAAAGACATTTTTACATGTGCATTTTTTTTTATTTAAATTTCTAAAAATCATAAGTTCGAATATTTGTAGGTAAAAATATTCTTCTACTCAAGATTTTATTATTAAAATTTTTCCCTATGTAAAATAGTTGTCTATCATGTCAATATGGGAGCAAGATATATCTGAATAATCATTAGATTACAAAGGATACAATGTGCAATGAAATTTTTTTTAAAGTTTACCTGTGTCAAATAGATTATTTTGTGATATTCATATATTTTGTTAATCTAAATAAATATATAAATGATACTAGAAAAGAATATACAAATTTCCAAGCTGTAATTATTCCAAATTTAACAGAGGAGAATTATTTTGTTTTAAATATTTACCAATGTAATTTTGTTTTTTTTTTAAAAAAAAACTGACAATATCATTTTTATAAAAATAAATTAATTAATTTAATTAAATTTGACTTATTGCTATTTTTCAAATTTCCAGATATATTAGATGGGAAATTTGGATGTCACAAATTCAGTGACAGACACAGGATATAAGTAAAAATACTCTATATTTTGTGTCTCTACTCTATTTCACAGTTCACTTGTTTACTTATACTGGTGGTTTTATTGATCTCTTAATTAGTTTCTCTAATTATTATTTTTCTTGTTCTATTTTAACATACCATAGGCTTTTTTAATAAGAGACATTACATATATTAATATTAGTGTTTCATATATTTTAAAAAAGTTATTAAGAGAGATCAGTCAGTTTTTGTTTTAAGTATTATTTCAGTAGAAAATGGTTTGTGGTTCTTGGAACTTACAACCTCAGTTGGAATATCAAGCTTCTTTAAAAAACAAGAAGCAAGTTAACACTGAGCAGATTGATAAGTGTAAGTCAAGAAGGACTCCATTAAACAAGGTTGCTAAGTCTGAAGTAAAATTATTCACTAAGAAAAAAGGAAGAGGACAAGTTGCAAAGAACCAATCTTCAAAGGTAGGAAAGATTGTCTCTGGATCAAGAAAACTTGTTAGTTCGTATGGTTTGGTTGATATTTCCACACCAAAAGGTGTTTCGCATGTTCGTAAAGAACGAGCCACAGAAGAAAAGCTTATGCCTTTGGAAGATATTATTGCTGAGATCAGAGCTCTTGTGATGAGAGCACGTCAAGCAAACATTCAAAAGAAGGACACAGCAGCAGCCACTAAAAGAGAAAAGAAGAGCCATAGATCTTTGAAAGGAGCCACTATTAAAATCACGTCTGTTAAAAAGGAACAGACTGGTACTCCAAAAGTTGACAGCAATAGAAAAGAAATTAAATTGCATTATAAAAAGGAGAATGACAGAGACTGTTTAAAGGAAGAACAAGACATAAAGAAGGTTTGCGATTCAAGAGGGAAACGTATTGTAGAAGAACTACGAGTTTTAAAAACAGCCTTAGTTCCTAGGGAAGATTATATTCCTAATAAAAACAAAAATTTGAAAAATGGACGAGTTTCAAAGAAAGACTCTGTTCAAACAAAAAAAATTAGAAAGGAACAAGCTACAAGGACACCCCTCTCCAGCATTACAGAAAAGAATGGGAAAGTTGTTGAAGAAAAGGCATCCTTCTCATTAGAAGAAGATAGTTCTAAGTCAAAAGCAGTGGAGATCAACAAACCGTTGGAAGTTGTTTCAGAGAGCCAAAAAGATTATCATGTCAAGAAAGAACATTTTGCTCCACATACACCTGAAGGTGCTTTAGATACATTTAAGGCATTTTTCGAGAAGGGGAAGAGGGAGGCAGTTAAGCAAGAAAAACGAGTAGTAACAGGAATATCGTCACTAATAAAGAATGCTTGCTCTGAGTCAGGGCACTTTGGAATCTCCGACCCCCCAGTGACTAGTCCTAAAGATAATGCAACTTCTTTTGCAGGAAAAGAAAAGATCAATGTGCCAAAGAATAAAAGCTGTATGGACAAGTTTAAATCATTCTTTGAGAAAAATGAAGAGGATCAAGTTACAAAGAAAACACCTTCTCCTATGGGGGAAGCTTTCTCTAAGTTTAAGTGTCTAGTAGTCTCGATTCCTCCAGTTATTGTCAACCATACCAAGTCAGCCTCCTCTGTTGAGAAGGAAGAAGGAAAATCATCAGGTGATAAAAGTGGAACAAAAGGTGACAAGTGTATGGAGAAATTCAAGTCATTATTTAAACTAGAAAAGAAAGAACAAATCAAGACTAGCAGTGTTCCCTCTGTTGAAAAAGAAGATGTTGAAGCAAGAGATGGCAAGTGTATGGAGAAATTCAAGTCATTATTTAAACTAGAAAAGAAAGAACAAATCAAGACTAGCAGTGTTCCCTCTGTTGAAAAAGAAGATGTTGAAGCAAGAGATGGCAAGTGTATGGCGAAATTCAAGTCATTGTTTAAACTCGAGAAGAAAGAACAAATCAAGACTAGCAGTGTTCCCTCTGTTGAAAAAGAAGATGTTGAAGCAAGAGATGGCAAGTGTATGGCGAAATTCAAGTCATTGTTTAAACTCGAGAAGAAAGGACAAATCAAGACTAGCAGTGTTCCCTCTGTTAAAAAAGAAGATGTTGAAGCAAGAGATGGCAAGTGTATGGAGAAATTCAAGTCATTATTTAAGTTGGAGAAGAAAGAACCAATTATTCAAGAAGCCCAAGTTACTGAATCATACTGTAAGAGTAACATGGAAAAATTTAAAGCATTTTTTAAGATTTCTGAGAAAGAATCACCAAAGCTAGAAGAACCACAACAAAAAAAAAACAAGGAAATAGATGCGACGTTACATGAAACCAAATCTTTCTTTAACACAGAAAATGGTATGGTTTCTGTATCTCGACTCACTGTACTTGACAGAGATAAACAGTATGGTCAGGCCCAGCAACCACAACATCAAAGGCCAAAAAAGGAAAAGGAGAGCAATAATGTACAAAAGGGATCACAACTTCCACATAAACCACCTGAATCATACTCTGGCATTGTAGGAGATATTAAAAAGAAAAATTGTGAAATATCTCAAGGCCAAAAGGAACCCTCAGAAAGACAACAGGATTACACCGTGAAATACTTAACGCCGAAAGATCAAGAAAGGATGGATAGTAAAGTAACAACTGAGTTGAATGACGTTTTGGCTGAAGGACATAACGAAGCAGGGGGGGTTGACCCGCACTATGTCCCGATTGAAGATTTTACGTACAACTCTTCGTTGTTTGATAACACTGACTACATCCTCAAAACGATAATTGCTAAAATTGTGAAGAACTGAGGGGTGTAACGGTAGAGTATGGAATTGCAAACCCTGAAGGGAATATGGATGTTGTGTGACTGGTTGTATTACTCTTTACAGTACTGTGCTAAACGTGATATGTTGGATCAGATATATCCAAACTTTGGGGATAATCACCTAGGGTTTCGAACCACAAACTCTAGTGACCTTGTACAGACTGTTTCTTTTTAGGGCATATTTGGAGAAGTTTGCTATTGGATGAACCAGATTCCATAAGGATGCATGTATTAACAAGTACCACACAGTTTAAAGAACTACACATAACCCGTTTTCAGACATGATTACCACCAATTGTTTGATTGGGTTTCTAGACTGTTACTTGTTGATTATTGTATTGCAAAAGGAAAAGAAACTTCAAAGTTTTGTACTGGACTGTCTCTAACTAATGGTTGATTGCATAATACCAATGGCGAGCTGGAATATGTTTAATCTAAGGACAAGAAATAATGTGACTTTCTTCTGTTTTTTTTTTATATTTACTGTATTAATTATAGCTGTTTATTAACCTCATATTCTCAAGTTGTTTTATCTTATATATGTTTTACCGTAATATCTCTTTTATATAGCCATATCTTACATGGTAAGCCCACGTCAACTTCTTGCAATGATAGTAGCTGCAGAACTATGGAAACATTTCATTTACTACATAGCATATTGAAAAATGTTGTCCTCATTAGGTATTGAAAATTTTCCAATATATCAGAGGAAAGTGAACATATAAACAGTATCACATCGTTTTTTAAGTGTTAAAACACTCCTTTTCTAAAAAAAATTTGGTTAATAAACCATATACTTTCAACAAATTTATAACAGAGAAAATAACAAATAAAAGTAACTCTTTATCTAATACAACTAAACAACACATTTCATTCTGAATTATTGAATTTAATAACTTTACCTCTTTGTTCCCCAACATTTTTATCACCACTACCTTTCAAATTTGCTAGCAACTGTGATATCTCCTTGTATGTGTCAACACTTATTTCTTCCGACTGAAGAAAAATCCTTAGTAATTCTGTAAGACTTAATGATTGGGCTTTTTCAAAACCACAGAAAACGGTATTAAAAAGTACTTTGTACGTTTTCAACCTAACTGATAACTTTATAAAAAAATTTCAATAAAAAATCAAAGGACCCATAATCTTCCTTCTGCAAATATATCTTTCCTCGACTTTTTACATTATTCAAAATTTTTCATCAGATCAAAGAGAAAATGTTTTGATTAGTTTTTAATATATAATAATAATTCTAATATATCTTGTCTTGTTTAATATTTGTGTAACATGTAAATATATATATTGTATTTTCTGAAGATAATACCAAGGGGGAGGGAAATAAATGTTAAATCTCTATACTATTTTCAACAGGGATATATAATTTAATTAGCTTTTGTGGTTGAGATTGAGTGTCTGTTGGTGGTTGATAAATAGTATACATTCTCAATTTTATTCTCTAGTTTTCTTATAGTTATTAGTGTACAAAAGAGAAGTAAAGTTCTTCACCCTTCCTTTCTCTATATACAATCTAAAATTAAAACTATACAAAAAAGTAAAAATGAAATAAAAATATGAACAAAGAACATATTTGTGTTTATACGTACAAATATTAATGGTTCTTATTTCTACAAAAAGGAAACTTCTAAACCAAATAATTTTATCGAGGTTTAGTGATAATTAAAGGATAAATATTCAATATTCTAATGTTTTTTGTATACTAAAATCTCATTGTTCTATTTATTTTATTCTAAGGCATTCTATTTCAGTAGTTACTAATGACTAACCTTACACAAATGTTAAATAAGCTCTCTATCTCAGAATATAATGAAATAGTTCTCTTGATCTAAATAGTCTTTCATCAGTTTGGAAGCCACCATAAACTAATAACACATTAATAACACATGTTTCTCTTTAACTTTTTGTGAAGATCATCAATTTCAATACCAAAGCCAAAAAAAAAATTCTGAACTAAAGCCTTTTATTAAAGTTTTATTAGGTATATCCGAAATATTTTTAACGTAGTTAGTATAGGACATATGAATTCCATGGCAAGAGTGTAGGTAACTGTTTGATATTAATATTAATATTCAAATGACTTTACTGTTTATTTCTACATTAAAGAGAATATACAAACCCCTTCCAAGTAACTAAAAAAATTGAAAGCAACATTGTTTCAGTTTTTTTTTTTAACTTCCTTACCAACTAACTTGAGACAACCTGGATAATATAGTTAATCCCTAGTAAAACTTGTGTCCTTCAACTTTCCCCATATTTGAGTCGTTTTTCTAAATTAGTTTCAGCACATGTTAGTACTGCATTTTGGAATCCTTTGAAAAGATATGAGTAACGTTAACAAGTTAGTACAATCATTACAATATATCTATTTTTCTTAATAACTATAGTCAATTATTTCCTTACCTTTTTGGTCGTTTTGTCTTTGAATTATTGAACGTCCTTATTAAGACTATTTCTTTAAACAATGTTTAATCGTACTGTCATATTCCTTTATGTGACAAAAATTTTTTTTGATCAAACTCTCTTTATAAAAAGATATAAATATTGAAAGCAAAGTAAGATAAATAATATATTTTTAGTAAATATAGACGTATTAGTTTTTGGGTTATCTTAGTCCAAAAGCAACGGTTAGCAGTTTACATACATATATAAATACACACACACACACACATATATATATATATATATATGATTAGATTGGAAACAAACATATTTAAAGTAAAGATACAACAGATATGAAAATGTGCGTGTTAGAACCAAATTTGGTGGAAATAATTTTATTTTACTCATGTTTCCTGGTAACCAGTATGTAATTGAATTTTTGTATCTCACGTTAAGTAGAAATATTATATCCCCCCCCCCCCCCCCCCCCCCCTTCAAATCATAATGACACAACCATAATTATTTTTCTTTCTAAAGATATGTCTTAAGATGTTTTTTTTCCTTTCCTTTTTTGACTCCATTCTTCAAATCATGATATCACCAAATATATTCATTTACAGCTACAAAATAAAAGGCTGACAGTTGCTAGAAAGACCGATATCTTCCATAATATTGGTGTCTTTAAAAAAAAAAATAATTATTCCATACTACAAAGAGTTCCAAACATTTCTTATTTGTAATAAAAAAGAATATAACACTATAATATATTTAAGTGTAAAGACCAATAAGTGAGACTAACATGTTGCAGAAGTGGTATATTAAGAAATGAAAAGTTGACACAGGCTTACAATTAAGAAATGGACCCTTCAATATCATATGTTGGTGATTTCTTGTAATTTTTTTTCCTTATATTTACATTAATGCCAACAATTACTGACAACTTATTTTTTTTTTTTTAAGAAGAGCCATTTTGAATAAAGCAAGGGATAAACTTTGTTTGTTGTTACCGAAATATTATATATGGGGTGGTTGTTTAAAGGTACAGGATAGTTATTGTCCCTAATTTGACGTTGATACCCAATCTGTAATATCCTTGACATTATGGTTTAGGATTGGCTTAGAAATATGAGGGTTAATGTCATTTTTCTAAAGTCTTCTTTTTTGAATAATATTTACAAACATTTATAAAAGGGTAGGAGTAACCAAGATAAGTGAAAGAGAGCAACCAACATAAGGAAGAAGGATGAAGAAGAAGAACAATAAGAATAGATATAGAGTTAGAGAGAGGCATATATAGATATACACTACTATTACTTCTAGAGAAATAGAGTGAGTCTATATCTTAAATATATTCAAGTGAATTTTTTTATTGTTACTATTACAAAAAAAATTATGTGTTTTGTACCATCAAAAAACTCTAATGCTTCCAATCGGATTCGAACCGATGATCTCCACATTACTAGTGTGGCGCCTTACCAACTTGGCCATAGAAGCCCGAACAGATGTTTTTTCCATGTTTCACGCTTAACTTAATGTAGAACATTAACAATAACCTATCAGACGGACACTTAGGGCAATAAAATTATATATAAGTACGTTATATATGTAGGATACAGAGAGTATAGTGTTTGTTCTATTTAGTTTATATAATAAATACATAAAACTATAAATTAGACATAATTGTTTTTTCCAATGTTGAATAAATGGTTCTTTATATATAAAAAGGAAATCTATAATTTTTTAACTGTCTAACTTAATGTTTACTAACGTTCAATAATTTCTTTTCAATGGACGAAACTGTTCGTTTAAAAACAATAGAAATTTATCTTCATAAATTTCTTAACTATAGTAAATTCTTATTCAATTTCGTTTATTTTACATTCTATTGTTTTCTTTGTAATATTTTTTATATTCTCATTTGAATATGCTTTTAACCTCCTTACAAAATTATTCACTTAAAATTTACTTTGTTAAACCCTGACTTTTTATAAAAAATTTCTTGAATTAATTGTTGGAAAATCTCGTTAAACGCAATTTATTTTTCTAAACCGTAACTAAGTTTTCTTTTTTATCTCTAATTTAAATTCTGTTCGTAACAGTCTTTTAAAGAAAAGAAGGTATATATATATATTGTTTATGCTTCTCATGTGCTGGAAAATACTGATACTTAATTAATAAAGCTTTTGGAAAGAGTTTCCATTTTCTAATCCTGTGGAAATTAATTTAATTAAATGGAAGACGTTTTTATCTGCTTTCCCCCTTATTTTTCTCTTCATGTGTTATCAAATATATATCTCTTTTTTTTTGTAGATAATAAACTATTGTACAGTGAAAAGGGAACGATAACAGTAAAAACGGTAGTCTAAAAGGAAGAGACGGTGAGGATGGAAGTTGGTATAAAATAATTTAAATTTTTTGTAAAAATCTTTTGTAATAGTATTTTATGGATGGGTTGAAGAGTGCAAAAGAAAATAATGTGTTTGCTAATAAATTACCACAATTTTAAATTCAAGAAAATTTCGTTAACTTGAAAGAAAAATATTTGAGGGAAAATGTTTCTTTATTTGTTTAGAGAACGGCAATATATATATATAAAGGGGGAACGGGGGATATTGAATATTCTATAGACTATAAATATTGGGTTAATTAGTTATATCTTATTTGTAATGTGTCATGCACTTTTTTTACTCAGTAATGAAATATTGGTGAGAAAGAGGGATTGAGAAATATTTGTCAAAGTTTTCTTACAGAGGAAGATTGGACATGAGTACTTATATTTTTACTGTAAATTCTATTAAAAAAAAAAAATGTGTATACTAGATTGTATAATAATATTATTTTTTTTTTATTATTATTATTTAAACTTTTGTAAGAGTATATTAATGTTTTTGGTTGATTTTTTTAATATTTTGTTTATTTTGTATGTGTCTCGATTTCTTTTCTAAGAAAAGAAGGAATTGAAGAAAAAAAATATTATTGTATAAACAAAGTCAAAGTACTAACAAGAGACAAAGACTGCTTTTTTAATATTGATCTACTAAAAAACCATCAATTCAATATAATTCCACATTGCAATATCTATTAACACACTTAAAATATATGAATAAGTAATTTAATGTTTTTACTATTAAAAATTCTTTAACAAAAAGAGAAGGAAAGAATAACTAACGTTCAAAAAACAATACAACTTAACAAAAATAAATAAATAAACAAACAAATATATATATATATCAAGATCTTTCCTATTTTTACTAGAAAATAAAACCAATAATATATATTTTTCTATTACTAACTTTACAATTGTCTTAGAACTAGAACCACCATTACCGATTCTATTTTTTTGTTTTTTAAATAATCTTACTAGTATTCCTTTTAATATCTAATCGAATATATAGTTAACATAACTACGATGGAATGATTTCATGATATTAATTCTTTTGTGATTGTTTATTGTTCAATTTTGAATAAATCCTTAATCCCCAAAGAAGGATTACAAAATATATATATCAATAAAGCATTCGCAACTAATAATATTTTGTAAAAATAATGGATAAGTATATAAAGTCAGTGGAGGATATTTTGTACTTTTTTTTTTTTGTTTTATTATAACTATTTTAAAGCAGTTATTTACCATCAGTTAATTGCAAACCACACTCTACAAATTTGCATATGAGATAGTTACTCATAAACTTAGGATAAATTATGATGTCGCTAACCAGCAAAATATACACATACATATATATCAAGGAATAGGATTAGTTAGTTTTCAATAATTCTCTTCCTATCATGTACAAGTTAAATTAAAACATACATAATTTGAAATCCCCAATTTACTCCCTCCCCCTCCACACACACTTTTCATCTAGTGCTCCTCCTTCCCCTCTCTTCTTCTCTTTGATAACGCATGATGAACTCCTGACAACTCTATATATCCTCATTGATATTACTTCTGTCACTGCATTTCAAATAGATTACCTTTAGTAACAATTTATTCTTCCAACTAACACCTGTTTTTTTTTTCCAAATTTAAATTGAAAAAAAAAAAAAAACAACAATCAAAATTGCAAAAAAATGTTGATAAAGAAAAAAACTTTATTCTTACTTTATAACCAATAGTAACTCTGATACTTTATACAACTCTAAAACTATCAAACACTAATTTGTCTCAATTGATCTAGCCTAAGAATAACTTTCAATATAAATAAAAAAAAAAACAACAATACAACATATCAGTTTTTCTTTAAAGGTTTCCTTTGATACTACTCAAAGATGGATTTTATAGATTTTCAAACATTTTCGTTTGTTGATACTGCAACACAAGAGAATGGATCATTACCTTCACCTGGTCAAAGATTAAAACTATCATCCGATGATAATTATTTGTATCGTAACAATAAAGATAGTCACAACGGTGATAATACGTTAAGGTACAGTCTCAAAAAGGAAAATTTGTTTAAGTTGCCTAATTTATCCCAACCTAAAGTAAATGATGGAAATAATAGTAAACTATCCTCAAAGATGGCAAACTACGTGAAGATGTCCATCAATGAATTGGATTTATTTAAAGAATCGAATAATCTGGCTTCTTCGAAGATTAACATTGGATCGGATGTAGTACCATCTTTCACTAATGATCTATTGAACAAATCTATCGATGTTAATAAACTGTTAAATAGAGACCAAGCTTCATTGCAAGCCACTAACCAAGTTCTTTCCAAAAAATTATCACTAATTCTTAGTGATCGTAATATAAATAATTATCATCAAACTATTAAACTAAGGAAAGCACTTTCTCTACTGGAAGACACCAATATTGTCACAAAGGAAACAACAACAATGACAACCAGCAGTGGTGGATATCCCATAGAAAAGCATCACAACCTAGATCATATACATAATCATCTAAATATATCATTGGATATTGATAAATTGGTATCTGCTGATTATATAGGTATCCTTTCTAGAAAGAATTTGAAATATGATATAGAGACACAACTTCTTAAAGAACATATCACCATTCTTGAAGATTTCAGACCTATAATTAGGAGAATTAAACGGATATCTAATTCCATGGATAATATTAAAGAAGTTAAATCACAACTGACATCAAAGAAAGAAAGGGAAGAAAATAACTTTATTATAAATGATATTGATAAAATACAGAAAGATATAAGATTATTAAAATTAAAGAAGCAAATCTTATTAAGTATCAAAAATAATTTCACTTTAAATCAAGTAGAAGAAGATATTATACAAAATGGTAATATCAGGACTAATAGTACTGAGTTTTTCCAAGTTATTGATAAAATTGAATCAATTAGAGAAGGGTCATCATATCTGTTGGCCTTGGATGATCCAAGTGCTGGTAAAACATTAATATCCAAATTGAATGATAATTTAGAGACAATCAATAGAAAAATTTTCAACCATTTATTAACATTTCTTTATGATTACAATACCATAACAAATGAAGACTTGCCAATTTATAGAAAATGCCTAATCTTTTTGTCTAATGACTTATCGTTTTTCGATTCATTTATTAAACGTGTTACAACTGAAAGATCAAAATTGATACTTGACGAATTTTTATCACAATTTGACCTAAATGTAAGAAATAAAAAATCGATTCTTTTAAATGCGCATGATCCGATCAGATACATAAGTGATGTTTTAGCAAGTATTCATTCATTGATTGCAAATGAAGCAGATTTTATTAAAATATTATTCTCTTTCCAAGATAAAACAAAAAGAAAAACAACAACTAATGATACTGGAGAACCACAGGAAGAAAACGTTTATCTGCAATATAAATCAATTAATATAGATTATTTGAAAGGATTAGATACAAAACTTCTGAATGAAATAGTACAATCGTTAGCCAATTCATGTCGAATTCGTATAGAACAAATCGTAAGATTTGAAGATAACTGTATTATTAGTTTTGAAATAATTCAACTGTTAAAATTATACATGATTATGTTTGAACAGAAACATATTGAAAAGAGTAACAACCTGATTAAAAATATTGAAAAATTAATAATAATGTCCAATGAAAAGATCCAAGATTATTTTGTTAATTTTATCAAAGAAAGTAAACCTGCTAAATTGGACTATGGTAACAATACAGATCTTTTACCACCCGATTGGTTATCTAATTATTTAAACAAATTGGTGGAATTTCTGGAAGTTTATTCAAAAAGTAATAGCATGGAAGATTTTAGTACTAAAGAATCTACTGAACAGCCCATAGTTCAACAAGATATTATAAATGAAAACTTCATTACGAAAACTATAGAAGAACCTTTCCAGGTGGTATTAATTGAACAAATTCAAGCTGCATTTCCATTGGCAAAGAAAAGAGAAGAAGTTAAAATTTTATTTTTAACTGTTCAAGTAAACTGTTTTGATTTAATTAAGACGAGATTACAGATCTTTAAAGATTCAATTTTTAATAAAGATGAAAAAATATCACAAATCTATCAGAACATAGAAACAAAACTTGATACATTACTATCAAACCTTAAAAATTTAGAGACAAAATTGTTATTTGAAAAGACAGGGTTATCACTTTATAACAATCTCTTAAATATGATATTTCCTATTGATCAAGTACAAGATGAATTAGACTATGATATGTATTTGTCGTTAAATGATAATGATTTAATGAGTTTATCATCTATTAATAACAACGTACATGACAAATTAAATGATTATTTGCCACAAGCACTAACTGAATTACAAGAAACTCTACTGTTCAAGCTCGCATCTCCTGAAATCGCTGATAATATATGTGAATATTGTTTTAATAAGGTTTCTAGATTTTATTCAGTATTCAGAAGGGTCCTAGTACATATTAACCCAGAGAAAAAAGAGGAAGTCTATAAAATCTTGAATTTCACAGAAGATGATTTCAACATTTTACTTGGGATAACTAATGATAAATAACAACATAAATAAATGAAAAGTGAGATATAATAATGTTATATATTTATTAAAAACTTATATTATACCCATATGACGAAAATATCTATCATCAATAAAACTAAAAGAAAGAGAAACAACTTGAAAAAAAGAAAACGTCTCTTACATTATACATATTTTATTAGAATTCAATTTTGGGCGTGGTGTGGCAATTTACCACGACCATAACCATTTGTTTCATAATAATCCATTGGATAATAATCTTCCGAAAACATGATATCTTTTCCTACTAACACATTAGCTTCGTATGGAGTCAACAATGGTTTATTAAACGCATACCCCCAATCAATTGAAAGTCTCGGACACGCAACTTGAACAAAAACATCAATTTTATCAAACATCGCCAACTTCTGAGGGAATATTTCACTTAATATAATCTTAACTACCGTCTTACCAGCTGCTAAAAGGTTTCTTTCTAATCTATCAACAGTGGAGACATTCCCTTGTCTACCCAAAGCACCAAGAATTAATCCAAACACTTTGCCTTTCTTTGCAGTCTGAATAGCATCGGATCTAACTTTAACTAGTTGAGCTTGGTCATAACTTTCCCTTGTAAACTTTCTATTATATGGATCATATCTGTAAGCCGGGATGGTAGGATTATGTATCATAGCCGATTCCAAATGAAATCTACCGTCACCAATAAAAACCATAGCATCGATTTGATTCTTATCTAACCTTTCTGAAGTACAACCCAAGACTTCACCTCTAGATAAAGGTTTGATCTGTGGTGGAATAATATATAATAAGTGATCTTCATCTTGTGCTAATGCATCTTTAATGCTATGTATAGCAGGATTAAATTGAATGGTACCAAACGTTGCAATTCTAGATCCCTTAGGAAAATTTCTTTGCAATGTTTTAATAATGTGTTGTTCATTAATGTTAATCGTTACAAAGACATACAAAACTTTAATGGTGGTTATATCAATAGGAACCAGACATGAATGTGCATAATGAACAATAAAATCACAATCTAACGCTCTAGCTGTAAAGTCATCTATACAACACGCACCATATGAAACATCACCCATTACTACTGTTTCAACATTACAAAATTGTTCCAAAATATCACTAATAATCAAAGAATATATTAATAGACCCTCAGGCATCTGCAATGCCACTCTTTTGGCCCCATGTTTTCTAATATTCCAAACAGTTTTATGAATCTCAAAATTATAATTTGAAGGCAAAAGTTTGATTGCTTCATTAAGATCTTCATCTTCCAATATTTCATCTGGGATATGGATAATTGACCTGTAGGAAGCTGAGTTTTTAGTTCTTGGTTTGAACACAACATCTTTACTTGAACCATTTCCAACAGTCTTCTTGGTTACAATAGACCCCTTACCATTCCAATTTTTAGACCCAACAAATCTTCTTCTGGGAACTTTACTTTCTTTAGTAACCTCATCACTGGCTGACATCTTTGTATACAGAATCCTAAATTCGTTTACCTCTAAACCACTAATCTTGTTTCCCACTCAAAATTATTCAACAGTAAAGTTAAAACTTTGTAAAGTTAAGTGCCTATTTACCAATTTACTTTCTATGTTATTTGAGCCGTTAATAACTATACTAAAAGATTATTCCTATTTTCTATATAACTCTTTCTCTTGTACTTAAGGATTACTAATCCAACTGTGTGTTCAATTTGAAATTTTCATCCGATGAGTTTCTCTTCTCTGTTTCGAGGAAAATAAAAAAATAAAAAAAATCATAAAACTTTACAAACCTCATATTTAAAGATGGCCTTCTGCAAGGTGTAACAACTTTTATGTGTAATAGGAAAAGACAAGAACAAATTTAAACCGATACATAGTTGGTAATAACACCACTATTTATCATATCATTTCCATGATTAACCAACCTGTAATAAAATATAAATTAGTTAACAAAGTATTAAATACGAAACAATAGACAAGAAAGTAAGAGGAACAAGAAGAAAACAACCCTGACATCAACAACACATATTACTTACGTTATTAATAATACAATATGAGAAGTTTTAACTATGCATCAACTGCAAAGTTTAATAACCTTAGATCAATTCTCTATTATAAGAATGTAATTATTAAAAGATATAACTGCGAGACAAGTTCGAACCCTATATTAAGGCAAAAAGAAGAATTTCTGTATAAA
The DNA here is from genome assembly GCA_017347545.2 of Arxiozyma slooffiae. Classification (NCBI taxonomy): domain Eukaryota; kingdom Fungi; phylum Ascomycota; class Saccharomycetes; order Saccharomycetales; family Saccharomycetaceae; genus Arxiozyma; species Arxiozyma slooffiae. The sequence continues at coordinate 29,323 of JAFHAQ020000029.1, read as the reverse complement.
ATGAATCAACTATTAAAAAAAACTACAAATTTCAAGGTAACTCTTCCCAAAAAGAATAAACCAACATATGATAAAGATTTGAATCATTTTCTGAAACGATCCAATGAAGCAAATCATTTAAAAGAATTTAATGGCACTTATTTACCTAACACTTTTGGTTTAAATCAAAACATCTCTATTGATCCATCACTTGAAAAAGAGTTAAATTTAATTTTATCACATTTTCATGCACCAATAGATTTTGCATTTGGATATGGGTCTGGTGTATTTAAACAGAATGGTTATAATAACCTCAAGGATTCCAACAAACCCCAAATAGACCTTATATTCGGAGTTAAGAATCCTTTGAAATTCCACAAAATTAATATACGTCAACATCCAGATCATTACTCCTTTTTGAAATGGTGTGGTCCTAATGTATTATCATATTTTCAAGATATCGGTGCAGGAATATATTTTAATCCATTTGTTACTATTGCTGGACATGAAGTGAAATATGGGGTTGTCTCTTTAGATAGGATTGTACAGGATCTTTGTACATGGGATAGTTTCTATCTCGCTGGTAGGTTACAAAAACCTGTTAAAATTCTAAGGGAAAATAATGTAATCAAATATTGGAATCAATTGAATTTGAAGAGTGCCGCTACATTAGCTAAGCATTTATTACATAAAGATAAATCAAATCAATCCAAATTTAGTGAATTTGAATTTTACCAAAAGATCACTGGGTTAAGTTATATAGGTGATATTAGGTATACACTTGGTGGTGAAAATCCGAATAAAATTTATAATATTGTAGACAAAAATTTTCATAATTTCCAAAAATACTATGGCCCAATATATGAAGATGTTGTAATCCACAATAGAGATTATCTACCGTTAGGTTATTCTTTGGAGAACTGTTTGAAGGTTTTAGAGGCTCATATACGAAGAACGAGTATTTTACAAACTTTGAAAGGTATTGCAACAGCTGGTGCCACAAAATCAATCAAATATGCATGGAATAAAAAATTGAAAGCTTGGAAAGGGAAATAAATAAATAAGCATTATTTGTTGTTATTATTAACTGTATATAAACATGTATGTAATCGCACATGTGTAATGATATCATAGTCACATACCTGTATATACTTTATTTGCATTTGTACATTTAAATGTCCTTACCATCATATACTGAACCCAATAAAAATAAACAAAAGAAAACAAAAAAAATGAAAATATATTTCATAATGCATAAAAATGGTATATATATATATGTATGCTTATATATGTTTATAATATTTATATGTGTGTAAAAGATGTAGAAAAGATAATATAAATTTGGAAAGGCTAATAATCATTCAATAGCCTGTTTAAAGAATGTGGGTGAGGAACCTCGTATTGTTGTTGTTGTTGTTGTTGTGGATAAAGAGGCACCTTAACGGGACTTTCTACACCTTTAGTGCTGCTACTTTCACTACATGTATCATTATTCGTTGGAGAAAGAGTTGTATCCCCACTAATTTTATTAATATTATTACCAGATAACACTGGACTTTTATTACGGAGGGAGGCGTGATCTATTACATTTAAATCTATCACACCAAAAGTAGGAATGACGGTAGCAGATTTAGTTCTCCGATGAATCTTTTTTTGTACACTATTAGCACTCGAACTTCTTACAGGCACCGGCCTTTTCAAATAACAATCGTTACTTGCTTCTAACGTTAAATTTATATTTGAATATGCAGAAGGGTTGTCAACATTATTATTTGTTTTATCGAATTGGATATTATTATTGGTATTACTGTTTACGTTATTTTTTGTCAGGACTGATGATTCTTTATTAGAATCAAAATTTAAGATAGACACCATGTTTGTGGGTATATTTGAATTGACAAATTTATTCATTGTAGGTAAGGAAAAATTGCGATTATGAGTAGTTGTATTACCATTAGCACTATTACCAATAGGGAGATTTCTTTTATTCTTTAATGGTGACTCAAACTCCGAAGTTTCCTCTTCTTTTATTGGAATTGAATTCGATAAAGCTGCCACTGCGTTTGCTCCGATCCTAGCAGGTGACTGTGTTCTTCTATGGAAGGAGGTTCTTCTTTCGGTAGAATTTATGCCAATTTTATTAGAATTTTTGGAACCATTTGATTTCAACGGGTTCACTGGTGGAAATTTATAAGGAGAAGGCGACTTCAACGTAGAAGCAACCGGTGTAATATTGGTGTCAAAAGTGGAAGTAGCGGTCGTGGGGATAGAGTTCGAGTTGGATACAACGGCATTAATCGGTTTGTTATCATCTTTACTTATGGAAGAATCTAAAGACCTATCGTTGTTAACCAAATGGATCAAATGTTGTGGTGGTATCCCATAACTCCTTGATGCTTTTATCAGTTCTAAACATTTGTCGATATTAGCCAATTTATAATACTGCTGTTTTGTCTTCTCCTGTTCAATTTTCAAATCGATGGCTTTAGAGAGGATAGCTTCCGGTATTTCATTTGTTTCATTGATGACATCACGAACCTGTGAACCGAAAATGATCTCCAACAAAGACGAGTTTCTAGAATGAGTCTTTGGATTAGCCCCTGACTTAATAATTTTATCATCCATTCGATAGAAAAAAAAAGAAAGAAAGAAAGAAAGAAAGGAAAAAAAAAAACACAATTAGCAATGCACTGTGATAATATGTGTCTATATATATCCAGGAGTGCAAACTCGAGTAACAAACTTTGTTTCGTTTCAATTGTAAAACCAAAAATATATATATATATATATAACTTATCAACTTTAAAACGTTATTTACTTTCTCAACCTAATAAAGAAATGAAACAAGTATATTAAAGCACCTTCGTTAATATAATAGAGAGCAACATATAACTAAAATTCCAATGGAGCCCTCTCCTTATCGAAATTCTTCAAAAGTTCCAATGTAATGTCGAATAAAATCCCCCTCCATAAGAAAAAGTCGAGGCTAATTTTTTCTTTCTTTTGTTAAAATTTTTCCGCTTCGAGGAAGGAAAGAGGAAAATTTCCCCTTTGGGAGAACGACTTCCTATTTGGACTAACAACTCTCAAAGCTCCGAGGATTGAATTTCCCCATTGGGAAAGGGTAGAACCCAAAAAGAACCTCACTACAAAACTAAAGACACTATAAGGAGTATATATTATATTATATTATAGTATATTATACTACTTGGTGGTGAGTTGTTGGTATTTGTTGTAGTACTAATTAAAAATCTATATACCGATATACATATATAGATATATTACTAAAAACAACTGTCAATCTTTTTACTTTACACAGTTTCTTCTTCAAAGACAGTTTCAATTGGTTTTTCCATAAAGGATGCATGTGTGAAAACAGTGAAACAGGAAGCACCAACCAACCATAACATCGAGGATATTGGGGAAGCTAGGAAACCTAATGGGATAGAAACGCATAATAAACCGGTATATAATTGAGAAGTAGTGATTGGACCGAAGGGAGTGACCAAATCTGAACCTTGTAATTTGTTGATCCCCATGATACCACCAATAACAAGGATAATAACGAATAATAATAGTAGATTGGTTAGTAAAGTGTAAATACTTAGAAACCCAACAATTAATGCGTAGTTTGAACCAAAGTATCCCAAATTGTAAGAGACTCTAGATTGCAAATCTGAGAAATTTTGTGGTTTGGAGATTTGTCTTACATTGAAAAATTCTTGTGGTGGACGTAGAGAGGATACTTTACTTTTTAAAGATTGAAATTGATTCTTTATATTTTCGACAGATAAGTTTTGGCTGAATTGAGAAATTTGCTATTTTCATATTTATTTGGATATTTAAAAACATTATACAGATAATAATAAATGACAATAATAAATCATAGTTATAATTATATTTATCATACTTGCCATTTTTATTTTTATTTATATTTTTCTTGTTAGTAATGTCAACTCGTTAGAAAGAAGAAGTCAAAAGGTATTGTAACGGGACTCTTACACATACAGCTAAAGTACCTAAGTTGTTCATAATGAAATAAATTAATGGATACGTTCTACTATTTTTCTTTTTCTTTTTTTTTTTTTCTCCTGCTTATTACTATTCGTAAATATAGGATGGTAAGAAGACACCTCTTAATTACAAATTAAACTGTTATATTTTTATAATAGTATTGCTGTAAATATATGCTCATAAACCTGATTACATCAATATGGGATTGTTTGTTATTTTTTTTTTTTCATAAGCCCTGGGCAAGAATATTAAAAATAAAAGCAAAATAAAAAAACAAGATATTTTTCGTATTTTCGAGGAAAAAAAAAACAAAAGGCAAACAACATGGAAAAATAGAGAAAAGAGAAACCAAATAAGAAGAAACACAATAATATATTATTACGTAGAGAAAAGAGAAAGAACACGTAAACATATAAACATATAATAATAAAGAGAGGTATAGGGAATTAGCATAATTCCAGTGTTTTTTCTTTTCATACATATAATTGACGATACATGGCGTAAAAAGTATATATCTATTTTATAAACCAAGATCTTGTTTAACTAAAGCTTTACAAATTGGATGATATGTATCTTGGAATCTCTCAAAAGTTTTTAAAGCCAAATGTCTATCAACAGAATCTAATAATCTGTAACCGGGTCTAACAAATTTCATTCTACCTACGGTACCCAACCAATTAGCCAAATCATTATAGTATTCCTTTAGTTGAGCTTTGATTTGGAACTTGAACACTTTAAAAACAACTTCAGCGTTCTTTGATTTAACCAACTTTTCATTATCATAGATAGATAATAATGCTTTAGCAGCAACTTGATATTTACTCCAATCAAACTCTTCAGTACCAGTATTTCTCAATTCATGTCCCCCCTGGGTTAAGGTCTCAAGGAACAATACAATTTGATTAGCATTAAAATCTTTAATATCATCAATATTGAAATGGTTCATAAATTTATCCGATACGTCTTGATTCCATTCTTGAGCCTTTTGAATCCATTCATTAGCTAACTTATACACCGAATCAGCTAAAGATGTATCGAATTGTGGTCTTGGTGGCATACCAGGTTTAAACAACCAAGTCTCCCAATCCACAGATTCCAAAAGATGTCTCTTATCCGGATAAAATTCAAACAAAGTGTCTAAGAATTGGAAAGTATCCAAGGACTTTCTAGAGAACTTCTTAAAATAATGTTTAATAAAAGGGTCGAATTCTTTAACCCCACCAAGTAAATTTTCCAAATAAAACAATAAATTGAAACCCTTTTCGTATGGGACACTAGAGAACGCTTCATCTGGATCACAACCATCGTTTAGACATTGAACTAAAGTAGAGAACCTATCCGGATTATTCATTGAATCAATTGAGTTTTGTAAGTCGTTCCAACCGATCAAAGCACTGAAATGTCTGGTTGGTTCACCATGGATTGCGCCAGTGATACGTCTTTCCAAATAAACGGTCCATCCCTCATTCAACCAGAAATGGTTCCAAGAACAATTAGTGACCAGATTACCGGACCAAGAATGCGCCAATTCATGAGCAATGACGTCGATGTTACTCTTATCGTGGGCAATTAAAGTTGGAGTAGCAAAAGTCATGTTGGGGGATTCCATACCACCATAGGGGTATGAATCGACGTTAATCAAGATGTCGTATGTGCCCCATTCGTATGGGAATATGATATTTTCTGCAGTTTGTATAAATTTCTCGACATCTCCATCGAATTCCCATTGTGAATCCTTTAATCTGAAGGGTTCGGTGTAAACGGTGGAACGTGGACCAATTGGTGCATGATCTAGATTACCTGATGCTATACCAATCAAATAGGCAGGGATAGGCACTCTTTGTTCGAATTGGTAGGAGTACTGTAAGTTATCCTTATCATCTTTATTGAATGATTCATTGGTTTTTATACCGGAGAATACTACAGGTAAAGAAGATTTGATGTTAGCAGTAAAAGTAGATTTGATAGAGGGTGTATCGAAACATGGGAACAAAGATCTTGCATGGATGGCCTCCAATTGAGAAAAGACATAAGGTTTCCCTGAAGTTTGTTTAGAGTTTAACCATTGTAAAGCGGTACATTTTTCAGTTGTATTGAAATATAATTTGAGTAAGATTTCATCGTCGTTGTTAGATTTTTCAATCAAATCTGATTTAATGGTCAATCTAGAACCCAATGGTTCTACTCTTGGTTCAAGAACAAAATCCTTTATGTTAACATTATTAATTTCAATTTTTTCAATATTCAAAAAAGAAGTATCCAATTTAATTTCATTACTGTTTTCATGGAATAGTAATTTAGTTAATTGGAAAGTAACGCTCCCTTTAATAATTTTTTGATCGAATAAAATAGATAAATCTAAAGTTGTATGGTTAACTTTAAAAGATTGATAGTTAGATAGAGTTGAATAATCGAATTCAGGAGATTGTTTGGGTCTTTTAGACTCTAAAAAGGGAGTTAGTTTGGTCATTGTTGACTTGGATCTTTTCAGAATTAACGGACGAAACAATTTACCAAGGATCATTAAAGAAAAGACCAATGAACAATTTTTAGCAAATTCTTCCATAATTAATATGAAAATTGAAATAGTATTAATTGTTTTTAAACAGTAAAAAAAAAGAGAGACAGAGAAACAAGAGAACTCAAGAAGATATATATATATATATATATGCGTAAGACAAAATAATAAAATACAAAAAAAAAAGAACACAGAGAAGAAAGAAGGAAAAAGAACAAGTTAAAGGTGTTTGACTCTATTTGAATACACTTACTTTAAATCAAGATCAACATTATTATATTATTAATTTATTCATCGAAAAAAAGAAGAAAAAATTTTTCTCTCCTCGAGCCGTTTAGTTTCCATTACGGATTTTCTCCTAAACTTGGTGCGGAATAGCTTTCCGCAAAACATTACTCGACCAATATCATCAGGGTTTCAATTTTCATTCCACAAACCTCAGAAGAAAGCCAATAAAAACAAGAAAGAAAGAGAGAGAGAGAGTTCACTTACAAATAAAAACAAGGATTCTCAACACTTATACAACACTAAATGGAACAGTGTCAGCAAAATATATATGGTGACAGCAATTCCACGTAATGTTGGGTAGTTTTATGCTTTATTTGCTTTATTTTTTTTTTAAGGCTCTTCAAAATACAAATCCGCGATATTCCTAAAATCTCCAAAGACTATGGACAACTCACTATACCGTCCACAATGATAATTGCAGCACATTGAAGCCAAGGTACCCCCATCAGATATTTGTACATTGAGTATTAGTCTCTATAAGAATAAAGTTGGATAAGGTTATACTATGATATATGCTCGAATTAGACGTTATGTTATAAAATTAATGGGGGCAATACCAAAACAAAGAAAAGCAAAAGGTTCATGTAACTCTTTATTGTGCAAAAAAAAAGAAAACAGAATAAAGAAAAAAAAAATCTAAATCAGTTTTGCAATATCTTGATCTCTAACTTGAGTCTTGTCGAGAGTTCAATAAAGATCCGGATGTGTTGTCTCACCAAATTCGCATGAAATAAGAAAATTGAAAAAAAGGTTATCTATACGATCCAACGACTTACTTGATTAGGAACCAGGTTATTTGAAATAAGAAAAGTTCCAAAAATTCTTAATTAATATATATGTAGATTTGAAAGAGTTTTATATATGTTTTTCCACCATGTTTCTTACATAAATTTAGGACAGATGATAATTCGACCAATTGATTAACAAAGACCTCAAGTAATCAAACTTCGATATATGTACCACAACAGGAGGTAACATTATGTTGACAAAGAATGAAAGCGATTTAAAGGATAGTAACACTTCTGTTAATTATTCTATTCCAATAAATGATAAAAATGTGTATATTTCTACTTAAAAGTTAGATAACATAACGTGAGTAAATACTTTTTAGCGTTTATCCCTGAACTAGCCGATTCGCAATTATATGCCTAGCTTTTATTTAATTATACTAAACCAGTAACTATATATATATATATATATATATATATAAACAATAATTTGTATGTATTTATCTCTTTACTGTACTGTACCGAATGTAAACTAAAATTCGCGTACATATATATATATATATAGTGACTTCTCAACCAGATTCAAAAAAATTGCACAATATTCTTCTATTAAATATCACTTATTTAAACTCCGGCCTACCCACTTCTCTTGTTAAGGATCCCCTCTCTTCTAACTTATGTAAAACGATATTAGTCCACTGGACTTCGAAAATTTCATCAGAAAACTTCTCCAATGCTTTCCTTTCCCCACGCTTAGACATACTTCTCTTTAACCCATCATCCAAAGTGTCAGTCAACAAAAACAAGTCATGCAACCTCGGAAACTTGTCACCTCTCTCCCTGGAATAATCAGGATCAGATGGATCCACAAAGAAATATCCAATGTCGTCATCCACAATATCCAAGTACGGGCCAGCGGACGCATGCACCAAGGCAATCAGCCCGGACGCAAGGTATTCCACTACAGCGATACCGAAATGTTCGTTCCACATGGCGTTGATGCCGTAAGTGGAGCTGAGCAAGTGGCTCCTGACGTCGTTGTAGGGGATGTCTGTCAGGAACTCGATGCATGTGTCCGGGATGTGCAGTGTCTTGCAATAGTTTTGCAATTCAAGGACGCGATCCTTGTCGGCTTGGGAACGGGTGGAGCCGATGAATTTCAGTGTGAGGAGATTGTTGTTGTTGCTTTGAGGGTGATTTTTTCTGTTGATTAGGTATTTGGAGTACGATTCGATTATTAGGTCGTGTCTCTTCTCTGGACGGAATTGTGCCAGTACGACACCTACGTTCGAACGAGATGTGTTTGAGTTTGAATGGATGTTGGTGGTGAATTTCTCTGTGGAACATGGCGGGTAAATGATAGAGGGGAGTGTTTGTTTCCAAATGCGTTTGATATGGTTGTTGGTCCATGTGGAGTTAGTAGTAGCAATGGTCACAAAGGAACCCATATGAGAATAGTAGATCATGAAGGACTTCCAATAAAGATACTTGCAAAAAGTTTTCCAATTCCAGCTGTTGTTATTATTTTTTTGTAGTTTATCTAGCATATCGGTAGACATAACGGGGAAATGAGTGTAAGTGACGATCGGGACTCTTATAAGATGGAAGACCCAGGGGTAACCGAAGGGGTAACCCATGGTGTCACACCACACATCAGGAGGGCATTTAAGAATAGCCTCTAGTGTCAAAAGGACGGACCCGAGCGCCTGCCCCAATAGAGTGAAACGGGGCCAAGTCCCTGGGTCAACGAGGTATCTTTTCTTCAAATAGATGAACACGATTCTAGTTGTATCCAACCGATAATCGAATTTCAGACGGACGGCATCCAAGATTTGCTGGGGAGAGGCGTCGATGTCTCCAGTGTAGATGAGAGCGACGTTATTCAAGTCGTGATCCAATGTGGTTTGCACGGCCTTCCATAGTACTTTTTCGCCTCCCCCGAAGGCATTACAGTAAGGATGGAAGAAGCCATATAGAGTTTTCCCCTGTGTGTGGGTAGAGTCTGTTGTATGTGAGGGATCATTAGATCTGAGAGTAGTAATTTCATATTGGTTCAGTTTGTGGATAAGAGATTTGACCTCTGTTGAGTCATTAAGAAGGGTATGGAACCCATTAAAGTTTGTGTATAAGGTCAAGTCTGTAGCCCATTGAGATATCAATCTTGATCTGACAGCACCAGTTCTAATGCCAAAGGGAGATTTTACAGTGGTTTTATTATTATTATTATTATGTTTCAGCCAGTTAAGTAGGACGGTTGGATAGTTGTCTTTTGGTTTAGATAATGTTCTTCTAAAAGAATGAGTTCTTAGAAAGATTAATAGTAAGGACAGTGTAGTTTGTAATATTAATATAACTGTGACCCAAAACATAATGAACCACCATATATACATGTATATATATATATATATATATATATTTGTTGTAATTTGAATAAATATGGATTTGGTTCTCAAGTAATTGTCATGTTTTGAAAAGCCCAAATTATATATATATATGTTTAAACGATCCTCTGTATATAATCCCAACATCCAAATACATCATAACATGTGTTTCAAACAAAATAAAAATAAAAATAAAAAATAGAAAAAAACAACAAATTTTCCTCCTCCTCCTTACCCCCCCACTATATAAAACACACACACACACACACACACACACACACCAAACGACAAGAGAAAACCCTCACAACCAGGGCACAAGAGAGAATATACTCAACACCAAAACAAATACAAAAAACAGTTGTTTGTGTGAGAGTGATAGTGATTGCTTAACCATACTATATATACATAAACAAAATCATATACAAATGTATAGTATAGTATATAGTATAGTATAGTATAGTATAATATATATATATATATATATATATATAATGGTAAAATAATAAACGCCCACTTTTAGGGTTTGCAGTTAGGGTTCAGTCGATAAATAATTTGTTTTTTGTTTGTCAAACGAAGGAAAAAAGAGAGGACTGTTTTTTTTTTTTATTGCTGTTTCTGTTTTTGTTTCGTAGATAAGGATAAGAGTAACAGAGACAGTTCTTATTTTTTTTAGAGAGAGAAAGAGAGATAGAGAGACCCCCCCCATATATACTTTAAAGGTCTGTTTGTTTGTTTTCTTTCCTTTGGTTTATACATATACATATATATACATATTGTTTGAAAAGGGTGTGCAACTCCTTTTATCCTCTATTTTCAACCATACATCATTCATTGATCCATCTAGAACATAACCTCATATATATTTATTTTTAGTTCCTTCCCGTCTCCACTCCTATCCAACATCAAATTTAATAAATATTTAAATAGACAAATAAATAAATAAATAAATAAATAGATAGATAAACAATGTCTCATCATAGGAAACGTGTTTATCCACAAGCACAATACCAGATCCAACAACAACAACAACAACAACAACAGGCAGCTTCAATCGGCGCTATTCCAGGACAAAGTCCAATTCTAAACCAAAATGGTATGGCTATCTACCCTCAACAGACTCCAATGTTCACTCCGGCTCAACAAGTCGATCAAGCTACCCTTGCCATGAGAAACATGCAATTGAGTAATAATAATAATAATAATAATAACAGTCCTACCATTCCTTCTTATCCTCAACATCATACTCCCTACAATCTCTCTGCCCAATTCTCTACTACTTCAAAACCTATGAATCAATTGTATCCAGTAGACCTTTTGACTGAATTGCCACCTCCAATCCACGACTTGACTTTACCTCCTCCTCCTCTATTGATCCCCCAAGAGAAAATGATCGTCCCATCCGACTCTGCTAATGCCCCGCCAGATTTTATCAGATCTACTTTAAATGCTATCCCAAGGACTAATAACCTTTTGAAAAAATCTAAATTGCCATTGGCCATAGTCGTTAGACCTTACCAACATCTACATGACAGTATCGACCCCGTACCATTAACTGAAGACGGTATCGTCGTCAGATGTCGTCGTTGTCGTGCCTACATGAACCCATTCGTCACAATGATCGAACAAGGTCGTAGATGGAGATGCAACTTCTGTCGTCTGGCTAATGACATCCCAATGCAATATAACCATTCCTATGACGGCAACCAATTGAACCAATATGAACGGAACGAAATTAGATATGGGGTCATGGAATTCTTGGCTCCTAAGGAATACAGCATTAGACAACCACCACCTTCCACCTATGCTTTTATCTTGGATGTCTCTCAGCATGCCATTAGAAATGGGTTGTTGGCTACTGCAACAAGAACAATCCTAGAATCTTTGGATTCTTTACCCAATCATGACGGTAGAACTAGAATCTCTATCCTATGTGTAGATAATGCTATCCACTACTTCAAGATCCCAAGAGATGACGAAGAGGGACAGACTGTACAGATGATGGACGTCGGTGATATCGATGAACCGTTCTTGCCAAGACCAAACTCCATGATCGTCTCTTTGACTTCATGTAGAAACAACATCGAAGGTTTGTTGAATAAAATCCCTCAGATCTTTCAATACAACATTATGAACAAATTCGCACTTGGGCCCTCTTTGAAATCTGCATTCAATTTGATTAGAGGTACCGGTGGTAAGATCATTGTCGTTTCCTCCACTCTACCAAACCTCGGGACTGGTAAATTACAAAAGAGGAAAGAACAAGGTGTAGTCAATACATCCAAGGAGACTTCCCAACTTCTATCTTGTCAAGACGGATTCTATAAATCGTTCCCTATCGACTGTTCAAAGGCTCAAGTTACCGTAGACATGTTTTTGGCCAGTGAGGACTATATGGATGTCGCCACTGTATCCAATCTAGGTCGTTTCACAGGTGGTCAAACCCATTTCTATCCTGGTTTCTCTGCCACCAATTTCTCAGATGTCACTAAATTCACAAAGGAGTTCTCCTAAACATTTATCTATGGATATATGTATGGAAACAGTCATGAGGGCTCGTGGTTCTATGGGTCTAAGAACAACTGGCTTTTATGGCCATTTTTTCAACAGATCCTCAGATTTATGTGCTTTCTCTACAATGCCTAGAGACCAATCCTACGTTATGGAATTAAACATCGAAGAAAACTTGGTCACCGATTACTGTTACCTTCAAATCGCAGTTTTGCTATCCTTGAACACCGCCCAAAGAAGAATTAGAATCATCACCGTGGCTATCCCAACTACTGATTCTTTAGCTGAAGTCTATGCCTCTGCTGATCAATTGGCTATCACCAACGTCTTTGCCCAAAGAGCTATCTCTAAAGCTTGGTCCTCTAGTTTACAAGATGCTCGTGACTTAATCAATAAAGGTGTCCAAGACGTTCTTGCCACCTACAAGAAAGAGATCGTGGTCTCTAACACAGCAGGTGGCGCTCCATTAAGATTATGTGCTAATTTAAGAATGTTCCCACTATTAATGCATTCACTAACTAAACATACCGCTTTCAGAGCCGGTATCCTACCAAGTGATCATAGAGCCGCGGCATTGAATTTCTTGGAATCTGCTCCATTACCATATTTCATTAAAAACATTTACTCCTGTGTTTACTCCCTGCATGACATGATAGACGAAGCAGGCTTACCTGATGACAACGGCTCTATCGTGTTACCAGAACCAATCAATGCTACATCTTCCTTATTTGAAAGATACGGGCTATATTTGATTGATAACGGTAGTGAGTTATTCCTATGGATCGGTGGTGATGCAGTCACGGAATTGGTTCAAGATGTCTTTGGCACAAACGATATTTTCCAAATCCCAATCGGTAAGAACGAAATACCCGTAGTTGAAGGTTCCGAATTCAACGAAAGAGTCAGAAACATCATTGCTAAAGTCAGAGAACATGACGACGTTATCACTTACCAATCCTTGTATATTGTTAGAGGTGCCTCTGTAAGTGAACCTGTCAATCATGCCTCTGCTAGAGAATTGGCCTCTTTGAGATTATGGGCCACTAGTACGTTGGTGGAAGACAAGATCATGGGCACTGAAAGTTATCGTGAATTCTTACAAACTGTTAAGTCAAAGATATCAAAGTAACCTTATGTATCATAGTTTGTCAGTATTATTATTTTCTTTAGATTTTCCTCGTAATATAAGGGAAACAAAATAAAAAAAAAAAGGATAAATTAGAAGTTATTATTACACTATAGAGTCTCTCTCCTTTTTCATGTTTTTCATAATATCTCTTATTAAAATTTATATAAGTTTATGTATCAATATTATATACACTTTACACAATAATAAGAAGTCGAAAGTATAGCAGGAGTAAGAATACCTCTCCCCACACCAAAAAAGAGAGAAGAATATTTTTGGATCAATAGGAATAAAAACTGAAGATATCAAGTTGCAGAAACGAGGAGGATCCGTTGTATGAAATTTCCCACACATACACTTTGATGCTTCTTCTTTTGTTGAGGTGGTGAGCTTGGATACAGATATGAAACTATGAAACAACGATTTATACACTAAGGAAAACGATAAGTACGGAAACCAAATGATGATATTAATGATTTTCCTCATGAAGAATTAGAAATAGTGGATATTGTGACAATTGACGAGATTAGTAGTAGTACGCACAATACAGAAAGAGTTGAGTTTGAATTCTTTCCATTATTTGCTGATGAGGGATTGATGAAAGTTACCATTGAGACAAATGAAAGGGTAAGTGATGTTTCTAAAATTGAAGAGTTGCATGGGAGAAACGAGAGCCCCCGTTGAGTATATCAACAGATGAAAGAGGTATGGATTATTATTACAGTCAATGTACAGATCAACAAGTGAAAGAGTTTGAAGATGCTGCAATAGATATCGAACCATTTTACAAAAATATCCTTATCCAAGAACGTTTTATGGGAGGAAATCGCGATAGATATTGGATGTAAACGAACATAATTCTAGTATAGTTAAAGAACTACTACGAGTCAAAAATTTGGAAAGAAGAAGACCTGGTCAAAAATCAACGTCTTGTACGTAACTTGGGGGGGGGGGGGGAAAACATGAACAAGAAAGGTTAGAATTAAAATTATTATTAAGGAAAAGATTCCGTAAAAGAGGTAGTGAAAAGAATAGGAAATATAAATTAAATCCATTGGCTAATGCCGGCGCAACAGCCATCACTTCTACATAATACTACTTGACCAACAATTCTATCTTTGTATATATATATATATGTCTATTCAAGTTTGCATGCGACTATCGTAAAATAGATAAAGATTTTAACATTATTGACAAACTTGCATCATTTTTGTGTTCCAAGTACTCATGCATTGTATCTTTTAAGAAGGATTTATTCTTTAATAGATTTTTCCCAACTGGACCACCTCTATTAAAAGATATTTCAAGTTCTTTCTTAAACAGTTGCGAAACTTTCATCCAATGTATATCTTCCAGACTGGAATTTGCAGAAAGAGAAGAGGAAGAACTGTTATTTATAAGTATAATGGAGATCAAATTCTTTTGTGTTAAAGTGTCAATGGTTACTGTAGATAACAAATCCTGTAAAATATTTAAAGATTCAACATTTTTAGTTACCTTTGACAATGCCGAGGGGAATTCTTTAACATTATTTATAGTCTTAATTAATAATTGAGAGTTTACAGTTATCAAAGATTCCATAAATCTATTAATAGAAGAGTTGAAATCATTTGGCGATAACAGAAATAAAGATCGTGCCAGTTTACAAATCAGTTGGTTAAGATCGTCTAATTGTTTCCTTTCTTTTTTTGAACCATTTAGATAATTGCAATATTGGTATAATATATTTGAAAGATTTTTAATCAATTGTCTTTTATTGGTTTTAATCCAATCACTCTGCAAATTTTTGATTCTAGTCAACGAATTCAAATTAATATTCTTCTCCAAAGTTAATTGTAACTGATAGTATAAAGAGGAAAGTTTTAGAAGTAAAAATGCTTTATCATCATTATCATTATTAGCATTTCATTCTCATCGTTTTTCTGTCTCTTATCAACTAAAGTTGAAGATTTAGTGTTATTATTAATAGAAGTCAATTGTGGCGTTAGTGTTTTTATCATATTAAATATGTGTAAATATAAAAGAGAGTCTCTTAAGAGAGTAGAAGTTTGATGCACTTTATTTAAAGTAGATTGCAACTTTTGAGTCAATTCGTACGGTTTTAATACTTCATTATTCAATCTTTCATAAGATGATTCAACGAAATTTAAACTTTCTAATAAACTCTTTGAAATATTGTCATTGTTTTGTCTACTTTCATATATTTGATTAATTAAAATACTGGAATTTTGACTTAATGTCCTTTCATACAATTTATCAACTTCATTTAAATCGAAATTAATCTTTTTGATAGATGTGTCTAAATCAATAACATTTTTCGGACTTTGTGATTCTTCATTAGTATCATTAGAACTGCCATTATTTGTCATTAATAATAAATCATTGGCAAATTTTATAGGATTAAATGAATCCTGTAAAACGTTGTCAAAATCCTTAAGTTCATCCATGGTAAATGAAAATAAATAAATAAATAGACTATCGCACAGTCTTCAACTCTCTCAGCCACTTAATATAAGGTCAATTGGTGTGTAATACACTCTAACTTAACATATATCACACACTTTTTTTTTTGTACCGTCATTTTTTAAAATTATACAATCTTTCTCTCTTTCATATGCATTTTTTCTTTATGAATCCTTTAAAAGTGGAAAATTCACTATGGTAAAAAAAAAACAGTAGGAGGTTCGAGGAGATCAAAATAGTTGAAGTTTCTTGTATATTTATCTGATTTCCAAAGTAGAAGGCACTTGAGTATCAGAGTACCGTTATATATATATGTAGTGACGGTTAACGCACCACATATTTAGAGAATAAATAACAGAAAACAGTAATAATATTCTTGAAATTATTATATTGACAATTGTTTAAATGAATTTTAAATCTATGAATAAATAAATATATGTATTTCATACAAACAAAATAAACACATATTATATGTATATATATGCATGTAATTAACATTTTTTATATTATGCTTTCCCTCTTATTTGATACACCTTTGCTCAAATAATCTATTCCCACCAACTGACCACACCCATCCCATCAGTCTGACAACTACCCAACAATGCATATGGCGGTGTTCTATTTATATTATCATCTTGTTCACCCATATCGTCATCTTCATCTAGTTTAGATGGATCCTTTGGCTTAATATCAATAAATATTTCTTTCTCCACCCTAAACCTAATCATTTCATTAATATCAAAGTATAATTCAGTCTCATCATCCATTTTCCATAACCAAGCAGATTCATCAGGTTTATAGAAACAATTTTCAAACATCATATTTCGTGGGATAAAAATATCGCTAAACAACCCACCCATAGACACTTGGATCCCATCGTTATTACATTTAGTGATCCATCCAGTCAACACTTCACCGACGAATGGTTTAAACACCAGGGCTCTGAACTCCACATTGATAAAGGATGCACCATCACCAGGTTTGATTTGACCCTCATCTACATCCAATATATCATATACAGTGATGCATAGACCTATCTGGGGGATAACTTTATTGGCATATTTGTTATTCAATTGATGTTTTATTGCATTTAATGTATCGTGATGGAATTGATCTGGGGCAATTCGTACAAGGTCTTTAATACGCGATAAAATGAACATTGTTTATATATATATATTGTTTGTGGTTTTATTAGATCAGATTTTTTTATTTCCACACACACAGAAATAAATGATTGGGTTATGTGATATATCGTATTTTACAGATGTGTTTCTTACTGTACATCAATAATAATTCCTAACTTCTTCCTTTTTTTTTTAAACCTTAATATATATACTCGATTGTTAAGAAGAGCACACTACAGCTTAACCACAGACAACCCTCACAGAATAATCCCAGCCAGATCATTTCTTACCTTTCCTTACTTGGATCCACTTCTTTCTTACTTCTTTCTTGCTATCATTGCACTCGTCGTATTGTGTGATATGAAAAAATTCCAAAAACTGCGACAAAAAATATTTTGTTTTTCACTTTTTGCGATGACCCGTGACAAATGATCTTTAAAGGTTCGAAGAACAAAAATTATTCAATAAATAATTTAAAATACAGGTACATTAGATATTCACCTTCTGTTGTAACAAGGTATCTTTACCTAGTGTTTATTCTAATGAATTGTAAATTAGATTGAACATCTAGTGTTAATTCATATTCAGAGAAATATTAGATATTTTTTTATCGTTTTTTTTTTTTTTTTGAACGAAGGGAAGAAGGATTATAGATTATTTTTGTTAACTTAGACTTTCGAATATTCTCTAACCTTTAAACTTCATATTTCAGCAACTACCGAGACTTATCAATATTATCTATACCATCATGTTTAAGAAGAAGAACGCCCAAAAATTCGTCGTGGTTCATAGAGACCATGATGACCCAGACTATTACAACGATAATGAGACAGATCATGTCTTTTTACCAGTCGATGATTTAAACAAAAAACACCAAAGAGCTAAGAACAAAGCGTCTGCTTCTATTCCAGATGGTAAAGACAGCAGAACGGCTGAAGATACTGTATCTCATGAACCTGGGCTAGCTGCCTTGTACGGAATTTCATTTGACGACTCCAAATATGATTATATGCAACATTTGAAACCAATTGGTCAGACTCCAAATGCTGTCTTTATCCCTGCTAAATTTGGTAGAAATAATAAAAATAATAAGCAATATTTAAGACACCAACAAAATATTGAAGATGCAATTAGTGGGTTTAAACCGGACTTAAACCCTGATTTAAGAGAAGTATTGGAAGCTTTAGAAGATGAAGCCTATGTAGTCAACGATGACATTAAAGTGACTATACCTGACAATAAGAGGGGGAAATCTTCAAACGTTGAAAAATCTGGCAAGAGTAATGAACCAACTAATTTAGATGAACAAGATGATATATTTGCTGAGTTGTTAGAAAGTGGTGCAGTAGAAGAAGATGAAGAAGACGATTATTTATATGACAATGACGGTTCCAATTTTTATCGTGAAGATGAATGGGATCTTGAAGATGAGATGAATAACTATGAAAATGATCATTATTTGAATGAGGAAAATTCAGAGATTTTGGATCAAGTTAACAAATTAGATGATTTGCAAATGATCGATTATCAAAATGATGTCAGAAGATTTCAAGAAGAACAAAAGAGAAATAAACACAAGGATTATGTCGAGTCAGATAATGAATTTTTATCAGAGGATGAAAATGGATTCGGAAAAGAGATTGATGATGAAGAGAATGACACCCTTGGTGATTTACCTACAATAGATAACAAAAAACTCAAAACAGGCAAAAATAAACGTAAACAACGTCATAAGAAAGGTGCTATGTCTGATATATCTGGGTTTTCAATGAGTTCTAGTGCAATTGCTAGAACAGAGACTATGACTGTCTTGGATGATAAATATGATAATATTATTGGTAGTTACGAAAATTATCAAGAAGAGCAAGAAAAGGATGAAGAAAATTATAAACCATTCAATATGGCTGAAGAAAGGTCGGATTTTGAATCAATGTTAGATGATTTCCTAGATAACTATGAATTAGATATCGGTGGACGTAAATTAGTTAAAAAAGATCCTGAATTACAAAGGTATAAAGATGCCGCCGATAAAGTATCTAAAGGTAAATTATCAATGAGAAGAAACCGTGAAAGACAAAAGCAACAAAGTAAAGAAATAAACAATATTTCAAATAGTCTAAGTAGTTTGAAATTTTAATAATATATACATATACCCAGTACATCATACCTATATATATTATTTTAAGGATCACAAACCAGAGATTACAAAACTATCCTCTTAATATCTTTTTCGGATAAATTATTATCCAAATATTTATTGCAAGCTGGTGTGTATATACTTTCTATAAAGAAACAAACATTATAATGTATTTAATGTCAAATAAAATTTGTAATGTTAAAGTGTTTCTTACTTGGATCTGTTTCAATATCTTTTCTTTGAATGATAAGAGTTCTTGAAGCCTTGATGATGATGATGATGTATTTTCTTATTGCCGAAAGACCCATTTTCATGTTCCATTTTCCTCTTTAATGGATTTGTTGGTAACATTTTAGATTCTGGGAATAACTCTAAATCTTGTTCTTTAATTAATCTCTTCCAATCATGATTCTTTCTTAAATATTTATCTAATTGCCAATTTTTCCATACTTGTTTACCATAGACACTATTCTTGACTTTATCTGATTCTTTTGTCAACGCTGTTGCAATTCTTTCTTTATATAATGTCAATTTACTAGTAAATTCCCATAGCTTATCAACAATATGAGACCCATATGCATTACATGACATATTGACCACATCTTTACAAAGAATATTTAACAACTGTTTCCTTCTTATTGGATCCACTCTTTTAACTTGTAAAACATGTTCCACTACATGTGAAAAAATACCATGGTATGGCATTTGTAAAAATTTATCTTCAGGTAAATCTAACATACCTTCAATAGTGATCTCTAAGAATTTATCATCATAATCAATCAACTCTTCCAAAAATAAGGATCTTCTACGTTCTTCTGCTGTAGGCCAATCTCCGTCCCTTGTATTACCTAAAGTGGAATTATTCAATTGCAAACAACTCTCCAAAATATTCTTCTTCCCCCCATCAATTGAATCATCTTTATAATATTTCTTTATCAATTGCTCTACCACTTGTTCTCTTAAGTAATTTTCTTCTTTATTACTTGCATCTATAATACTTTTAGCAAAATCCATGTTGGAATTTAATATTGTGTTTAACTCAGGAACTAAAGAATCAAGAATCTCTCTAATCTCTTTACTCTTTAAAACTTTTAATAAACTCTGAACTACAAATGCACCAGTGGTATCTCTCTTTGATAATTTTACAATGCGATCTTTCATATATAGACGATAGAGTCTTTCCACATATTTAATCCTTGCAAATTGCATAACATTTTCTAAGAAATGGGACCCAACTGCATCTGATAGCAAATATTCGACAAATGATTCCTCCTTAGGATTTTTCTCATCACCAACACTGAATGCAAGTCTCCAAAATGAACGATCTCTATCAAAGATACCCTCGACTTGAATAATTAATTGAATGACTGGAGATGCGATCTTATCTACACATAATTCTCTAAACTTTGTTATCACAGTCATTGAAATATCATTACGTGATTCAACATGACCTGTAAAATCTTCATATAAGCCACTCAGCATATCACGTAATTGTAATTTAAAGGATTCCGGAGTCTGATAAATCTTGTTGAAATCTGAGTTGTCTCTTAAATCAACCATCTTACGTGCTATCTTTGATTTCTTTGAACGCAAAGTGGAATTGTTTTCAGTAGAACTTGGTAACAATTTTGAGGATAAGATTAAAATCAAAAGACGTAGACTATGGGATGCATATTGATGTGTCATCATTTCTCTTAAATGTGGTTTGAATTCATTTAGCATAAATAAGAAAAGATTTTCCATTGATGTGACGACATTTTCGTCCGTATTATAATGTTCTGAATTATCATCAAAGGTTGGTGTCAATAATTCCTTTTCCACTAATGCTGTACTTCTAACAAGTAAAGTTTCAAGGACATGAGACGCATATTTATGACATGCGATATTGAAGAAAAATCCATTGAATGTTTGGAACAAAGATTTTAATTGAGAATCATCACAATCAAGAATCAATCTTTCCATCAGTTTAGAACAAATCTGAGAAGTGACCAATTTCAATTCTTTCCCCTTAGCTTCTTCAATGATACTAGTGACAAATTGATGTTTTTCCTCTATAGATTCGAAAGCATCCATTGCTAATGTGGCTTCTGCTTGTTTAAAATATTCTAATTCTTCTCTATCTAAAACACCAAAGAACAAATTTGGATTTAATTCAGAGGTTGCTAATTCAGTATCATTGTTGGAATAATTTAACTCAACATGACTTTCACCGTTTGATGATGATTGTTGTGGAATAAATTCATCCTTTTTCTGTTTCTTTAATAGTTTCCTTCCTCTTGGTTTAGCCATTATGAGTCTCCAGTATCTATCTTCGTTCTGTTAAATGACTCTAAATGAGACAAGGATAAATATATCTTTATTAGTATTATTTCAAGAGGTAGAATGTTAGGTCAGTAGAACAGCAAAAAACTTTAGGAGTTGAAGAACCATCTCTCATCGCATCGCTTTAGCCTTTAAATAAAATTTTATTTGAAGTATTTTGCAAAAAAAAAAAAAAAAAAAAGACAAAACGAACAAAAAAAAAAGCATATTTACACTTTATACACTGTCAAGAACCTTGAAAGACAAAGCTAAAAAAATGGGAAAATACAGAAAAGAGCAAGATCAAGAAGGTAGTGTCCTAATTCCATCAATCGGAATAGTGTGGATCACAATTATTGAAACTTAGTAACACAATTCTGTACAGACACAAAAAATTTTATTAAAAAAAAAAACTAACAACAACACACAGATTATTTTTTTTTTTTTGAATAATATACACTTCTATGCAATTGTATATATACATAATAACTTTAATCGTCATAATCCCAATTACCTGGTCTTGGACCTTGTGGTGGAACTGGGCCACCAGCTTTCTTAGCCATGATGATCTGGTCTACAGAAAGCACGGTACATGCAGCTTCTGTAGCGACGTTGATGGCAAATTTCTTTGTAGCAAGCATATCATATATTCCATCTTCTGTGATGTTCTTAATGCCACCAGCATGTTCACCCTCTGTGTCAATACCCTTCAATAAACTGTCTTTATCATCAGTTTCACTATGAGCAGCGTATAAGTTTGGCAAAACTTCATTTACATCTAAACCTGCAGTCTCAGCAAGGATACGTGGGACGACTTCAAAGGCAAGAGCGAATTGTTTGATGGCCAATTGTAAAAGACCAGGCGTACTTTCCCCATATTTAGTGATTCTTGACACTAATTCGATCTCTGTGGCACCTGCACCAGGTAACAATTTCCCACCATCATTTTTCATTAACCCCTTAATTGCAGCAACACCATCATCGATAGCCCTTTCAATATCATCCAAGTTGTTTTGAGTAGCGCCTCTTAAGACAATGGTAGCAGTTCTACTAATTTCACCCTCTTCTTGTTTGAAAATAGTGACACGGTCACCACCTATTTCCATATATTTAACAGTATCGATAGTACCGATTTCCTCAGGTGTTGGGGCACCCAATCTTGGCAATGGAGTAGCACCACAGACACGACATATACGTCTCAACTCGAATTTGCTTGGCACTTTCAATACAAGGATACCGTATCTGTTCAAATAATGTAAAGCCAACTCACCTACACCTGCACCTGCAATGATGCATTCGATGCCCATATCTGCAATTTCTTTCATCATTGAATCGATCTGTTTTTCTTCACCTTTAGAGAAATCCAACATCTCTTGAGCTTTATGTAAAAGCACAGTACCTTTAGTCTCAGTAGTGGCGATGTCCTAATGGACAAGTAAAGACAGCCACTTTATGTTTCCCCTTCTCTGAAGATAAAGACTTGACATGACCTTCAGGCTCTCGATTGAAAACCATCCCCTTGACAACGGTAGAGTTAGCCAAACTACCACCCATAATCTTGACGACTCTAATAGAATCGACGTTAAAGAAAGAGGAAGAGGTGGTGCCATTCTTTGGAATCACATGAGACACGGCATCTGCGACTAAATCACTCAACAAATCTTCATACCCGTATTGTTTAGAAGCGATAACTGGTTTAATGACTTTAATCAATTCCTTTTTATCGTTCTTATTTACAATTTCATCAACGACCAAATTATCCAATTCTTTAAAACGAAATTCTTGGCCATGTTATAACCTTGAATAATCTCGACAGCAGAGAGACCCATAGTGATCAGTTTCTCAGAGACGTTCAACAATTCTCCCGCGAGGACCATGACAAGGTTAGTGCCATCCCCCATATCGACTTTTTGTTGTTCGGTGGCCATGACAAGCAATTTGACAGCTGGATGCACAATATCTAATTCACGTAGCATTGTGGCGGCGTCATTGGTAATGAAGATCTTGCCTAAATGGTTCACAATGATCTTGTTTCTACCGCAGGGACCCATGGAAGTCAAACACATTTGGTGGATTTCACGGATAGCTGCAATAGACTTGTTTATTTGTCCATCGGCATTGGAGTAACTGTTGTAGCCTTGTTTAAACAACCCTGCA
This sequence comes from Arxiozyma slooffiae, assembly GCA_017347545.2. NCBI lineage: Eukaryota > Fungi > Ascomycota > Saccharomycetes > Saccharomycetales > Saccharomycetaceae > Arxiozyma > Arxiozyma slooffiae. Next base: position 5,599 of record JAFHAQ020000029.1, on the reverse strand, counting down.
TTGGGATTCTGTGGCAATTTTAAAGACATCTTGTCTTGTTCTTTTTTCTTTGTTTTCCTTTTTATTAAAGGAACACGGTATAAACACAAACACACACAGGTGGTAACTACTACTTCAAATTGTACAGATGTATAAGTGTTCTTACACTCTTACTTCCTGCATATATATATGTATACATTCAGTATTCACTTATCTTTCAATATAAATTTATTCATTCCAAATGCATTTTTTCCTTCGTTTCTTTTCAAAAAACAAACAAACAAAAAAAACGAAAAAAAAAAAATGACAAGAGTTTGGGGGGAAGTCTTAATGAGGGAAAATTACCTGAAGAGGAAGTGATGATCCAAACAGGAAAGATAATAACCTGGAGGACTAACAATGCATCTTTCTTCAAGATACACTACAGTCTACGTGCAGTAGTTAAAGAGATGTATTTGTATTGCCTAGTGTGTTGTTGTTAATTATATAGCGTGTTATATTTGAATATATAGAAATGAATGCGTAAAGAGGGTCCCTTTCATTTATCAAAACAGCCAAAGACTGAGGGTTTGCCATGAGGTGTAGATCATGACAATGAGACCAAAGGCACAAATTAATAAATCCAAGAGAAGAACATAATTGTTTGGTTTGTGTTCCTCCTGTTGAAATGCTTTGAAATGTAAAAGTGGCGGATGGATATATATTAATGGGATACAAGCCAATGACCCAACCAAGGAGACAAACTTGTCTAAGTCATTGGCACCGATCCATGCAACGGCAATTGTGGCTATGACTACACCTGTCCTAAAATAATTCTTCAGCCATTTGACACGTGGATTATATTTCCCTGATAAAGAGGATGGGAAAGTCCAGTGTTCAAGGATTCTAATAGCAGGGAACATTTGTAAAGGGGTTGAGAGAAGGATAGCCAATGCGTAGAGAAGCTGGACTAGTGCTGTCGAATATGTGTCTTGTGGGAAGTTCAACAGTACGACAGTGTCTACTTTTGACCCAAATGCGGAGTAACAGATTAAACCACATGAGATGAAGATGATAGTAACTACTACCATGACACCGGATAGAGTGGATTTGAAACGAGCTGGGTTCTTCATGGATTCTTGAATTGGGATCAGCAGTCCTATCCCCTCGAATGTGAAGATCGCGGTACCGATAAATAGGGACCACTGTGATTTATTGAACCATACCATTGTCTGTGCTTGAATACCATTAGTGACCACGTAGTAAGTTGAATAGTAGTAGACGTAGATAAGTCCCAAGAATATAAACACATCTGCGATCAATGCGGTCCCACTCAATTTGGCGATATTTCTTGTCAATGCCAACGGAACAAATATTAAGGCTTGTAACCATATATAAAAGGATAAACTTAAAGAGCCACCACTGTTCTGACTACCATCGTCATTGGAAGGATTCAAATACATATATAGACCATCTATAACAACTTTCAAATTTGTAGCGGTGAAGACGGTATAAGCTGCAGAGAATCCTACTTGTGACAAAGCGATTGATTGTAAAATGAGTAATTTCATTTTATTACCATATAATTTCAATCCCAATTCACCATACCCACTGACACCGATCTTATCCTTTGTAATAATCAATAAGATGAAACAATAGTAGGATAAGATTGCACAGAATAAGAGACACAGAGAACTAAAACCCCACCCACCGTTATGGAATGCTTTTGGTAAGAAAAGGACACCTGTACCTACAAAAGATTTTAAAAGAAGTAAGACTGTCTTTAGAGTGGATGTCTTATGTTTAGAAACTTTCTTTGAATCATTAGATGCAAGATTAGCAGATGCCATATATCTATTTTTCAAAAAAGATGATCTATCATCTCTTAGCAAAAGAAGAGACGATGTCTCAGTTTCAGATTCAATAGCCTCTTCCAAATCTTCTTGAGAAGATATGTCAAAATGGACCCGTTGGTCATCGTCGTCATCATCATCTGTTTGTTCATTCTCACTCTCTGAAAGATCTTCCCCAGCGAAATGTGGATATAAAGTCAAGAATTCAATAAAATTTCTTGTTATAAAATTTTGTTTAATATCATTCAAACGGTTGTCCCTCCTTCGCTTACGTATAATAAAAGATCTTCTAAACCCACCAGGGGCTCTAATCTCTTCATGAGTCATGAGTAAATGGTTATTGAGATTCATATTTGTAGTTTCATTTGAATCGTTACTATTAGCGATGTTTGTTGAACTTTGATCTATTGAATGGGTTCTTGACGTTGGCATTAGGATCAAGTTGTTCAGAAACTCTGAGTTGCCGGATATAGCAGAAAAACTCATTGACCTTTTCCTATTAGATATGAAATCAGTCGTAGAATTATTATTATTATTATTATTATCTTGCATCCATTTGTATACATCTCTTGTGATATCACCACCAGGGGTCTGTAAGCAATTTGCAATATCATCATCCAACTGACGAGAAACGGCATTCAGAGCCTTTGAATCAGTTTTCTTAGTATTGAAAGAATCTGAATTTATTATAGACATTTTCCTGAATATATAAAGAAAAAAAAAACTAAACTTAATTAAAATAATAAAGAAAAAAGGAACAGCATGAAATATAGACTCCTATACTTATAAAGAATATGAACCTAAAGAAACACAAACCACAACTGCACACATGTATATATATATATATATCAATATCAATCAGTGTAAATATTATAACTATCAATTTCTCTATTTATGTATTTTAAATCAAATCCAGAGGGTTTTCTTTGCAAAAAAAAAAATGAAGGAAAAAACAAACCATTTGTGTGTGGGGTGTCTGGGTGCACTGTATTTGTCGACTTAATTTGTATTTTGTGATGGATTCATATATCCCATAGCATATTCATACTCATATTTACACTTGTCAGCCAGTAAACTACCACCAATTGACACGTTGTTTGGCTACTACTAGTAGTACTGCTGTTATTCCCCAAGCAAGTTTACCCAACCACCTTTTTCTTCTTCTCTTGTTCTATGATATTGAAGGCATGACAGCAGGGGTTTAACAAAAGGACCGATTACAACTGCAAATGAATCACATGATCTTATTTACTATTCTTCTGAAGTATATTCCTTAGGCTGGCCCCATTTTAGCAGTTGTTGGCTCACTAAGAGGTCTTTTTTTGTTTGAACATTATGATATTGTCTTTAAAGTTTCATTATATATTAACTTTGTGTTCCCCTTAGATATATACTTAAAAAATGTGTAGCCGTTTATATATACAAAATACTTTATTAGTTGCTATTCAATTAATATTACCAAAATATATATATTTATTATTCTGATTCAGAAATTTTATAGTGTGGTTAAAATTCTCATATACATAGACATGCTCTAGCCTATACGTGAGTGCATCACTTTTTGATAAAATAAACAGACATAAATTGGAAGGGAGGACCTATAATGAAGACTCGTTTGATATTAGTTAACATTTAAGGTATATTATTTTTTATTTATATGGATAGGGTTAGAAATAGAGTTTGTGGAATATGTAGTTTCATTAAAATTGGCTTGGGTATCGTCATTGACCATATTGGTATTTAAATTATCTCTAACATTTAATAGTCTAGATGTTGAACCGATTGAGTTATATTTAGTAGATCCTCTTAATCCATTACTAACTAGTAACGGACTCTCCACATCATTCATTGATTCTGTAAGGACCACTGTTGAATTTACTTTCTTTACCTTGGGCACTCTAGTTATTAATAAACAACAAACAAATATCACAAATATAAGAACACCTACAACCATACCGAAGGCAATTGCCACAACAGGTAAATTCAAGGTGTATCTCTGTTTTCCTATCCAATCTAAGGATAATGGTTTATCAATTAAAAAGATACATGCTTGTTGTGGATTTTCTGTAGAGCAACCTTTATTCAATATTCTAACTTCATTGCTTGCACCATTACTAATTTTTATATATTGATCAATTTCAGAATATCTGTTGCATTCCAATTTTTCATTAAGTAAAGTATTAAATTGATCATTACAATTCAAAATATTTATAGTTTCATTACCGGGAATAATATGTAATTTCAAAAATTCCTCAAATTTAGAATAGTTAGCATTAATGTTTGAGTATTCAAACGATGATAAAGTTGGTACCAAGATAGAGAATGGTGTTTTAGAATCATTGAAAATATTTTCAAAACTTGGGAGCCTTCTTAACAGATTTAAAAATTTTCTGTTTCCAGAAGTTCCAAATAAATCTATCAATGAAATCTTCAAATTTTTCGGGTACTCTACATTATACGTTGGATGAATAACCGCCTGATTGAAAATTATATCTAAATCCTTATTAATGGTTAAGTTGTCCTCTAAAGAACTAATATTTGCATGAATGTTCGGTGGGTTATTATTGTCATTAGTAAAAGTTACAGTAACCGATTCATGCACAAGGTTTGTAGTCCTCATAACTTTTAAATCTTTCGAATCTGTATAATATAATCCATTGATTATGAAATTTTGTAAAATTAACCTTGCAGCAGTAAGATTTGATTCAATGTATTTATAGTTAAGACCCATACTGTCCCAAGACTTGAAACATGGTAAAAAAAACAGTATAACCTTCATGGTTTGGTTTTAATTCCAAATAGTTCAATTTCCTTAAGAACGAGATAGATTTGGAACATGTATCTAAGCTTGGAGGTAAAGAAAAAAATCAATTCATTTGGTAATAATAGATCATTATCTATAATATATATAGATGTATTACCTATCTTGTATGGTTTAGAATATAGAATATGGAATCTGTCATTTATTGTATAACCTTTATCAGATTTAGTGATTTTCATCCTTTGGCAATTCCCACCAAGTTTTTTATTCGAGGAACAAAACGATGAATTATAGAATTTATTATAAAACTCACCTTTATTTACAATTGGGAAATCTCTTTCCAACAATATTTCCACTTCAGTGAAATGATATAACAAGGTGGATTTTGTGAATCTGATTTCATCATTTAAAGATGCTTGTGGAAAAAAAAAAATTGTGATTTCCTTATCAGTTTCATCTTGAATGAATTTCTGCAACCCTCTAAAATAAACCTCCCTAACGAATCCAGAACAATTTAATCATGTAAGTATTTCTCTGCATTGAAAGTTATAGATGAATTTAAAGACTTGATATCATCAAAAAAATGAGCGACGCCAAAATTGAACCTTTGATTAGATAACTGATTAATGGATATATCCGTATCATCTAAAGTCAATTGTTGACCTTTATTTCGGTTCCCAATATGCAACGATTTATTGTTTTTATTAGTTATAACAAGGTCAATGGACCCACCTATTATCTGATCAAAAATAAAATCATTGAAAAAAAGTTCAATGTCTTTATACCAGTTGTTTTCAATCAGGGGTTCTAAAGTATCTAATTTTTTTATATCTATTTAACAAATAGTTTAATTCAATAGGATTAAAATGTGATTCAAAACTAAAATCTGATGGGATCAATACAGTTTTGTTATTCAATAATGAATTTGTATCATGCTTAGACAATAGAGTGTGTAAAATTTGATTAAAATGATTATATGATACATCCCTTGTGGAATTATTCACATTGTCGATTAAATTTGGGAGAT